>CM065302.1:0-600000 GCA_032871835.1 Dipteronia dyeriana | reverse complement strand
TCTAAATGTTGGAATTTGGCCGAAAAAGGTCGTGCCTCAATACCAAAGGTTTTGACTTCTGAAGATCTCACTGATTCCCTTCAATTAAGGTCATTTAATCTTGGATTTAGGATGGTCCCACCAAGCAATGTAGGACTCAGTCACTTGTTATACATCAGAATGATGTCGCCGATCGATCGATTTGAAGAAGAGAAAAACAAGAACTTGAAGTGTTGAAGAGATCGATCGTTGAAGATTTGGGGATTTAGGGCTTGGTTTTCCTAAACACAACGTTTTCTTATTTTTTCTTCTTCAAAACGCTGAGTTTGGAGTTTTTTTTTATAACAAAATTATAATTCCCGAGTCAGTGTTGAGGCGCCCGCATTTGGAAGACTCGGCGCATATTCGGTCGCCTCATGCGGCGGAGGCGGACGTTCCAACTTGTCCCCTTGGTGCGGCCGCACCAGGGCGCTTTAGCGAAGAGGCGGGCGAGGCGCCTTGAGGCGCCCGTCTTAAATCGCATTTTAAAACATAGGTGATAACACAACTGCCTTACATATAGCAGCCAATCCTGTTTTCCATGAAAGAACCATACATAAAGAGATGGATGGTCATTTTATTCGTGACAAAATACAAGATGGTTCAATTACAACCAAATATGTTACCTTGACAAATCAACTTGCGGATGTGTTCACCAAGCCATTGGGAAATGAAGCTTTCTCAACTATGATGTGCAAGTTGAGAGTTCTTGACATTCACTCTCCAACTTGAGGGGGAGTGTTGAGAAGATCAATGATATCTTTCCATTCATTGACAAAATATCTGGACATTCATTGACAAATATATTGTATTAATTGTATATTTCTTTAGTTGCCTATTATACTTAGACTGCTTAGAATAGATTAGCATGATTGTAGGAAATATCCTGTATAATGCCATGTTCTCCTAATTCAATATTATCATTCAAAGACAAATATTCTTGGGGTCAAAAAATTATTGGTACTATTTGATGGGGGTGTTGTGCAAATATCATCACTTTACTAATGTATGTTTAAAAGACACCATTTAACGTGTTCAAACGAAAATACCTCGAAATATTTAAACAGTGAGGAATTTATCGTTTTCTAAGTCAGAGAAAAGCAATAGTCAAACCGACGAAAAACTAATCGACGATGAAGTGACCGGAACGAGATTACACGAGAAGAGCTGCGATTGACAAAGATAAGATTAGTTTTTTTTCCTCGTTTTTGTTGTTGTTAACTTGCATTACATGTTAGAATAGAGTTTTGTTGAAAGAAATTGTAGAAATCGATTAAAATAGAGATATGAGAATGGTTGTGGTTTAGGTTAGGGTTTGTAATTTGGTTGAATATCTGTTGAGGAAGATGAAATCTGGGTTATCGAGACTTTTTGCAAGAGAATCGAGCTTATTTGTTGTTGAGTTGAGCTTTTATTTTCGTGAAAATTAGGTTTTGGTAAGTCGAACTTTTTTTGTAAGGTTTCGAGCTTTTTTTGAATTGGATCGAACTTTTTTGAAAGGGATCGAGCTTTTTAGAAAAGGAATCGAGCTTTTTTCAATAGGGTCGAGCTTTGTTTCCATTGGATCGAGCTTTTTCATCATGACATCGAGCTTTTTTTTAAATAAGATCGAGCTTTTCTTACATAGGATCAATCTTTTTTGTTATGGGATCGAGCATTTTTTTTCATGGGATCGAGCATTTTTTTTTCATAGGATCGAGTTTTTTTCTAAAGGATCGAGCTTTTTTGTATATGATTCGAGCTTTATTTTCGTGAAAATTAGGTTTTGGTGGGTCGAGCTTTTTTTATAAGGGTTCGAGCGTTTTTTGAATAGGATCGAGCCTTTTTTAAAGGGATCGAGTTTTTTTTACATTGGATCGAGCTTTTTCATCATGTGATCGAGTTTTTTTTTTTTACATAGGAACGAGCTATTTTGTTATGGGATCGAGCATTTTTTCATAGGATCGAGCTTATTTCTTATAGGACCGAGCTTTTTTATAATTGGACCGAGTTTTTTTGTTATGGGATCGAGCATTTTTGTCATAGGATGGAGCTTTTTTTTAAAAGGGTCTATCTTATTTCTCCTGGGATCGAGCATATTTTTTTTAGGACCGATCTGTTTTTACATTGGATCGAGACTTCTAATTTTGGTTACAATTTTTTTTATGTTTAATGATGTTGTACTTCTATTACATTGCAGATGAGAAATAAGTTGAGGGATTTGCTTAAAACTCCAGAAGGAGACTGGTACGAGGGCAAATTGACTTGACACAACCATTTTGATGCCATTGGCCATATAGACGACGCGCTGAACCGGGTCCCTGTAGAATTTGTAGATAAAGATCGGCGTCAGTTCATGGCATCATGTTTCGGGCATTTCCTGATGATGCATCGGGAGATGAAGTTTTCGAGGTGGTATTATCCATCGGTTGCTTCTGAAGGAGCTGCATTATAACGGCCCAACAGATGAGATGCAATTCATGTTAGGGAACCAATCGGTGAGGTTTTTGAAGGTGGAATTTTACCTGATCACTAGATTACGGTTTGGAGTTGTACCAGACACGACCAAGTATGCAGCAGTAAAGAATGACATACATCAGCGGTACTTTCCTGGAGCCGATGAGGTCTCGTTGGAGGAGATAAGGGGTGTTGTCACTGTCGTAGAGTTTGGAGAGGCATACGATGCTGTCAAGCTCTGCCTCATATATATGCTGGACTGGATACTGATGGGGGTGGATGAGAGATTCAAGATTCGAGTTTGGCAGTTTCGCTGGTTGAGGATCTCGATGCGTTCGACACCTTCCCGTGGGGTGCCCACGTGTACATGTATTCTATTTACTCATTCAAGCATGCACTTGACGGGCGACGAGACGGGTTCGAGCGACGTCAGCAGGAAAAGAGCGCCGACGTACACACGGTGGACACCTACAACATATACGGTCTATCTCATGCCCTATTGGTAAGAACTTCGAATTACAAGTTGTACTTTATTGGGGTTGTCCTCAATGTTATGGTTAGTTATCGTACTTATTTTTGATGCAGATATTTGCTTTCGAGGTGATCCCTGATTTGGGTAAAGAGTTTGGTGCCCGGAGGGTTATAGATCTGACTCCCCGTATTTTGAAGTGAGAGTTGACCAAACAACCGAGATGGAAGAAGCTGGCAAAGATTTTCAAAGTCAGGGTATGTAATTAATTTGTTAATGTTTATATTAGTTAGTATTTGTACAGTTACATTGTTCTAACTAATATTTCAGATGCTTGCGATGAAGAAATTGGTGCCCACACCAGCTGAGAGACAGACACCGTACTTTGTCGGGCTAAACGAGGGGGGGGGGGGGAGCCTGTATGTAGAGGAGGACATGCTTGATATGCCCCCTCCAATCAGACTACCTTTGGCGGGAACAATGGTACAAACAGACAGGACCAGCGACAGTAAGTGATCTGAGCTCGCCGTTGAGGGTTTAAGGCTCAGTGACAGTGAGGGATATGAGACAGACCCTCAACGAGAAAGGCATAGACATATACGGGTTCGATTTACCACCCCCGAACATGGTACATCTATAGAGGATTCCCGTGGGGGCGTTGGACGTGATGGAGAGGTAAGTTGAAAACAAAGTTTAGTATTTTTTATTAACACGTGTTGATAGTTTTGTACTAACAATGTAGACACGATTTCAGGTTCTGTGGGCAGAGCTATTGAACGATGTGCGTGAAGCCCTCCGGAAGAGTGAGGTGGATCGACAACGTCAACACTTGGAGTCGGTGGATATGATCCGGAAGAGTGATGAGGATCGCCAGCAATAACACCGAGTGTTACTGGATATGATCCGAGGGCTTCAGGAATCGACCATTCGTACATACCGGGATGGCCCCCCACCTCCTGATCCAGACTTTAGTCCCGGAGACTGGACTGATAGGTATACGGGGAGGGACAGACAGGACAGATGGACGTAGTCAGGACCCGTCTACCAGGGGTTGGTCCGGAGAGTCAACCTCAGTCGTATACCAGCGATAGTAGGCTTGCTACACGTACAACAGTCCGGTCGGACCTCCCAACTATTCTATCTGAGTCCACCCAGCCTCAGCGGTCCACTTCACCACCCAACATATCGATTCAGCAATAGCGGTCCCTTCCCCCACCCAGCACATCAGCGTCGGCTCAGCGGTCCCCTCCCCCACCCAGCACGTCGGCGGAGTCGGTCCCCTCCCCTCCCCCACCCAGCATGTGGACCCAGGCTCAGCGGTCCCCTCCCCCTGCTAGCATGACGACTCAGGGTCTACGGTCCCCTCCACCGCCCATCACATCGATTCAGCCGCAACGGCCCCCTCCACCGCCCAACACATCGACCGAACTCCAGATCTCATTAGAGGCTGAAGTACCACATATGAAGCGTATAGTTAAGCGCAAATGGTAGTTGATGAGCCCTTACACAGATCCATGCCGCCCGAAGAGGTTGAGGACACGACCCGAGTCCGTGGAACACATATTTGACCTCCACAGACTTGTGGACGCTGACCAGTTAACGGCATACAAAGCCTTCAAGAGGAACATCAACGGGGAACTGTGAGTCCAACTTGATCTAATAAAAATGGTTGTATATTTAGGCCCCGTCCTGCAGCTGTTTTTCAGTCCATTTTCGTTTTTATTTTTTAAAAACAATTTCGAAAACACGTTCGTTAACCGTTTTTCATTTTATTTTCGAAAAACGAAGAAAAAAAAATGAAAAACAAAACCAATGTTAAAAGTGAAAGATTTAAAAAACATAAAATACTTGTTTTTCGTTTTTCGTTTTTGTTTTTGTTTTTGTTTTTGTTTTTCACACTTTTTTATATATAAAAAAATCATTTTGTTTTTCATTTTGTTTCATTTAGTTCTATTATACGTTTCATATGGTTAGGATAAGATGGGACAAGAATTTTAAATGACTAAAGTGCCTATATATTCCAGAATAATTTATTTCTAACTAAAATTGAAAACATTCATACAATAATAAAAATATATATATACATTATAATTATTATATATATATTATAATATTATTTATATAATATTATATAAATAGTATATTAATATTTTATAATATATATGATTATATATAGTATTAATATATATATATATATATATATTATAATTAATATATGTTATATATATATATATAATATCAAATATTATATATTTATATAGTATGTAACATAATATATTATATATAAAAATATAATATAATATAATATAAAAAATATAATTATATTTAATATATAAAATTATAATATATGTAATAATATTTAATATATATTTTATATAATATATACATTTATATTTTTATTATATAGTTATATATATATATATTGTAATTATTTATTTATAATTTAAGGGTTTAGTTTTGATTAATTCATTTTTTGATATGTTTTTTTGAGTTAATTTTTGATGTTTTACTTTTGTTTAATTTAAAAATTATAGTACAAAAATTATATTGGTTAATTATGTAATCAATTTTTTATAGTTTTCAGTTAACATACCAGACGCGTTTTTTCCGTTTTCATTTTCAAAATACAACTTTCAGTATATGCTACCAGATACGTTTTCGGAATTCGAAACTGAAACCAAAAATACTGTTTTCATTTTCATTTTCATTTTTATTTTCAAAAAACAGCAAGTGAAAAACGCTTACAGGACGGGTCCTTAATGTTTATTGAAATTTACCTAAAGCTAATTCAATCATTAAACAAACGTGATGTGGACGTGCTGTCACCATTGGACGCCGGATGGTTCATCCGTATGCAGTCCAACTTCATGGACTTGGATGACACGGTACGTACTTACGTGATTTTCATATTAACGTTTGTGTAAGTAATGTTGTATTGTTTACAATTCATTAGTTTTATTGTCTGTCAGCATATGGACGCATACCTCCATATTCTTCGCAAGCGTCAGCGAGGATTCCCACTGTGTACAACCAGAGGATCAACGTATTGGATACACAATTTTATGTAAGTAGTTATAAATTATTGGAATCGAATCGCATTTTATGGTTTTGTATTATTAATACGATATTATCAATGATTGTATGTACAACCACTTATGTTGTTACAGTGGGAGAGGATGATGCCTCGTGATTCGCACGGGGCTGTGACCATGGCAAGGTGGAATGTGTTACAGTCCCGATGGTTGGAAGAGGACCTTCAGACGGTCTGTGGAGCAACCACGAGTGGAAACCGCCCATGACACTAGGTTGACCTGGTAAGTGTTAGACGATGGAAATGATTTAAAATATAAACTGTTCGTATATCCTGACCTAACATCGTATGCATACTATGACAGGTCCTGATTCCGTGCAATGTTGGGGGCCAACATTGGCTGGTGGTGACCGTCGACCTTATTCTCGGAAAGATTGAGATATTTGACCCCTAGAGACAGGAAGTCTCTTATTATATCAGGAAGCAGCAGGTCCATCCATTACGATGGTTTTTACTGTCTATGTTGAATGATGCAGGGTTCCATACTGCACGACGAGGTGGTCATCGGTCGTTCCCTAAGAAAATAAGCCCTTCTCGGTCAGCGTGATCCCTACTTCTACAGTCCCCTCAACAAAAAATATCGTAAGACATTCTATTTCATTCACGTGCTTAGATATTATTTAAAAATGATTTGTAACGGTTTGTAATGTGTCCAATTACAGAGGTAACTATGGTCCCCATACTTTGAGAATTATCGAGTACTTACTGGCGGGTCGAAGCCCTTTTGATTGGTCAGAGAATGACATGGGGATCATTCAGGAGAAAATGACTATGGAGATTTTTTGTAACTCTAGGCCCGCCTAGTGATTGGTTGTATATGTCATACCATTTTTTATGTACAAAGACATTGTAATTTATTCATTAATATTAATTCATTCATTAATAAGTTATTATTACAATTCCAAATTATTACAATCTGAAACAATTCCAAATGTTTACAATGTGATCAAAACTTTGTCATTCATTCCCTATTAGAGTCAATGCTAGGGTACGTCTGTTTGTTGTGTCCAATTGAATGACAGATGCTACACTTGAGGCGGTATTCATCGGAAACACCTCTGCTTGGACCTTCATTAATCATAGGTGGATTAGAACATCTCCTAAAATTATGCCCTGGTTGTCCACTTTTTCTACACGATTGTGTAGTTGTCACCCGCCCTGGGGCGTCCTGCTTGTCTCTTGGAGATTGGATTCAAAATCACCCTCTGAGCAATGTCAGATGGCACAACCCAAGTGGAAGGATCTCCCACTGGTATAATAGGAACCGAGTACGCATCAATAAATGTCTGTCTCTTGTAGTAGTCCGAACACAAAATTGTCAAATCCAAGTTTCGCTCCCTGTAAAAAATATTGAAAACGATGAGCTTCACGTTTTAGTAATAATCACCTCACAGTAAAACTTGAAAGTAATGTACCGTACGGCCGCCAGAGCTTGAGAACATGGAAAATGATCCATTTGGAATTTGTTGCAAGTACAAGTCTTTCGGGCTAAATCAATAGTCCACTGTTTTCCAGATCGCTTGACAGAGAAAATATTTCGGTCTACCAGATTTACGGTCATAAAACCACACTTTTCCACATGTTTTAAGAGCACAAGATGTGCTGCGTCGGTCAACTGATGATCCATGGTTTGTGCAGCTCTATAGTGATCGTGAAACCACCGTTGTAGCATATTCCTAATGAATTCAACCAGAGTCAACATAGGTAGTTGTCGTGCAAATTTTAGGCATGAGTTTATACATTCTGCAGCATTGTTGTCATCACCCTGCACCTTCTTTCCGGGCAGTGTACACGGGACCACTTGTATGGACCGGTATCAATTGCATAATCATATACATTATGGTGCAAGTTTCTTAACTCTTCTATATGCCGGTTATATTCAAACTCGGTGTACGCGCGGGCTGCTTTGTCCATTATTACGAAAACATCCTTCCTATGAAATCGCTTCTTAATATTTTCAGTAAAGTGCCAGTAACATATGGTATGGGTGGCATAAGGGAACACTTTAGAAATCCCTGCTTCAATGCTTGCATGTCTATCGAAAATGAAAACCAGCTCATCAATATGACCTAGGGCACCCTTCAAGCAATTCAAAAGCCATTCCCAAAAGGTTGTTTTCTGAGTCGCCGTACCCAAAAGCAATTGGATACACCTGTTCGTTCCTATCTTGTGCTGTTGCAACAAACATTGTACCCCAGAATCGTCCCTTCAAATGGGTACCACCAACGGCAATTACTGGACGCATATACGTCCGGAATCCTCTAAGTGAGGCACCAATCGACATGAAAAAGTATAAAAATTTACCATCTTCGTCGCACTGTAAGCCAATGATTGTGTCGGGATTTTTTTGTTCCAAAACGTAACCAAATGATAGAAGCAGTTGGAAGGTTTCCTCATGCATTCCATATGTCAGTGACAACGCATAATCGAGGGCAACGTGTGCCTTACTGTACATGATTTGGAATCCATACATTGATTTCATGTCTGCATTTATGTCCTTCGGACGCATTAGTCGACCATCTTGTTGTTGAAGTCTAGGTGCAATAACTTCTCCAATTATGACTGCACTAGCTTGTCGGTGGCGGCGGTGAATTTTCTCTAACGGACAAGTGTGTTCGTTGACAAAATTTCTTACTTGAAAGTATGTCCCTTCATCTCTCCTCACCGCTCTTAACTTCCACGTACAATTTTCCATCAAACAAACTAGATGTAAGTTGTCTTATTGGACCGTTTCACCTTCCACTCGAAGTTCTGCCGCATTGCAAAATGGCCTACTAGTCTCTTCAAATCCTTTTTCGTTGGAAAAAATTACCCTTTATATATAATGCTTATAGGTTCATCTTCAACCAAGTTCCTGCTTCCACCCATACTAAACGAGTATGATTCTGCTCCTGGAATAACCCATGTTATGACATTATCAGAATCATCTGGAGTTACATTAGCCCGGACCTCGGAGGTCCCAGCTATATCTGGTGCACTAGAACTAAATCTGTGTACATGTCTTACACGTCTTTCCGTTTGGATAGGTTCTTCATCATCCTCATTGTCCTCTACATTTTCTACTGGATTGAAATTGCCCTCATTATCCACCTCATGAATCAACCCAACATTCGGTGCTGTATTCTGCTCATTGTTGATGGCATTGTTGATGGCATTGTAGATCTCATTGTATTAGTGGTTGTACTGCCTACCATTCATCTCAATTTGATAACCAAAGACATCGTCGATTTTGAGGTCCCGATATATTTTCATGGCTGGCTACTTCCGGTGGGACAGCACATATGTTTTCCAGATCATCAATCCCACTTCTTTCTGTGAACAACTGGTTGCTTCCGTCTGACGATCGAAATTGTTGGGTGTTATCACGATGAGGGATATCTTCACCAATGACACCTCCTGCTGGCCTCTCGATTAGACTAACACAAACTTGAGGGATCACTCTATCTTCCCCTAGCATAAACTAAACATCATCATTGTTTCTTATAAATGTACGACATGTAGTCCCAGGAACAATTGATAATAGACTATATATCATCACTGTATTTGTTCTCATCAAACTTTACAATGGTTTGCACCATCGACACCAGTTTGTCGTAACTCAAATTCTTTGACACATACAAACCTTGATTATCAGAACCTAAATACCTCTGATTTCCGTTGGGTAATTGCTCCCATTGACCGTTGTAAGATATGGCTATTCTCACCCTATCCATTGTCCTGTCAAAATCATCATAAAAAACCATTATTAAGAAAATAGTATTTAATATTAAATTGACAATTATAAACGATTAACCAAAAATCAAAAGTGTACGCGATCAAACTTTTTTTTACTGATCGAGCCGTTTTTGTACATGCTCGAGCCGTTTTTGTACATGATCTAACTTTTTGAACGAGATAGAGTTTTTTTTTTGTACATGATCGAGGTCTTTTTGTACATCATCGAACTTTTTTTAATATGGATCGAGCTTTTTATTTTAGGGATCGAGTTTTTTTGTGAGGAATCGAGCTTTTTTTTGTGAGGGATCGAGCTTTTTTTGTGACGTATCAAGCATTTATTTTTTGGATCGAGTATTTATTTTATGGATCGAGCGTTTTTATAATTTGATCAAACTTTTTTTCAAATGTTTTGAGCTTTTTAAAAATGCTTTCCAGCTTTTATACTAAAGATTTTAAACTTGTTTGCACCATTTCAAATCAATTCGGCCAAATATATATACAAAAAAAAAAATGCATACATGTTCATTCATTATTTTTAAAAAATTTACAACTCTCAGACATAAACAAAAAAAATTGAAACAACATGTTCATAAATGTTCATACATTGTTATACCACACAGAATATGAAAAAATGAAAATGAAGATCATAAATATTAGTTTATCTTCTTGTGCAATATTTGGAATGGAGCTCGTTTTTTGAAGAGATACCTGGAGTAGTTGATTGATTTTCAAACAACTTTTTTGGACGAGAAAGGCTTTTAAAGAATAAATAATCGATTATTTAAGGGCAATTTCAGTATTTCACCATAATAGATATCTTTTAAACTTAATTTATTATAACGGTGACATCAATGCAACTCACAAAAAAAAGTGACATTTCTCACCATTTCCACAATATTCTTTTCTTGTTTTACAGTGTTTGACAAATGTACCAAATGAAAAGTTAGTAACCAGAAAAAACTTAGAAGGCCGTTGATTAAGATTTGAGGAAGAAGAAGGTCTTCATTTCTTTTCATTAATTAATAACTCGATACACGGTTACTTTATATACAAGACTATCAACCAACCATATCATATGAGAGCTATTTCCTAAATTTTCATGAATTAGTAACTAACCCTTCAATTTCTAACAAACTTCTATAGGTCAGCTGCTTCTAGCTTCTCTGCCAGGTCACTGGTTATTGTTAAGCACTAGTATTCATTAATCACAATAATAGTCTCTGAAGCATGATTGATCAAGCCAGAGATGATCATTGACAATTTGACATGATGCTGCTTCGGATGATAAAGCTGAAGGCCCAAGACCAGAACCTTGATTAATATTCGCTCATTATCTTAACAGACTCGTCCAAATTTAAGAATGCCCATATATACGCTAATAATCTACTTGTATAAAAAAATTTGAAAATTAAAAACTTAAAAAAGGGGTTATCATTACTATACATTGGAAGAAATAATCCTTTGTTATACATTAAGGCTCTGTCAAAGCATTTTTTTGTGTGATTTCTTTGAGAATGTAGAACACAGTAGACAAAAGGCAAAGACGAGAGGCCACATAGATATTTTGATAGGATCATTGATGTTTCGAAGATAGGAAACATAATGGGATACTGAGAAAATGCACTGGAAGGAAGCACAGAGTAATCCAATAAAATCAGTGACAGTACCGAAGGGCTTGTCATGACTTGGAGATGGATAATAAAACCAAGGTATTTTCTTCCTCCACCTCCAACCAACTCTTGCCTCTCCACCCTTGTAAACAAGCTCAATTATGCAAATAAGCATGGTCGTCAATGCCATTAACATACTTACAAGTGCATATTTAGGTGAAGAAAGCTGGTCAAAAAAAGCTGATGGAACCTCTATTATAAGGTTGGAGACCACAATTTTTTTTTTTACCAAGTGTCCGAGCTTTTTTTTAATGGGTTTGAGCTTTTTTGCTAAGTTCCCGTGCTTTTTTTGACTGTGTTCGAGCCTTTTTGCCAAATTTATTTATTTTTTTCGGGAACTTAGTTAAAAAAGCTCGAACCCAGTAAAAAAAAGCTCGGGCAATTAGCAAAAAACCTCGAACCAATTAAAAAAAAGCCCGAGATTTTTTGGTAAGGGTTCGAACTTTTTTGGTAATTGTCTGAGCTTTTTTTTACTGAGTTCGAACTTTTTTTTAACTGGGTTCGAGACTTTTACTAAAGGCTCTGAGCCTTTTATAATTATATTTCGAGCATATTAAGTACTGACCAGAAAAAAAATACTGAGCTCGACCCCCGAATGCGTCTGCGTAGAGCCACTCCGTCGTCGTTCGAGTGATTATCTGAGTTTCAACGAGATTTTCTCTCTCTACTTCAAAACTATCACTGTAAAATGAATGAAAGAAATCTGATGTGGAACAACTATTGAGGGTATTTTTGTCTGTTCACCATAATAGGTCTCTTTTAAACATAAGTTATTAAAGCAGTGACAGTGTTGAAATGATACCTCCAAAAAATGCTATTTATTTTTTGAGCCCTTAGTATTTATTGATTTATTACTACTTTTGTTTATATTTTCTTTCAGATATTGATCTTATGATTACCATGTTTAATTAGTATTTATTGATTTTATTATTTCACATGTTGGTTTTATTTTTCTTCTCAAATTCTAGATTCACGTTTGCTACTTTTTTTTTTCTCGATTTATTTTATTTCAGATCTTCTAGGTATACTATAATTTGTATCAATTCTTTATAGTTTTTATTCTGGATCTTCCAAAGTTAGTTGAATGTTATTTATAAAAAAATAACGAAATCACATAAAGAAAACCTAATCTCTGACAAAACGAAATTACACCAAAACTCTAACTCAATCACTAAAAAAATAAACAATCAGATTATTAATATCACATTCACAATCTATCACCAACAATCCAACAAACTACAAAAAAAAATCGCATCTAATAAAGATGGTTTTACTAAGAAACTAGAAGAAAAAACAAGTCTTGCGAATGAATGTGAGAAGCCTATATATAAATATTAGAGATGAAGTGTATTTTTTTTTTTAAAAAGGTATGAGGTGTATTAAGTTTGAAAAATAAGTAAAATGGTAGTCAAGGAAATAAATAAATAAAATTAATAAAACCGTATAATATTTTATAATTAAATCAAAATTTTAAAAATGAAGTTTAAATAGTTCAGTGAGGGATGTGTCAATAGCACCACTCTTATCATTTTTTTAATAAATTAAATATTTATGAGTGACTTGACGGAAATACCTTTTAAAATTCTTTTGTTTACTTCCATATTCACATCTTAATTACTTTTTGTTTCTTTCTCTCTTTCAAGTATTCTTTCTCATCATTTTTAAGTTTTTACTTTCATCAATTTTAATAACTTGAAACTACATTGACACTTTCTCTCTCTTCGTAGTTTTTTCTTGTTTCTCTAATTCATTTGTCTCTCTTTACAATTTTCCCTAATCAATATATTGTTTTCATAGGCGAAACGATCCCAACGGTATATTATGGGCGAAAAATTGATATCATATTCACTCAAAAGTCACTCGAAAATATTTCCATAAACTTTACATGATAAAATATTAGCACGATTACACGATTAAATATTAACATTGTTACACGATGGTGATATTTCATCGTGTAATAATGTTGATATTTCATCGTATAAAGTTTTTGGAAACATATCACCATTTGAAGATCTGGAAAAAAAAAAAATTCAGACGGGGATCGAACACACCACCATCAATGGTGGTTTGTTCGCGGACCTCCACTGGAGGTCGAATAATCCGCCATCTGTCAATGTAGAACCCTATCTAAAATGTGTTAGATTTTGAATTTTTGACACAATATATTGGGAAACAGGCCAATATTAATGGCACCAAAATTTGGTCTAGATAATGGGTCCAGTTCAAATTTTGATTACACTTGTACCAGCAACCATGAAGCCAATTCCTCAGGACCTCCAGAAGCAACTACCACAATGCCTGGTCAGGTTAATCATGGTGCAGGGTCTCAACCAGAACAAGAGGGATGCAGAGTGAATGTCTCTGAACACCCAACTGATCATACTAGAATTGGGTCTGAACTTTCAGGTAACTATTCAGTGGTTTCTAATGGTGGTGATATATTCTGAACCCGAAATCTTACATGATCTGGTTTTTTACAGGAAGTGCAGCAAGAAGTGGTAGTGGTGCTGAAGATAGGCGTGTTCAAGCGGAAACAAATAATGAATGCCATTGAACATAGAGAAATTCAAAGGATTAGCACAATGCAAATATCAAAAGGCACATCTGCTAGAGAAAATGCAGCTGCAGGTAGGGGTGGACACGGTTCGGTTCGGTTTTGGATAAAACCGAACTGAACCAAAAATATTTCGGTTCATCTAAAATTGAACCGGTTTAAACCGAATAAGAAATGGTAACCGAACTGAACTGATTTGATATTAATCTAATCGGTTCCGTTCGGTTCGGTTCATTTCGGTTTTGGACCTAATGAGCCTTATTGATTTGATGGGCTTAATGAGTTTTTTTTTAATATGTTTTTAAATTTGATGGATTGTTGGATTCTAGTTTTGGGTCAGAGTTTTAATATTTTTAATACCCCAAACCCAAACCCAAAATAAAAAACAAATGAAACCTAACTAATAATAATGAAAGAAACCTAAAGAAGTTTGTTAGGGAGTTTTACTTATATAGGTGGTTTAATCGGTTCAAACCCTTTTTTAGGAAACCAAACCGGTTTGAATCGAAATTTTTTCGGTTTTTAATTTTTTAAACCGGTTTAAACCGAATTCATTTGATGAATCGAACCGAGCAGAGCATCCATTTTTTGGTTCGATTCGGTTCGAAACTTAATGCTCACCCCTAACTGCAGGACCAACTTCGTATCCAAAATATGACTTTATCTCTCTTTATCTCTATCCACGTTTCAGCTTGTGTGTATTTATCCCTTTTGGAGCCTGTACCCGATGCACACCTGTATGTTTATGTCCTTTATATCTGGAAAATTTCCAAACTTCAAGTGTTACCAACCAGTGTGTGAATTGAATATTTGAGCATTGAGTGGATGCAGGGTTGAGCCTTTGTTTTGTGGTCGGTCGTGGAATGTTTTTGTCATATTTCTTAGGAGGAACTAATTTAGAAAGAGCAATCAGTCACTTAGAAGGTGGGACTTAGAGGTGAAGCATGATGATATCTAGTTCACGGAGAGTAAGGATAGTGGAATCCAACTTTATATTTTTGTTCCATCTTTTTACTGGTTACTTTTATTCTTTGCTTCTAAGCATAAACTGAGTGAGTTACCAGTTACCCTAGAATCTTTATTATGCTCTGGTTGTCAGAATAACGTTTTGCATCAATCCCGTTTCCTAATGACCATTTTAATTACATTCTCTTGACTTTTATATTAGCTGTTATACTACAGAAAACGATCATACAGGATACGTCATTTTGTTTAATGTTAGAAATGTGGTCACTTCATCTGTAACTAGTATTTTTTACAATTTTACTCTCACGTAGGTCTGATATTAAAGGCCAAGGTTTTTCACAGCGTCATCCTAGTAATTGGGTAGATGCTGACGAGACTGATGACGATGATGATGGGGATGATCACGAACAGTTTGTTAGGCAACGCCACCATACTAGAAGAACAGTAGCAAAATGGATCTCTTTATGTCTTGAATATAAGGCTTCTTGTCTGCTTTTCCTCTGTTGTAAGTGCTTTTGCCTCTCTTTGCTGGGGTTGGCTGCAGTGCAGCTGGATGTATGATACAGCCAGCAACAGTGCCCCCATTAAGAATTAAAAAATCAATGGGGCAACGGTTGAAAACCGGTTGCCACCAAAAAAGCTTTTTTTTTTTTATTTTTTTTATTTTACAACATCTTAACATTTATATTTATAAAATTTAAAAAATTAAATTAAAACCTATATAAAAAAAACTTATATAATTACAAATTATATTTAATTAAGATAAATTAATTAATTATATATTTTGATATAATTTTTGATATTTTGGTTTGTAACCATTTTCACGGTAATGGTAACCATTTTAACGGCTTATGTAACCATTTTAAGGTTTTGGTAACTACTTATTGATATTTGAACTTTTAAATTGTAACCATTTTTACGGTATTAGTAACCACTTTCACAGCAATAGTAACTATTTAACGGATTGGGTAACCACTTTTGTTTTTTTTAATATTTTGACTTGTAACCAATTCCACGGTAATGGTAACCATCTTTACGGCTTCAATTACCAATTTATGGCCCTGGTAACCAGTTTTTAATTTATGAAATTTAGACTTATAACCACTTTCACGGCATTGGTAATCATTTTCACGGCTTCAGTAACAATTTTAAGGCTTGGGTAACCATCTTTAAATTTTTGATATTTTAACTTGTAACCATTTACACGGCAATGATAATAATTTTCACTGCTCCAGTAACCATTTAACGGATTTGGTAAATACCTTTTGATTTTTACAAATTTGACTTGTAACCATTTTCACGGCACTAATAAGTACTTTTACGGCTTTTAGTAACCATTAATACGGTATTGGTAACCATTTTTTATTTTTTTTTCATATTTTGTCTTGTAACCATTTTCACGACGATGACAACTATTGTAACGGCTTCAGTAATCATTTTACGCCTTTGGTAACTACCTTTTGATTTTTACATTTTTGACTTGTAACCATTTTCACGGTACTAGTAACCACTTTTACTGATTTTAGTAACCATTAATAGGGCATTGATAACCATTTTTTATTTTTAAAATATTTTATCTTGTAACAATTTTCACGGCAATGGTAACAATTTTCACGGCTCCAGTAACCATTTTACGGATTTAGTAACTACCTTTTGAATTTTACAAATTTGACTTGTAACCATTTTCACGGCAATAGTAAGTACTTTTACGGCTTTTAATAACCATTAATAATGTATTGGTAACCATTTTTTATTTTTTTCATATTTTGTCTTGTAACCATTTTCACGGCGATGGTAACTATTGTAACGGCTTCAGTAATCATTTTACGCCTTTGGTAACTACCTTTTGATTTTTACATTTTTGACTTGTAACAATTTTCACGGTACTAGTAACCACTTTTACGGATTTTAGTAACCACTAATACGGCGTTGGTAACCATTTTTATTTTTAAAATATTTTGTCTTGTAACTATTTTCACGGGGATGATAACAATGTTAACGACCCCTAGTAACCATTTTACGGTTTTGGTAACTACCTTTTGATTTTTACAATTTTGACTTGTCACCATTTTTACGGCACTAGTAACCACTTTTACGGCTTTTAGTAAACATTAATACGGTATTGGTAACCACTTTTTATTTTTTTAATAATTTGTCTTGTAACCATTTTCACGGAAATGGTAACAATTTTCACGGCTCCAGTAACCATTTTACGGATTTGGTAACCGTTTATACCGGTTTGGTAACCGTTTTATATTTTTTAATATCTTAAATAGTAAAACCATTTACACGGCATTGGTAACTATTTTCACAGGTCTAGTAACCATTTTACGGGTCTGGTAACCAAATTTTTATTTTTATAAATTTTGACATGTAACCATTTTCACGGCGATTGTAACCATTTGTACGACTCCAGTAACCATTTTACAGGTCTGAAAACCACCTTTTAATTTTTAAAATTCTAAGTTGTAACCATTTTACGGCCATGGTAATCGCTTTTTTTTTTTTTTTTGAAATTTTAACTTGTAACCATTTTCACAACGAAGGTAACCATTTTCACAATGCCAGTAACCATTTTACGGGTCCAGTAACCACTTTTGAATTTTAGATATTTTGACTTGTAATCATTTTCACGGCTATGATAATCATTTTCACGGCTATGATAATCATTTTCACGTCTGAAGTAACCATTTTACGGCTCTAGTAACCAGTTTTTTTATTTTTAAAATTTTGACTTGTAACCATTTTCAAAGTATTGGTAACCACTTTTATGTCTCCATTAACCATTTAAACGACTTTGGTAACCATTTTTTTTTATAAATATTTTAACTTTTAACTATTTCACGGCAAGAGTTTTTTGAGAATGTTATTAGACATATGGAAACAATTCCTTCTCTAAAAATAAGTTTCAATTTTTTTCTTTTTAGAATGATATCAAGCTGACTTTGTATTGAAGCAACCTTTTAATTTGTTTTTTCATATTGATTATTGTTTAATAGTTTTTTCAAAATTTGTAACTACTTATTCTATCATGGTATGTCCCATATTTTGAAAATTTTAGAATCAAAATCCATTACTTCCTTTAGTTGCTTCAACAAATTTAGAATCAAAACAATTAATCAAAACAATCAACATGTAATCAGTTATATAAAATGTAAGTGCAATCTAATGATTTTAAAAGACCATTTGGATATTAATAGATATATACAAAGGTTGTTATCATACTTTCTTCGGATCATTTACATTTCATTCAAAGATTTGAAGTCATATATCACAATCCCTGAGAAAAACATAATTTTTTCTCCAAAAATTGCTTCAAAACTGACCATTGTCAATACCTGGAATTGGATGCTTCATGCGTGACATATACTTATCCTAATTAAATTGGTTTGGTGAATAGAATTTGTACTGTCATGTTCTTAAAAAAACCCCCGCAATAAATGATTAGGGTAATCGAGTTCGAATGCAAAGCCTAATAGGTGTAACTTCTAGCAATCACATTATTTCAAATAATCACCAAACAATAAATTAAAACAAAAATGTGTTCCTTTTGAATTTCATATAATAAAATATATATACATTTCATTAATAATCATCTCCTCTATTTACTCCTACTTCATATTTACATTTTTCACTTGTACAAAAATGATCCCCCAAGCTCCTTTGCCAAAAAACTGAGAAAAGAAAAAGAAATCATGACCAAAAACACACTGAGTATTAAACATGGAAAGGTAATGTATCAATTTACATGCCAATTTTTTTGTGTATATTACGGAAATATTTTTTAACTTATTGATAATTTATCCAAGCCGTATTACCAAGCTTCAGCTTTGCACCGGTTGTGGACCGAGTGCTACCTTCATCAGAGACGATACCCCCACCAACGATCTTTCTCATTTTGCAAATTGCATGCACCATTTTAAACTGCAGCAATTAGTTGAAAACAATCAACATAAATTTTGTGGTCTGGATTCCGAACTTACTAATGTGGTGGGCATGCTCCTAACTTGCGCCCCAACAAGAAGAGGCTTGCAACAATTTTGTCGAAAAATGTCACCATAGCAATGGTAACATTGTTTACGGCTCCAATAATCTTATATAGCTGAAAGTGAAGTATCTATTAGAATTTTGTTTTATTTTTTATCTTTACATGGTGAAAGTGAAGTTTATATTATATTTTCATCTTTTTATTAACTTTATGTAATATAACTTTTGTTGTTGCAGGAGTTAATGTCAGTTGACAAATTATGTAATTTTCTCATCCATTTTTTTCCCATTATACGTGTGTTTACAAGGACTAGCTTATCCCAGAATGAAGGTTTGTGATATACATGCTTGCAAGAATTTTAGCTTTCACTTTTGTGATCGGGAGACGGTAGGGGAGACGGTAGGGGAGACCTTTATTCTTCACCATAGAAGCTTCTAAACCACGTTTAATCAGTTAATTTAATAGATAAGTCTTAATAAAGCCTTACTTGAACCTAGGGTCGCATTTATCTAGGACATTTTATTGGACGTTTTATCTTAGAGGTCTGGCAAAACCTAACCAAGACTTGGTCAGCTTAAGAAAAAATGTACAATTGAATATGAAGATGATGAAGAGGGAGAGAAAACTGAGTTGTGATTTTTCTGCCTTGCAAAATATTTATGGAATCCTAGGGTCATCATCTGGGATTTGATTACACTCTTAATTTTTAATCTTCTTTAGGATATATAAGTGTATATGACTACAATTAGGTCGAAGAGAAATCTTTAATTAGTGAAAGAACATGATATATATGTCTAGTAAAAAACATGCAACACAATATACACATGGAGGAAGAAGTTTCCTTGATCGTTTATGGTAAAGTGTTAAAGTGTCTGTATGGTTCGACATAGCGGAGGTGAATATGCAAGAGAAATATTCAGTCTATTCATTAATAATCTCAGCCACATTCAAATTTTGTAGTTTACTCTAGATAAAAATTGTTCAAATTATACATGAATAATTACTAGCTCAAACTAACATTTTTTTTTCTTCTTTACAAGTCGAATTCTGATAGCAGTAACCCAGCATTGGTTCCATATAACAATATACCTGGCTACCTCCTCTTTTCAGCAAAGTTCAAATATAATACAACTCACAAGAAACCTCTATCTATCACATTTCTCTCAACCACATCAGGTGGACAAGGCAATTTATAATTAATTATATATCCCGTGGAGACTGAAAAAAATAAATAATTAAACTTATTAGCTATTGTTCTGAACGAAAATGAATATTCATAAAAGCTGTTGAGTGATTTTAACCTTGTACAATTGAATGATCTAATGGGTCAAATATGGTCTGCTTGCAAATCAGAACCATGGGATACATTTCTAGCGTATGCAACACAAAACACATCACCGACCTCAATGAGTTGGATCGGGATTGAAATTTACAGTTTTCTTATAGATTCTTCAGTAAAATATGGATGCTGAAAATCAAAACAGAATGGCATTGGGCAAATAGGCTCCTCATTGATATCATGAAGGGGGGCAAGATATGGGTGGCACAGAGCCTCATCAACTGCAAACAATGATGTAGAAAAATAAAGGGTTGCTGAGAAAAATGAGAACTGATAGTCCACGTGAACATTAACTCAAAATAAGCACATAACGATTATAATTTATCAAACTAAAACGACAAACTAATTGATGCAACATATAATTCTTTATCCTAATCAAACTGAAAATCAGTTCTAGTGCTTTATGAATCTTCAATTCTAAATTTATTAAAATGTCAAAATCAACAGCCAAAGGTATAGTGCTCTCTATAAGTCTATATCAATGTACCTGTAATACGTTTGTTCGGATCAAAGACGAGCATCTTCTCCAGCAAATCTACAACATCTGGAGACACATTAGGAAATCTAATAGAAAATTTTACTTTGGAAACTGGGGAAGCATTCTGACATATCTTCTTGCGTTATCACTTCGTAGAAAGCCAATGCCGGATCATCAAGTGAACATATAAGCTATTCAAAACAGATGGAAAATCATACAAAGTTAACATATACAAAGTTGATTCAGCTTATAATGAAAATTATTAAAATAGCTCAAATTTTTAGAATTTATATGGACAAAAGAATATTAGAACATAACACAACAGGGAAAACCAGTTGGACTGAGTGCAAGTGAAGATTCCGTATTGCCAACCAAACCAATAGGCAATTTAAAAAAAACAAAAAATACTACCCTAAAAGTAAGCTAGCAGGAACTAGGCAAAGAGCTGTATCTGACATGAGAAATTCTGGAATTTACTCTTAAAATCTAATATCAACCAAAGTCTATACCAAAAATGAGCCGTAACAACAATTACAAGTGTAGGTAAATTAGAAACCAAAAACAAACACAACTATACCAAAACACAAAACCTATGTCTATATAGAGTAGTTGTTCGGTGTCACATACCAAGTGGTCGTCATCAGAATTTTGGCAAAGAACCCTCATTTATGTGAACATTGTAGGGTTTCTACCCATATACAGATGTTGAACCACGGCTTGCTTCTGCACATCACATATATTAGAAGCAATATACAAAAGTGGATAAAATATAATTACAAGAGAAAAGCTACAAAGTTCTAGCATGCACACAAGCTAGAACGACTTGGCCTGAAATGAGTTACTATTAAAACGCAGTATTGATATATAAATTAGTTTGCTAACCTCAAATTATGACAATATCTTCAGCTACTCTTATATATAATAGTGCATTTCCAATAACGTTTTCGTAAAAATTATATATATATATAGAAGTAATATTAAGATATACACACAAAAAATAAATAAATAAAGAACTAATTATACAAGCATGAACAAAATATGCTTTAGAAAAGTTGCTCCCTCAATATGGTCCAAAACAGAAAATCTTTGCAAGAGATTGAAATGTTTGTCTGGTATATTTATGCCTACAACTTTTTTTTTAACTGTCAGTTTATTAAATAAAAAAATCATACAAGGCTAAGTTAAACCAGACAATCCAATAAAAAAACGGGAGCATCCAGAATCCTCAAAAGAAAACCCAACAAAACCTTATAAAAATAAAAGAATTACACATCTAAGCAAACAGAGTGCCTGAGGAAAAATTTGGTATAGAACTCGAAAGAAGCTAAAACTATTCAACGCCCCATTCCAATTCATTTTCCATTTGACCCATGTCCCAACAAAACACAAACTCACTCACCAAACACAATCACTTAGAAATCCAACTCATCATCAATCAACAACACATCTGCTTATCATTCTCAGCTATATGATTTTGCAAATTACTAACAGGAGACGATTGCTTAAAATACAAAAAACCTTTTCAACATTCATACCATAAGGATCAATTTCAAAACATCATTCTAGTAGAGACTAAAGATTTTCTCTAACGATGATGAATAATTAGTAGGTCAATTTTTATTTTTTCTTCTTAAAAGTATTTTAATTAAATGAACAAATAAAAAAATGACTTCCTCTCATTCTAGGAATCCAAATGCTAAGATTAACTTATGATCAGTTAAAGAGTAAACTAAATTATTTACTAGAAAATCAACAGCAGTAATACCACAATCTAAATACTTAATTCTATGAATAAAAATATCGACAAACATACCACATTACCAAATAATGTTAAAAATAATCAAATAAAACCAACATATCACACAAACAACCAATCAACCTCATTTTTTTTAATCAACAGAATCTTATCTCATCCCTTACATCTTAACGTCTTACTTTTCTAAGGTAAAAATGCTTAACTTATGTTTGACCCTGTCTATATAAAAATCAGGCTATTTATCACATAATCAGTGCACATAAGAAGATAAATATATTTGGAATGCGTTTGTCTCATTAATAGACTTCTTGACTTGATCTTGTGTGGCAGCCTGAACTGAGGTTAGCCCATATGATCAACTAGAAAGACGATAAGACAACTAAGCAACCACTAAAGAACTCTGTTAATTAGATATTTCAATGTGTTATCTCACCCTCTTTAGCTGAAACATCAGCCACAAAGATGCTATCTGAATCGGACTAGCCACCCAATACGTTCCTGTCAGAGCTATTACTAAACCCAAGCCAGTTTGAATCCCCTCTAAATGAAAATTCCTTTATGCTTTCTCTCCACTGTCCACAAAAGACCTCATAATCAACCAAAATTGTTACACTGCATCATTAATTTCAGTTCAAATGGAAAATAAATAAATAAAAATGGAACAAAAAAATTCAGCTTTAAAACCAACACCACAACACATTCTCAACCACTCGGAAGCTAAGATCACCTTTCTTCGACAGTCCATAATCCGTAAAAACTATATATATCACAAACCTGAACCAAATTCAAATAAACAAAAACTATATAACAAAAAATTCAATGTTTAATATATAAAATCTGATTTTTTTAAAATAGAATTATATGCAAAATGTCTTACGATGCTAACATATATTTGGAATGCGTTTGTCTCATTAATAGACTTCTTGACTTGATCTTGTGTGGCTGCCTGAACTGAGGTTAGCCCATATGATCAACTAGAAAGACGATAAGACAACTAAGCAACCACTAAAGAACTCTGTTAATTAGATATTTCAATGTGTTATCTCACCCTCTTTAGCTGAAACATCAGCCACAAAGATGCTATCTGAATCGGACTAGCCACCCAATACGTTCCTGTCAGAGCTATTACTAAACCCAAGCCAGTTTGAATCCCCTCTAAATGAAAATTCCTTTATGCTTTCTCTCCACTGTCCACAAAAGACCTCATAATCAACCAAAATTGTTACACTGCATCATTAATTTCAGTTCAAATGGAAAATAAATAAATAAAAATGGAACAAAAAAATTCAGCTTTAAAACCAACACCACAACACATTCTCAACCACTCGGAAGCTAAGATCACCTTTCTTCGACAGTCCATAATCCGTAAAAACTATATATATCACAAACCTGAACCAAATTCAAATAAACAAAAACTATATAACAAAAAATTCAATGTTTAATATATAAAATCTGATTTTTTTAAAATAGAATTATATGCAAAATGTCTTACGATGCTAACATATATTTGGAATGCGTTTGTCTCATTAATAGACTTCTTGACTTGATCTTGTGTGGCTGCCTGAACTGAGGTTAGCCCATATGATCAACTAGAAAGACGATAAGACAACTAAGCAACCACTAAAGAACTCTGTTAATTAGACATTTCAATGTGTTATCTCACCCTCTTTAGCTGAAACATCAGCCACAAAGATGCTACCTGAATTGGACCAGCCACCCAATACGTTCCTGTCAGAGCTATTACTAAACCCAAGCCAGTTTGAATCCCCTCTAAATGAAAATGCCTTTATGCTTTCTCTCCACTGTCCACGAAAGACCTCATAATCAACCAAAATTGTTACACTGCATCATTAATTTCAACTAAAATGGAAAATAAATAAATAAAAATGGAACAAAAAAATTCAGCTTTAAAACCAACACTACAACACATTCTCAACCACTCGGAAGCTAAGATCACCTTTCTTCGACAGTCCATAATCCGTAAAAACTATATATATCACAAACCTGAACCAAATTCAAATAAACAAAAACTATATAACAAAAAATTCAATGTTTAATATATAAAATCTGATTTTTTTTTAAATAGAATTATATGCAAAATGTCTTACAGTGCTAACATAGATGCCAAATAATTCAGTATTATTGAGGATGCTATTACTCATTCAGGACTTGGAGATCTGTGCTCAAAATGCAAGAATCAAACAAGTTTAAAGTTAAAAATTCAACATCATATCATAATAGAAGAGCACCGTTTTAAGAAAATTAAAAACTTATAACCATAAATGGATAAAAAAGAATATTATTATAGCAATTAAGTAAAAGTAACGAAGACAATTATATTTATTTTACCAGTTACTAGGAATTTGAACACAACGTGTTTATCCTTACTTCTCAGGAGTCAAGATATGTTCTGTTTTGATCTCTCCAATACGTTATCATCAAAAAGGTCATTCAAATCAATGTAAAGTTAAATGACTACTAGGAAATGAATATCATAATGTCAATATACAAACCTATAACAAAAGGTAGTCTGAGGCAATTGCATGTTGCTTGTGCCTAATTGCATCATCAATCCGACTTCTTGTTAATGTTACCAAAACTGCAAATTTACAAACAAGTTTTATTTAGTTATCAATAATAACTTAATAAACTTACTAAATGTGAACCTATTTTAGTTTCTTTGATGGGTACAACACATTTAAACATATACAGTACATTTAATGAAACACCTAACTATGACTGTGTTACTAAAAGAGTCAGTTGAAATCATGTATACTTATACAGTATAACCCAATTTGATCAATGAAACAATACAGTACAAGCATGCAAATGAAATAATGAACGTATGAATTGTCATTTGATCAAACACTTATGAAACTTTTGTTTTTTATCCTATTTCAAACTATCACATCACATCTACAACTACAACAAAACTAATAAGTATACAAATCATTCTACAGGAGCTCTAGCCTTTTGTCTCTTGTTGAAGCTTGTCTCAAGCTTGAGCTCTCAATGGTAGTTATCTAGCCTAATGCCAATGCATTAGCTTTGGCTGAGGTGAGCTTAATAGCTTATTTGCAATATTTTCTTTCACAACTTTAAAGCAGAATACAAGCAAAAATTATATTATACTCTCAGTAAATCAGAGATATGAACAATACTAACCATTTTCATCAATGAGAGCTTCATTGTAGAAAGAGTAATTACACAAGAAGAAGTTGATTATGATTCTACTAATTAAAAGCATAATTAATCTAAAAAAATCTAATTCAACCTGAAACAATCACATGAAAACTGTCGTGGCTAGTGATATAAAGAGACAAGTAATAGCTGCCCATAAAGCTGAAAATGAGAATTTATATTGTCACAAGAAAGGTCACCTGCCACCCTAACCAACATATGTTATGCCTACTAAAACGCAGTTAGCAGAGCATGCACATAGAAAGAGAAAAATCTAAGCTTTCTTAGCTAACTCAATCATGGACATTAAATTCCTAGACAACAGTTCACTTCAACTAATGGAAGGATGGCATTGGCAACCAGTCCATCAATTTTCAGTGCAAATCATAAACAATTAGCATCAATAAGGAATAAGAACAATTTGGACATGAATTTGTATCTTCTGACCTAGTCACAATGCTAAGTGTGCAAATTGCCATAAATTTAAACAGAACAAATCTGATTCATACATATCCATAATCAGAATTATTCACAATAAATAGCAATTTTCTAATCATTTACTATGTATAAGCTACAAAATTTGAATAGAAGGTTATAGAGCATCAATCAAACGTTTAACAGCAGAGAAGAGACACCTGACTTCGGGGTTGATGCAGATATTACGATCAACTGAAATCACTAGATCCTGACAGCAACACCAAGCGCCATGAACGATGGATGCACCTTTTTAACAATATTTTATATAGATATAAGTGTCAGGTGAGATCTATTATAAGCCCTAAATATAACATCGATGATATTTTTGCAAAGGAATGTTTGGTGATCCTAATGAAGAAATTAGAGAATAGTATATTTTTTTTATTGTTAAAGTGAACAAAGACACAACAATGTTAACTCCTTCCTCTCTTTTGTTTTCACACATTTTCTTCTTTTCCTCTAATAAAGGAAACAAAAAACAACTCTTCTCTCTGATTTTTATTTATGTAACACAAAACAATCACAGGAAATTATTCTTCAAAAAACAATGACATTGGCACATGATGATCATATATCCATATAAGCTGTTTTATGCTTTTTAACCACAATAAAGATTTTCATGTTCATGCAATGTAACTGAGTTTTGAGTAAACTCAAGTTAAATTTTTAAAAGAAAAGTATCCGAAGACTAAATTAACAATTACAAGCATGTTTCGTAAAACTCTCAAATACAATCATCCTGTTATCCACAAAGACGAACAATCAAATTAATACTTGAAAACACAGTAATCTAACTAAAAAGTTGCTAACACACACATTTGTCTTCACGAAGCCAGTACTCATATTGTTACTTCCAATCTTCACGTTTTCTTGCTCAAAAAATGTAAAATTTAACTGTGTGAAATCAAGTTCGCCAGACTAAGCGGCGTCGACAGAAGAGAAATTGACAAGGGATCTGCAACTCAATAACTAAAATCAGAA
The DNA here is from genome assembly GCA_032871835.1 of Dipteronia dyeriana. Classification (NCBI taxonomy): domain Eukaryota; kingdom Viridiplantae; phylum Streptophyta; class Magnoliopsida; order Sapindales; family Sapindaceae; genus Dipteronia; species Dipteronia dyeriana. Next base: position 572,880 of record CM065302.1, on the reverse strand, counting down.
CAAAACTACAAATTCACTAAAATCGTGATGAAACGGATATGCAGTGACAGAAGTTATTGAATATTGATCGATGAACAAGTGGTTTCAGTGTAGTTTAACTGGGCAAAATAAAAAAAATTGGACTAAAACGATGTCGTAAAAGGCAAGCATCGATGAACTACAATAGCATAAACTAAAATTGGGGAAACAAATTAATGGGCAACAAAATTTACCAAAACAATCCGACAACTTCAAACATATAAATATATAAATTTCTGGATTCAAAATATTTTGAGAAAAATCGATTTCAAACTTACAAGTGATGGTGGTGGGCCGGTGGCGTTGGCGACAGAACTGCAACTCAGGACTGAGAAGAACGAAAGTGATGGCGGTGTCGTGAGAACTAGAACTCAGAACTGGGAAGAATGGAAGTGATGGCGGTGGCGTGAGAACTAGAACTCAGAACTGGGAAGACTGGAAGTGATGATGGTGGCGTTGGCGACGGCGGAGGTGGCGATCTGCAAACAGAGGTGGAGATTAGCCGGCGGCGGCGGTCGGAGCAGACATGGAACCCAAAGAGAGACAAATTGAGAAGAAAATCGTGAGAAGAGAACTGAGAAAAATGGATGTGAACTGAGGAAAGAGATAGATAATGTCTTAGACAACTTGGAACCGGCTAGAGTTGTTTTTTAGGTTTTAAACATTTTCTTCCTTTTTTAATTAATGCAGAACCGTTGGATCAAGTTATTGAATGATCCAATGGACCAAAATCATTACTATTTATGGCTGTATCTTACAGCCAAATTCTTTGTGACTGCATAGCAGCCAGACCCCTCTTTGCTATATGTTACTGACTTCAGAGGCTTTTGTTCTGCTATAGCTGTTTTCTGTTATCTTCAAGGCAATTTATAGTTAGGGATTCCTACTTTTCATATGATTGTAAGCACCAGTTTGAGCAAAAACAATTAATAGGTTCATGTTGTATAATAATCATAATCTCATCTAATTCAAAACATTTCATAGGACTGTTGGAAGATTCAAAAACCGAAAAGTTTCATTGCTTGTTATAAATGTAAATCAAATTCTAGTTTTGATTTTTATTGGATGTGCATGTGCTCTTTATTGAATCATTGCCCTTCTTGATTTAGTTTTTCAAACTTGGAATAGATGAGGCTTTGCCAATATTATAGTTAGTCTTGGCCAAGAAGAGAATTATGCTATAAATGACATGGACAAGAATATGTATTAACAGTCGAGGGTGATTTGCTTTAAAGAAGCAGTTTAGAAGAAATTTAGATTCCTCTATTGCAGGCAGCAAAATTGCACTTCTCTTCTTGAAAAAAGGCAGATGGTATATCTACTTCTAGGAAACGCTACAAGCAATTGGACATTTTAAAGTACCAATATAGTTTAAAGTTGGATCAAATGGGTGTAGTTCCCATTCCTGATTGTGCCACAGATAGTTTGATATTCAATATACCCGGAAGATCTTAAAGAAAATAAAGAAAATAAACCGAGAGAAAATAAATAGCAAACATGGATTGGAATTTGAAAAGAAAAATAAAACAAACATGTAAAACAATAAAATCAATAGATACTAAACATAGGAAATATTAGATTGAGATCTGAAAAAAATATATAAATAAATATAGTATATATTCAGATATTTAAAATAATTTATACGACTGGAGTTTTGAAATAAGAAAAATGAGGTTTTATTAGTTTTACTCTGTAAATGATTCAATAAAAGTGGTATATCTTTTTAAGTAATTTTATAAAAGAAAAAAAAAACTAATTAATTTAAAAAGTATGGTATAGATAGTTTACCACTCTAATAATAATTATCGGCACAAATAAATGTGCTGAATTACCAGAGTAGCCTCAAACTACACATGAACATGACTAACTAAATCCATTGATAGCACCTAGAAACAGGGGTAAGTTTACTAGTTTCTTCGATTTCGTTGTGGACTGTTGCCTTGGTGAATGAGGAGGTGGGGTTGTTCTGTGTTATTGATTGGAGAATTTGGTCCTTATGAAATGCGGTTTGCCATGGTTCTCCAAGACAGAATTTTGCTGAAGTTTTGGATTGGAGCAGCAGTCTTCTGACTGAATATCAACACTATGTAGCTGGTAAGGCCGTGGATCCGATCCTGAGCCTAGACAGCTGTTCAGTCATAAAAAGCAATTAAACAAGCCGCCTTTTCACAGCCCTGACTGCGGAAACCATGGCCATTCTTAAGGGCATCCAATTCGGTAGTGATTGTGGTCTCTTCCCTTGTATTCTTGATTCTGATGCAGCCTTGGTGGTTAAACGGATTAAAGAGGGCAGCCATATGGACTCAAAGAGCGGTGTACTCCTTTCAGACATTTCAAACCTGATTTCGTACAACCGTACCCCCAGGTTAGTGAATCAAGTAATCAAGTGGCTCATGGGCTTGATAAGTTCGCGCTATCTTTGGCTGAGGACAATTTTTGGTTGGAGGAATACCCTCCCTGTGTGTCTAAAGCTTGCTGGGAGGAATACCCTCCCTGTGTGACAATTTTTGGTTGGAGGAATTCACTATTAAAAAAAACAGATTAAATAAACAAAAAATAAAGACATCAAAGCTGGGCGGCGAGATTAATTGTAATTTACTCTTTTTTTTTTTAATTATAAGACTGACCTTTGGAACTTGAATCGCCTTTTCATCTTCATGGCTGCTATCTTCTTCTCTGATATCTACAGTGTGTGTTCTCAGACGAACTCAGGGGCGTGTCATTTAGTGTATTAAAAAAATCTTCGACAATTGTCTGTACAAGCTCATACTCAGACCTAAAAGATATGCAAAACAATTTTTAGCAAGTTGTGGTAAATTACAAAACAATAAGAATTAATCTCTTCTCATTCTTGTATTTTGATCCCTAGAAGGGCACGTAACTTGCTTAATCTGGGTATCAAATAGTTTTTTTTTTTATTTTTTTTATCATAAATTAACTCAGCAAATCTTCATTTAAGCCAAGTTTAAAGTTTCATTAACCAGAGTTAGAGCAATTTAGCACTTACTTGAAACCCTGTGATTCATAACCCGATAGATTTGCTGCTTCAGTCAGAGCTTCCCTCCATCTCAGAACTGAATCATCATTATAATCAGCTTCAATCTTCTCAAAAGCAGCTGCAAAAGTCTTAGTCTGCCTCCTTACATCAGTCCGTTCTATATCACAAAAAACCGGCATCACAATCTGTTTGTACTTTTCCCTGCATTCAATGATGTGAACAAGTTCTTCAAGACACCATCTGGAAGAGACATAGTTTTTTGTGAAAATGATGACTGAGATCTTCGACTCTATGATTGCTTTGAGAAGAGCTTGCGACTACTCATATGCTCTTTCGGGTTCGTAATCCACACAAACTTCAATTTGTTTGTCACGCAGTGCTTTGTAAAGATGGCCGGTAAAACCGTTGGGTGTGTCTTCAGCTCTGAAACTGAGGAAAACGTCGTACTTGAACGAGGGAGGAGTTATAGAAGAAGAATAATCCATGAAAAGGGGTTTTAATTACTGCTTCAGATTATAAGTCGATGAGTTGCTCTTCTCCTTCTCTTTAATATAGTTGGCATGGGACTAAAACGCAGACGTACTAGCAGAGTAAGTTTCGTAGATAATTACATGATTATTCATTAATTTATTTATTTTTCAAAATAAAAACATTAATTTATTGATAAATTACTAATAATTAACTTATGAAGATATTTACAGCATATATTAATTAAAAGAAATATTAATTTATTGTTAAATTACTATTTCAGCCTTTGATTCAGATTTGAGGAAGAACTGAAGCTGAAGGTGGTCTTCGTTAATAAAAGAAATATATTTATTTGGTATGCTATTGCTAGGCAGAGTAAAGTTTAGATAGTTCCTTCGGTCCCACGTGATTATTCATCGACCAAAATGGCGGATAATTCTTTAGGTCTGAGTCGTCTGATATGATTATTTATTATTTTATTTTGTTAAAAAAAAATTAATTTATTGATAGGTTACTATTATTTAATTTATGAAGACATTGATTACACATGTACAATCTATACAGGTTTTCTCACATTCATTCAGAGATTTATTTATGTTAATAGTAAAATTTGGTTAGGGACAAAAGAAGAATTTTTCACTTTCCAGCATTCCCGCAGAGATCCAAATTTAGGCTTATATAACGGGGTGTCAACGTCCCTAAGGTCGAGCTACCACACGATCCTACAGGAGCAAGGCGAGGCCGCCCATACCATCTGAGCATCTCGCACGTGTCCAGGCTTAACAAATAAAGCTGACGAGACCGCGTCAAGCTCCTTATACCAGGATAAAGACCGAAGCCAGGTCGACGTGAAAGGACCTGGGTCCCCCGACATTAAGGTATCTTGTGACACTCTCCTAGAGCTTGCTACTATCTTTACTTTCACTAGGAGACCTTCAAGGTGCCGAACTTATCTTGCAAAGGCATTCCTGCCTCGTAAAGGTATAATCTCGACCTGTCCGAGCATAAAAGGAAGAAGCCCGTAAAGCCCCATCGTCACCAAAAGCGCCAAGATCCACTGTAGATCCTGGTATGGTTAAATCAAGTAGCAAGAGCAGTACTCGAGCGTACCTCTCCACCCTTCCAGAAGCGAGCCAAGGTCGTCTGTTTATGGCAAACACCTTACCAGGGCCTGTTAGCCAAGCCCGCTATCCCGCTAGGAAGCCTGTATAATTAGGTCATGCTCCATGATAAAGCTCGGAGTAGCTGAACCAAGCTCCCAACTACAAGGTTGGAACCCAATGGGATATTTGGCCTCTAAAATGGTTAGCACAAGCTCCATGGGAAGAACAACATCTAGCTCCGTGACAATCGAGAGGTCCCGGGGGACCCCGCCAGTGTACTGGATCCTAGGGTACCTCGCCCTCAAGGAATATCAAATGTCACCTCGGGTAACCTCCATGAAGTACCTCTCCAAAATGACATGTAGAACTAGAGCTCTCCTCTCGGCAACGTAGGAAGAGAGGATTGGTTTCCATGGCATTTAAAGTACCATTAATGAGGTCAACCGCATTAATAGAGGCAGTCAACCCAATTAATGACATGACCAACACCATTAATAAAGAGAATATTCAACTCTTTAATGGCCATCATTAGTGAAAGAGTCCAAAGAGGAAACAAATACATTTTCCTCCAAGATATCCTCCACAACCTATTCTTTGGGGTCAACTATAACAGAAAATCCCGTTTATCAAGGAAAGAAGAGTCCGAAGAGGAAACAAACACCTCCCCTCCGAGATATTAGCCACGATCCGATCAACTACATTAAAGGAAGAATCGTACTCAATAAGAAAAGATTGAAGAATCCTAGACTTGCACGCTAAGGTAGTCACCATTTATAAATACGCTTGTAAAAGGCATAAGGAAGGGGTCCGATCAATGACAGAAGACAGACATGCTTCGTTTAAAGATCTCTCGACATCATCAATGTATGTATTACCTTTACCTAGAATATACCGGTATCGGTCTACATTCGACCACCATTGTAAGCTCTCCGGAGCAACTACGTTGTATTACTTCACCATTCTTGTAAGCTCCCCTGAGCATTCTCTAATATATACAAAAGGAAGGGTATTCCTCCTTTCTCTAGATACTGCCTTAGGGTTTTTCAGCATGTGATCATTCGTGATGCTTTTTCCCCCTTGTTCAGTCCATCTCCCTCTACAAAAGACTTGTGCATTTCCTATTATCTATTGTGTTACGCATGTGTGTATGCGGGCTAGGAACCGACCTCATTAGTCCTAGCTCTCTAATCTTTCTTACATGAGATCGGGAAACAACAATGAAGACCTAAAGAAACGAAGCTAGATTCCTACCCCGCTGGACCTAATGCTCTTATCCTCTTATCTATACGCCAAAGTCGCACATCAAGATGAGGAGAAACCACCCAGACCAGCTTGAAGAAAGTCGATGAGCTCTCCCGCATCATCTCTGTGGTAGAAATCGAGCTCTCCGACACTGGAGCCAGATAAGCACCTCTCCTTACTTTCTATCTAGGTCGGGGAACATAAGGAAGGAATCGGGCTCCAGAACCGGGCTCCGGGTACCATGACAGGCTCTGACCCCGACCGAGGACCAGGACCAGGACCAGGACCAAGATCGCCTCCCTTCATACCAGTAAATAAACCTCGAGCTCCCTCGTTTCCTACCTACCACGAAGCCTAACGGAAAGGATGACTCGTCTCCTACCTACTGCGAAGCCCGACAGGTGGGATGACTCCTCTCTTACCTACCACGAAGCTCGACGGAAAGGATGACTCGTCTTCTACCTACTACGAAGCCCGACAGGTTGGATGACTCCTAGCCTACCTATCGCGAATCCAGACAAGTGGGATGACTCCTCTCCTACCTACCTCTCCATACTCCATATTCATACAAGATCAGGTCAGGTATCAACGATACCAACTCTGATCACCACCTTTGTGGTAGTGGTCTCGAGGGTGTTAATGGGGATTTCTCATCCTAAACAATTTTCCCGTTAACACTTTCTGGCGCAGTCTGTGGGAAGTTTCCACACCCCTTTTGAAAGCCTTTATGTCTCTACAGGAGTATCATTATACTATCGAGGTAACAGATTCATTATTCATGGAATATCATTTGCTATATACGATGTCTTTTCTCCATACTTGTCTATATCGCCTATGCATCGCATGTAGTGCTCATTTTATCATTTAACGAGTTTCGTTCATTATGAAGCAAATATGGTATTTGGGATTCCTGGTGGAACCTGCTCAGATAATCATGGAGCTCTAATACAGTAGCTCATGCTTGAAGATCTCCTATATAGCTGAACCATTCTGATATATCGAGAGCTCCTTTACAGTAAAACTGCACCTTTCCTGCTCTTCTACAGCAGATTCGCTCTGCCACCAGTGTATCACTTATCCAGCAGATCCACTGGGCTTCGACCTGTTTATACGGATCCCCTCAAGCCTCCAGGTCTGACTCGCTCCTAAGTAGAGGTAGCAGGTCGACCTATGAATCTAAGAAGCCAACTTAGCTACGTAGCTTCTAGAGCAGCACGACCAGTAGAAGATTAGTGGTTCCACACCTCATGCTCCGGGCCAGTCAATGCCCAAGTGAGCCATTAAAACCCCGATCCATTCCAGCATGGTCCAGAGCCTCATTTCAAATTGCAAGGGACTTCTACGATCCCGAGCATGCATCTGGACCAGTACCTCTAGTGGCTTCGCTTTATGTGTACCGGGCCATTCACCGCCCTAGCAAGCCACCAAAGCCCGATCCGATCGAGAAGCTCTCAGAAGCTTCCAACATTTGGTAAGGCCACCTACATGCCTAAGCAAGCTTCTAGAGCGGTAGCATCGCTACAAGACCGGTGGCTTCGCTCTATACGTACCGGGTCATTCATTGCTCTAGCAAGCCACCGAAGCCTGATCTGATCCAGGAGAGCCTAGAGGTTTCCCACTCTTGGTAAGGCCTCCTACATGCCTAAGCTAACCTCTGGAGCAGCAGCCTCACAGTAAGGCCAAGTGGCTCCTCACTTCTTATACAGGGCCTGTCAATGCCCAACTGAGCCACTGAACTCTCGATTCATTCCATCAGGGTCCAAAGCTCTCTCTCAGTTGCTAAAGACTTCTAGGATCCCGAGCATGCATCTGGACCAGTACCTCCGGTGGCTTCGCTCCATGTTTACTGGGCCATCCATTGCCCTAGCAAGCCACCGAAGCTCGATCAGATCGAGGAGCTCTCACAAGCTTCCCACATTTGGTAAGGCCACCTACGTGCCTAAGCAAGCTTCTAGAGCTGTAGCATCGCTACAAGACCGGTGGTTTCTCTCTATATGTATCGGGTCATTCATCGCCCTAGCAAGCCACCGAAGCCCGATCTGATCTAGGAGAGCCCAGAGGTTTCCCACTCTTGGTAAGGCCTCCTACATGCCTAAGCTAACCTCTGGAGCAACAATCTTACTGTAAGGCCAAATGGCTCCTCACTTCTTATACAAGGCCAGTCAACGCCCAATTGAGCCACTGAGCTCTTGTTTCATTCCAGCATGATCCAGAGCTTTCTCTCAGTTGTTGGGGGATTCTTTAAATCCCAAGTATGCCTCTAGACCGGTATCATATAGGTAGCCGATGTCCATTCATATAGGGTCATCCAATGCTCAATTGAGTCACCACTCATCCCGGAGGGGTCAAAAGTCTTCTCTCCGTCGTAGAAAACTTCTAAGAATCCCGAGCATGTCTCCAGATAGTTACTAGGCCGATGTCTCCTCTCCACTTATATGGGGCCATTCAACGCCCTAGCAAGATACCTTGGTCTTGATATATCTCTCTAATTCAAAGGTAGGCAGACTTGAAGCCCCTATGCATCTACAACAGCAGAGGACTTCAAGGTAGTTCCTACCTCAACACGACTAGACATGAAAGCAGAAATAGGAACCAAGTCCTCCTCATCATCTACGCATCAATCATCTCAATAATTTATGGTTTCAGTCAAAGCGGACCCAGGTAACTCTCAACTTTCTCTGTGATCTGTTCAAGGTATCCATCATCCAATGATGATCAGGTCAGAGGGAAGAAGAACTCGAGCTGCCTAGCAAGTAACACAGAAGCGTCCTTCATCAAATGAAGCACCCACCTTAGCTCCTAAGGTAGCACGCTGCCATGCAGATTTTAAACCACTCTCACCATGTGGTCGTGGGTTGAAGAAGTAACCATCCTCTTTGGCTGGCACGAGCTCGACCTTAGCAAACACCAGCTTGCTCTCGGAGAATATCATACAGATGGCTCCTCTCCATTTGTATGGGGCCTTCCAATGCCCTATTGAGCCATCGAGGTCTCGATCCGTTCGGGGAGCACCCAAAGGTTCTGATTCGTTCACAGTGGGGTCATGAGCTTGATTACAATTGTTGAAGGCTCCCATCTACCCCAAGCGGACTTCCAAACCAATTATATCACTTGGGGACTAGAAGCTCAATATTTTCTCATTATTCCAATATCATCTCAAGAGATTCTACTCGTTAAAATACTCCTAGAGCGAGACTAGTTATCAACTGATACCACATTGCATTGATACAACTCTGTATCGGCTCACCATGAGTTTGTATCTCCTTCGATTTCGGTCTCCATCATAGTTCTCCTATGATCACCATTCGCTCATGATTGAGATACCCTAGACCGGATCAAATCCCTTTAGAAGGATTGCCATTATCAGGAGAGCTCCATAGCCCTCCTGATGTCCTGGACTAGATAAATCCCTCCAGGAGGAACGCCATGGTATTTCGACATTAATCACCTCGAGACCAGGAAATAGCTAGATAGCGCTCATGATGCCTCGGCCGGGCACCACCCACCGCCAAGAAGGGTCTGAGTGTAAGAGCATAGTTGCCATCCAGATCTCGAGACCAGAGATTGATCGGGGAAGCCCCCTCATCACCCATGATGCCTTGGTCGGGTGACCTCCCCTAAGAAGGGTCCGAGTGTAAGAGCATAGTTGCCATCCAGATCAAAAGACCAGGAAATAGCTAGATAGGGCTCCTGATGCCTTGGTCGGGCTACGACCCCCAAGAAGGGTCCGAGTGTAAGAGCATAGTTGCCATCCGGATCAAAAGACCATGAAATAGCTAGATAGCGCTCATGATGCCTTGGTCGGGCTACGACCCCCAAGAAGGGTCCGAGTATAAGAGCATTATTGCCATCCAGATCTTGATACCAGGATATATCTAGATAGCTCTCTTGATGCCTTGGTCGGGCTATGACCCTCAAGAAGGGTCCGAGTATAAGAGCATTGTTGCCATTCAGATCTCGATACTAGGATATAGCTAGATAGCGCTCCTGATGCCTTGGTTAGGCTACGACCCCCAAGAAGGATCTGAGCGTAGGAGCATAGTTACCTGCTAGATCACGAGATCAGAACAACCAAAAGGTCATCCTGCTGCCTTGATCGGGCTAACCCCGCTAGAAAGGATCTATATGGTATAGATGCCTACCAAAATCATTTCGCCAGCTCATATAAGTACCGTGATTCCTGGAAAAGAAACTCTAGGTACCCATATTAACCACAGAAGCTTCATCCGACATGATCGAGCAATACGCTCATTTATTTTGCAGGAATGAATAGTACCCCGGTTCTCTAAGCCAATCATTGGGAACGATACTGATCACCAATAAAAAGGGTCAAGCAAAATTCTTCATGTAGTACAAGATCTAGACTCCAACCCCAAATACTTACCGGTGTTCAAGCTAGAGGGAACTTCTGTAAATAGCAAAATTTGGCTAGGGACCAAAGAAGAATTATCCACATCCCAGCCTTCCTATAAGGGTTCAAATTCAGGCTTATATGATGGGGTGTCAACGTCCCCGAGGTCGAGCTACCACGCGATCATACAGGAGCAAGACGAGGCCGCCCATACCATATGAGCATCTCGTACGTGTCCAGGCTTACCAAAAAAAGCCCGACGAGACCGTGTCAAGCTCCTTATATCAGGATAAAGCCCGAAGCTAGGTCGACGTGAAAGGACCTGGGTCTCCTGACATCAAGGTATCTCGTGACACTCTCCTAGAGCTTGCTACTATCTTTACTTTCACTAGGAGACCTTCAAGGTGCCGAACTTGTCTTGCAAAGGCACTCCTGCCCCGTCGAGGTGTAATCTCGACCTGTCCGAGCATAAAAGGAAGAAGCCCGTAAAGCCCCATCGTCACCAAAAGCGCCAAGATCTACTGTAGATCCTGGTATGGTTAAATGAAGTAGCAAGAGCAGTACTCGAACGTACCTCTCCACCTTTCTAGAAGCGAGCCAAGGTCGCCTGTTTATGGTAAACACCTTACCAGGGCTTGCTAGCCAAGCCCGCTACCCCGTTAGGAAGCCTGCACAATTAGGTCAGGCTCCATGATAAAGCTCGGCGTAGCTGAACCAAGCTCCCAACTATAAGGTTGGAACCCAATGGGATATTTCGCCTATAAAATGGTTAGCACAAGCTCCATGAGAAGAACAACATCTAGCTCCGTGACAATCGAGAGTTCCTCGGGGGACCCTGCCAGTATACCGGATCCTAGGGTACGTCGCCATCAAGGAATATCAAATGTCACCTCGGGTAACCTCCTTGAAGTACCTCTCCAAAATGACATGCAGAACTAGAGCTCTCCTCTCGGCAATGTAGGAAGAGAGGATTGGTTTCCAAAGCATTTAAAGTACCATTAATGAGGTCAACCACATTAATAGAGGCAGTCAACTCAATTAATGACATGACCAACACCATTAATAAAGAGAATATTCAACTCTTTAATGGCCATCATTAGTGAAAGAGTCCAAAGAGGAAACAAATACATTTTCCTCCAAGATATCCTCTACAACCTATTCTTTGGGACAACCTATTCTTTGGGGTCAACTATAACAGAAAATCCCGTTTATCAAGGAAAGAAGAGTCCGAAGAGGAAACAAACACCTCCCCCCCGATCCGATCAACTACATTAAAGGAAGAATCGTACTCAATAAGAAAAGATTGAAGAATCTTAGACTTGCACGCTAAGGTAGTCACCATTTATAAATATTCTTGTAAAAGGCATAGGGAAGGGGTCCGATCAATGACAGAAGACAGACATGCTTCGTTTAAAGATCTCTCGACATCATCAATGTATGTATTACCTTTACCTAGAATATACCGGTATCGATCTACATTCGACCACCATTGTAAGCTCTCCGGAGCAACTACGTTGTATTACTTCACCATTCTTGTAAGCTCTCTGGAGCATTCTCTGATATATACAAAATGAAGGGTATTCCTCCTTTCTCTGGATACTGCCTTGGGGTTTTTCAGCATGTGATCATTCGTGATGCTTTTTCCCCCTTGATCAGTCCATCTCTCTCTACAAAAGACTTGTGCATTTCCTATTATCTATTGTGTTACGCATGTGTGTATGCGGGCTAGGAACCGACCTCATTGATCCTAGCTCTCTAATCTTTCTTACATGAGATCGGGAAACAACGACGAAGACCTAAGGAAACGAAGCTAGATTCCTACCCCGCTGGACCTAATGCTCTTATCCTCTTATCTATACGCCAAAGTCGCACATCAAGATGAGGAGAAACCACCCAGACCAGCTTGAAGAAAGTCGATGAGCTCTCCCGCATCATCTCTGTGGTAGAAATCGAGCTCTCCGACACTGGAGCCAGATAAGCACCTCTCCTTACTTTCTATCTAGGTCGGGGAACATAAGGAAGGAATCGGGCTCCAGAACCGGGCTCCGGGTACCATGACAGGCTCTGACCCCGACCGAGGACCAGGACCAGGACCAAGATCGCCTCCCTTCATACCAGTAAATAAACCTCGAGCTCCCTCGTTTCCTACCTACCACGAAGCCTAACGGAAAGGATGACTCGTCTCCTACCTACTACGAAGCCCGACAGGTGGGATGACTCCTCGCTTACCTATCGCGAAACCCGACGAGTGGGATGACTCCTCTCCTACCTACCACTCTATACTCCATATTCATACAAGATCAGATCAGGTATCAACGATACCAACCCCGGCCAGCCACCTGCATGGTAGTGGTCTCGAGAGTGTTAATAGGGATTTCTCATCCTAAACAAATTTTTCGTTAACAATTTATTATTTTCTTCTTATTTTACGGTGAAACCGTCTTTAATATTAGATACGTTTTTTTTCCATGTAGTCAATTGAATTGTTTGTGGTAAATTGTAAACGTGATATTGATAGTCTGACTATTTTTTTGAGCGATTTAGTTAGAATTTTTGTGTTGTTTTGTTTCGTCGGAGATTATGTTTTCATAGTTGCAATTTCATTGTTTTTTTTGTTGTTGTTGTAAATAACATAACACTAACTTTAGACGATCCGAAAAGTAATAAACAAAAGGAATTGATACCAATTATTATACGTCTGGAAGATCTTAAAGAAAATGAACCGAGAGGAAAAAAATAGCAAATATGTTTCTAAATTTGAAAAGAAAAATAAAACAAAAATGTAAAACAATAAAATCAATAAATACTAAACATAAGAAACATGCGATCGAGATTTGAAAGAAAATATAAATAAAAATAGTAAACATTCAGCCATCAAAATAATCTATATCATTAGGGTTTTAAAACAAAAAAAAAGTGAGATTTAATTAGTTTTACTTTATACAATATTTTTTTTAAAAATAAAATTGATATATCTCTTTAACTAATTTGATCAAGGAAAAAAAGAAAAAATGAGATATAAATAGATGTGCTAACAGCATCATTCGTTTGGCACAAATGAACGTGCTGAATTACCAAAGTAGCCTCGAACTACACATGAACATGACTAACTCAATCTGGACTATGGATAGCACATAGAGAGTATTGAACACTGGAAACGGTGGATCAAAATCCGACGTGGAGGGCCAGGAGTAACCTTGATCATGATCATGCAATAAAATCACTTTCTCCTTCCCGCCAACACCAAGTTTTTAGACTGTAAAATAGCGCGAGAGAGAGAAGTGAGAGAGTAGGAGAGCAAAACAATGGAGTTCACTATAAGCGGCAACGCACTCAAGACCTTTGCTAGGTCAGTAACCTGCCTTGCACGCGTCGGCAACGAACTTGTCATTCTAGCTTCTGCTTCTCAGGTCAAATTTCAACCCCTTGAATCTATTTGCGTCTCGATTTTATATTTCTAGTTGGATGATTTCGATATTCTGTTTGTGTAATTATCAATTAAGTACGTTATTAATTTTAATAATCTAAAATCTCAGACGACGTGCAAGATCCTACATTTAAAATGTACGTGTCGAGTAATGGGATACATGGTTTTGTTGGTGGGTCTACAACATAAATTTGTAGGAATTGTTTAGACTGGATGCTACAAAAACATGGGAGATCAGCCATATATATTGTTGGATTAGTGATATGTGCCGATTCATGTGAGGGCCATGCAAGGATTGGATCATGATAAGATGTGTAGTTGTGGTCAATAGATCACCTTTTAGGATTAGTAGAAAAGAAGAATAAATTGGCTAGCAGTCCGATACCATTTGGATCAGATTATTAGGTAGTTGAAGCTCAACCCTTTTCCTTATTTCATGTATTTTGTAGTTCATTGTTTAGACCAACAGCCTATTTATGGTCTGCGGGATTAAATAAAATGTTTATGAATTGTGTTTGAGTTGAAATGTTTAATCTTTATTCTCTTGAGATAACACATCAATAATTTATTGTCAAGAAGACAAACAAACCAAGAGAGCTCATAAAAAGGATAATGACTCTACATCGGATGAAAAAGCTTCCTAAGGTACTCATATATCCTAAAGCTTGCTTTCTAGTTTTCATTTTTCGACTCAATGTTTATATCATATCATGTAGCATGTCATATTAGAGAGTTAGTATAACATTCTTATGGTTCTTATTGATATTTGTTTTTTTAAGATCTTTTAGTGATAATGTTCATATTGATCTTAATCATGATGTATGTATTATATGTTTGATTGTTGAGTGACATATTTTGAAAAATATGAACTTCATATTCTTTGAAATCCACTCTCTTAAGAAGTAATGATCTTGAGTAAATATCTTTATATTGCTCTTAGATCATGTGCTTGTAAGCCATAAAACTTGGTTTTCAAAAAATGCATTTGGCTTCTCTTATATGTCTTGTTGAGTAAGTTGAGTTTGCTAATATGATACATCTTAAAGTCTTTTGACTAGTACATTTAAGATGACCTATAATTAGTATACATTTTGCTTCGGCAACTACATAGAACTTGTTGACGTCGATTTCTGGATTGTATCAGAAAAGCCAACAAGGATTGGATTTCAGCTATTAATTCAAAGAGGAAGAGATTCAGAGAGTAACGAAGATACAAGTTTTACGTGGTAAAACTCCGATGAGCGGAGAAACGTCCACGAGTGGTTGATGGATCAACTAAGCCAAAATCCACTATGAAAATATGATGTTAACAAGCTCTCGATCTCTCTTTTTTCTCTCTGTACTTTTCTGTTACTGGTAGTGTATGCTATATTGCCTCTATATTTTCTGAACGAGATTATAGTCTATTTATATGTTTATAGAACCCTAATCTGCCTTGTACAAGTAATACACGATCTTTGTATTTAACTGTGATTCGGTTACTTGCTTGAGGTTGATTTGTCTTCTTTCCTGTTTCGGAGTCTTTTTTGGAAATCGAGTGAGATTCTAGTAGTGCAGTTTAATTTGGACTTGTTTCCTTATATAAAAACGTAGTCTTCGTAAAGAAATCAAGCTATTTCCTGATTAGGGACTCTTCTTACCTAATGTTCCATTTTATTTGGGATTCCTTCCTGATGGATATCTTCACGAATTTAATGACTTAATCCGTGTGAAATAAGCACCAAGTTCTTACTCGGGTCGTATTTATTCCCGAGTAAGAGTAATACCTGACGGTCCCGAGTAGCGCCGTTTGAGCCCGAATGGAAGCGTTGTTTAACCAGTCCCGAGTGTTGTTAACTGATCCCGAGTAGGTTTCATTCAATATATGCTTTACTCAGGCTTTCTTCTCTTTTAATGATACCTCGTAGGATATTCCCTGAGTGCCCATTTGGGCGTCCACCTGGCTATTTTCTCCTTCCTGTCAATGATATGTATGCTTGGTAAAATTCAAATACGACAATACCCCCTTAAAATATTTTTACCGAGCAAATTTCATTTCGGGCAAGAGTATTTTAATTATCTTAATTTTCACTCGTCAGAATAGTCGTCTTGTCATAATGGCGTGTCTTAATGGTGACCCTGTAATTTCGATTCGCTTCATCACGTGAGATCTTAAATGATGGCGACGTTTTGAAGTTCTGACGGTCGAGTGCTACTTCCTGTTTTGACACGCGTCCCTCGTCTCTTCGTTTTTCAAAATCATTTATGAGAAATGATTTTTGCGTCTCCCCAAACGCCGCCTACGTCATCGAGTTTCGTCATAAGTTTTTTCCCGCCTTGAAATCCTAGGGTTTCGTGCCGTCTCTTCTTTAAATTCTTTGCTGAGAGACATCGTTGGTTTATTCTCAACAATTTTCAGTAGAAATTTCTTTAAACTCAGATTTCTTTATCCAGCAGTTCACGATTCTCCTTTTGAAGATCTTGCATCAATCTCAATTCAAGGTTAGTTTTAATGGGGCCATATTCCCGTCATCGTCTCTTTAAAATCGCTTTTGATGCATTAGAATATGGGGATTTCCGGTTAGTTTCTTGCATTAAACGATTACTGGGGGATATCCCAACAGATGAACCTCCATTTTTAGAGGTTGACATTTCTGGGCTTTACCCTGACGTCACTTTCAGCCCTGTATCGAGTTCTCCATCTAGTTCTGATTCTGATATTTCTGATCACAGGGTATCTTTTCGAAGGATGGGTAAACATCAGAGCAGAAGTGAGGTACGCAAGCACAGCTCGAGCAGCGTTCAGATCAGTGAACAGACTTTTAACGAGGGTGATGTTGATGAGGTGTATAGGGCGTCTCGCCTTTCGTTTTCTGATACTCGCCCGAGTGGATTTGATGCTGAGCCGAATGTGGTCGGGCCAGTTGAAATAGAAAAATACCACTCCCGATTCGACTTGCCTGACTCGGTCACTTTGGTTCCTACGGGGGATAGAGCCATATGGAATCCCCCTGAGGGTATGGTCACGGTTTATGGATCGATGCTATGTTGTGGCGTCACACTTCCATTTCAGCCTTTTATTGCCTGGTTTTTGGCTGAAGTAGGGATAGCCCCAGCTCAATTGGCCCCGAATAGTTATAAAATCTTGATGTGCATGTGGCATATGTTCAGTCGAATGAACCTTTTACCGCCTTTCCCGAATGAAATCAGGTATTTCTTTACGCTGAGGTAGGTTTGCAAGACGGGGATATATTTTCTTGCATCTACTCCATCGAACGGTTGGGTCCCCAAAGAAGCAAAGGTGAATTGGGAGGTAGATACCTCTGATGACCCCAAAAAGAAGGGTTTTGTATAGGGATTCCCTACATCCAATAAGTTCTGGAAGAACAGTTGGTTTTTTGCTGGAGGGGCTATCGGGCTCAACGTCACTGTTGGATCTGAGGATTCCCGAAAGGTGTTGAGTGTTCCCCATTTCTTCTGTTCCCCCGAGGTGTGGAACAAGAAAATAATTGATTATAGTGATTCTGAGTTGAAGAGGCTGACTCGGGCAGCTGTTCGTACTCTGGAGAAGATGAGCAAGAGCTACATTTTTAAAGATGAGGATTTGATAAAGCTCGACTTCTTCAGACATATTTCGGGCCATCGCAGGCGATGTAAGTAACCCGATGCCCTTTCTATTGTATTTTTCTTCTTTTCATTTTCTGACATGAATCTTTTTTTTATAGTGTTCGATACGGACGTCGTCAGCGATCTTCAGGCTGGCCAGGTGAAGTTGATTCTGCAGACGAGTAGAAAAGAAGCTTCCCGTCAAGGAAATGAGGGTATTGCTCCACCCGAGCCTGATGAAGAAATTGATATTGCTGAGGAACAAATTCCCGCGTGCGTTGATCAGGGTGCTCAGCCTCCTACTTAAGATTCTGCTGGTTCAAGTGGCCAGAGTGATCCAGCTGACACCCAACTGTCTGATAATAGGGAGAGGCAATGTGATGGCCCGGGTGAAGAGCCTGTTAGACGGTTTGAAGCCGGCGACAGTGGTAACGTCTTGAAGGATCAAGTGCCTGCAGGTGAAGAATTCTTTGAGTCTTTTCGGGATGATCCGCAGGAAGATCCTGCTGCTGACCTAAACTTCCACCGTTCTCGGGGTGAGAAGCGAAAGGCAGTTAGTTCGCCATCTCGTCCTTTCAAAGTTTATTAGGTAGTCTCATTTATCGACTCTAGTGATAAAGATGTTACGGATGAGATTTCCCCGAGTGTTGGTGCTGGAGCATCAGTAGACGCGGCCGCTTCAGATGCTCCAGCACCGAATATGGCTTCTTCTACCCCCGAGGTTGGAGATATGGGGGCTGAACCTTCGGGGGTTCCTTTAAATGTTTCTCCCCGAGATATGCTACGGGAGATGTCCTCCGGTCGGGCTTTTTTCGGGGAGGACCGCTGGAGCGACTTTAGAGATGGTTCACTGTCCGAACGTCTCCAAAACGTTTTCAACGGTGCATCTTATGTAAGTTAAATCTGACTCCTTTATTGTTTTGCTTCTGCCAGATTTCTAAGTATATTCCTTTACAGATGGTGGCTGAATTTGCTGAGCTTATTCAGATGCAGCAACATCAAGCCGATCGAATAAGGCGTCTAGAGGTTCAGCTGAAGACGAGTGAGGATGGCCGTGCTCGAGCAGAGAAAGCTTACCAGCAGAATGTCGGTTCTGTATAAATATTTTTCGATCATTGTCTGGTGAAGTAGGTTGAAGTCGAGGACAAGGCATCTCTGGCAGAGGAGAAGGTTGCATCACTTCAAAATCTTCTATCTTTTGCTGAAGAATCCATGCTCAAGGCCGAGCAGGCAAAGTCGGCGTATGACCAAAAAATCGAAGATCTGGAACGCCAAGTACTGACAGTTGAATCCTTTTCCAGAGAGGCCAGGTTAGAACTTGAAGTCCAAGGGGTGAATCGTTTTAAAAGATCCCTTGCTTACGATGCCTTACTTCTTCGAGAATTTCAACGTGAGCTAGTTTCGGTCGGTGAGTTCTTCAAAGTTAAGAATAAGGCGACTGAGAAGAGTTGTCAATCAAACATCACGTGGACCGGTCTTTGGAATCTCTTCGGATTCAGATGAAGGAATGGAGAGCCTACTGCGGTAGTCAAGGCAAAGAGCCTCATCCCATGCATTTAGAGATTCCGTCCGAGCATTCCCTCTCGACCTTTTATGCTAGTCAAGAGTCGGTCGAGGGCGTGGTCCCAGATATCGGGCCGGTCCCGGGTGAGGATTATAGCCAGTGGATGGATGATACCGTCGACTCTATCGTTTGGCCGTCTAAGCCTGCTTCGTGAGTACGAGATGGTTCCAGATCCGAGTTTTGGCAAAGGCTCGAAATCCTCGCAGCCTTAATTTTGTAGAATTGTAGAAAATTTTGATTTTTTATTTCTTACTTGTAAAGAACCACTCTTTGAACTGTAACCATTCTTTTAGGAGCAATAAAATTCTATTTTATTTTGAATTGAATGGTCTCGATCTGTTTATTGCTGATTGTTGTCGAGTGCTGTATTAAACTGACTGATGTTCGGGTAACTTAACCGAGTATCTTATTAAACCGGTTGTTATCCGAATGATTTCAATTGCCAAGTATTTTATTAAACTAGCTTCGATGTTCGGGTAACTTAACCGAGTATCTTATTAAACCGGTTGTTACCCGAATGACTTCAATTACCAAGTATCTTATTAAACTGGCTTCTTCGATGTTCGGGTAACTTAACCGAGTATCTTATTAAACCGGTTGTTACCCGAATGACTTTAATTGCCAAGTATCTTATTAAACTGGCTCTTTATTATTAACTGAGTCATCTTGAAACAGGCAAGTTTACACTTGTGTTTCATACCCGGTTGTTACTCGAACATTACATCAAGGCTCACCATGATCATATGTTCGAGTCCTCACGCAATACCAAGGACGTCTCCCCAGTTTTTATGCGCGAGGGTTTACCGAATCGTTGAGCTCTTTTTTTTTAAATGAAAAAATTGCATCAACACAGCTACGCATTTCACCGGAATTTCTCTCGATAGCGTCCCAAGCATTTTTCCAGATTCTGGTGCATCGGGTTTGCCTTTTTACGAAGGTCATTTTGACCATGCTAGGCTGGCATGCTCATACGAGCTTCTCTGCCCATTCGGGATTTGATGGTCCCGAGAATTCTATTTGCATGTTCTTATTATCATGATCTTTCATATGTTCTTATTATCATATGCTTTCTTTTGGAAATCCCGAATAATTTTTATTTATCACTGTAAAATTAAAAACATTTAAATTCCATAGCTAGGGAACAAAAAGGAAAAACAGTTAAGGATAGAAAATCTTTAGATATTGAGCGTTGCATGGTCGGGGCAAAACCCCTCCGTTGGGTCATGCAATCCAATATGCTCCATGGCTAGCTATTCCCTCGACCTTATATGGGCCTTCCCATTTTTCTGCCAGGAAACCTGCAGCTTTATTTTTCGTGTTTAATGATACCCTCCTGAGCACTAAGTCCCCGAGCTAGAATTTCCTGATCCGAACACGAGAATTGTAGTGGCGAGCCACTCTTTGTTGATATGCTATATTTCTTATTCTGGACTTCTCCCTTTTTTCTTCTAGCTCGTCCAAACTTTGTAGTAGCATATCAATATTCTGCTCTTCATCGTATAGCTTGACCCGGGGGGACGCATACGATGTTTCTACGGGGATGACAGCTTCTGTTCCGAACGCTAATGTGAACGGGGTTTCTCCTATTGAAGTCCTTGTTGTCGTCCGGTACGCCTATAATACTTCAGGAAGCTTTTCAACCCAGCTTCCTTTTTTGGCATCCAACTTTGCTTTGATGGTGTGCTTGATAATTTTATTTACTGCTTCTACCTGCCCGTTTGTTTGAGGATGAGAGGGTGTCGCATAGTAGTTAGCAATCTGATACTTCTCGCACAACTGTCTGAACTTTTGGTTATCAAACTGGGTGCCATTGTCAGTGATTATAGTGTCCGGAACACCAAACCTATAAAGTATGTTTTTCTTTACAAAATTTATGGTGTTGGCCTCTGTGATATGCACCAGCGCTTTAGCTTCTGCCCATTTTGTGAAATAATCGACAGCTACTATGACGTGCTTTGCTCCGCCCTCTGTCCCTGCTGGCATTGGGCCGATCAGGTTCAGGCACCACATGGCGAATGGCCATGGGGCAGTGAGGTTTCTGAGCTTTTCTGGGGGTTGTCGGATATTGTTAGCAATCCTTTGACAGGTATTGCAACTTTTCGACCACTGATGTGCATCTGAGAAAAGCGTAGGCCAGTAATAGCCTTGCCTTAGCACCTTATGCGCTAGACTTCTACCCCCAGTGTGGTTTCTGCAAACTCCTCCGTGGATCTCTTGAAGTATTCGATATGCGTCTTCTTCTAGTACACATCTCTGGAGAGCTCGGGAAAACTCCCTTCTGTATAATTCTTCTCCGATCACGGTATACCTAGCCGATCGATACCTGACGCGCTTTGCTAGTACCGGATCTTCTGGGAGCATGCCTTTTTCTAGGAACCTTCTCAGCTGGACCATCCAACCGTCTTACGGTGTTCAGACTTCTAAAATTTCCAATTGCTCGAGTTCAGCTGTACTCGGTTTAAGGAGGTGTGCAACCGGAATGGTCTTTGGTCTGATTGAGTTTGTTGCTGATGCTAATTTAGACAATGCGTCAGCCTTTTCATTTTCTTTCCTGGGGATCTGAGCGATCTTGTATTCTTTAAATTTTTGGAGGAGCTGTTTCGCGATGTCACGGTAGGCAATCATACCTTCATCTTTGGCCTGGTACTCGTCCATAACCTGGTTGACAACTACCTGTGAATCGCTGAATATCTCAACTTCATCTGCCCCAAGAGCTATGCAGACTCTGAGTCCAGCTAACAATGCCTCGTACTCGACTTGATTATTGGTTGCTTTGAAATCAAATCTCATGGCACATTCAACATTATCTCCTTTTGGGGTGCGAACTACGATCCCTGCCCCGCTGCCATGAGTGTTTAAAGAACCATCAACATATAGTTTCCATGGGAAACTTTTATCCAACAGTCTTTTTGCTTCCAGGTTTGGTTTTGTGAACTCGGCTATGAAGTCTGCCACAACTTGTCCTTTGAGGGAGGTTCTGGGGACATAATGAATATTGAATTCACTTAGCTCGATTGCCCATTTGGTAAGTCTTCCTGATATCTCTGGCTTTTGTAAGATTTGTCTTCATGGGCAATTGGTGAGAACCTGGATTGTATGGGCCTGAAAGTATGGTCTCAGCTTTTTTTATGCTGAAACCAATGCTAAGGCCATCTTTTCTGCCTGTGAGTACCTGGTCTCAGCCGGTAAGAGTGCCTTGCTGGTATAATACACTGGTTTCTGCACTCCATCTTCTGTTCTAACTAAGACTGAACTTGCTGCAAGCTCGGTTATTGACAGATACAGCTGAAGTATTTCCCTTTTTTACGGTTTTGAGAGAACTGGTGCATGTCCCAGATACTCTTTTATTTTTAAGAATGCCTGCTCGCACTCTTTATTCCACTTGAGCCATTTCCCTTTTTTGATTATCTTAAAAAATGGTGTGCACCTGCCTGTAGCTCTAGAGATGAATCTTCCCAAGGAAGCTAAACACCCTGTTAAGCACCATACTTCTTTCAGGGTTTTGGGTGAGGTCATTTTTTGCAAGGCCTGAATCTTCTCGGGATTAACTTCGATTCCTCTTTGGTGTACTTAAAAACCCAAGAATCTTCCCGAAGGGACTTCGAATAAACATTTGTTCGGGTTTAATTTCATCTGGTATCTTCTTAGGACATCAAATATCTCTTAGAGGTCCTAGGCATGCTCATCTGCCGAGACACTCTTAGTCAACATGTCGTTAATATACACTTCCATGTTCCTTCCTATTTTACCGAGTGAAGATTTTGTTGACCAACCTTTGATAAGTAGCACCTGCTTTTTTTAAACCGAAGGGCATTACTGTGTAGCAATATAAACCCTGATCCGTTGTGAAAGCTGTTTTTTCTTCATCAGCTATGTTCATCTGGATCTGATTGTATCCCGAGTAAGCATCCATGAAGCTGAGCAATTCATGGCCTGCTGTGGCATCCACTAGTTGGTCTATCCTTGGAAGTGGGAAGCTATCCTTTGGGCATGCCTTGTTCAGATCCGTGAAATCTACGCACATCCTCTATTGTCCATTTTTCTTTTGGACAAGGACTACGTTGGCGACCCACTGAGGGTAGCTGACTTCTCTGATTGATCCAGTTGCCAGTAGCTTTTCTATCTCTTGTTTGATTGCTCGACTTCTTTCAGGATTGAACGATCTTCTCTTTTATATTACTGGTTTTACATTCGGGTCCACTGCGAGATGGTGGGATATCACTCGGGCGTCTATCCCGACCATATCTTTGTGACTCCAAGTGAACACATCTTTGTACTCTCTAAGCAGATTGGTTAGGTCTTGCTTGACTTTTCCATCCAAGTTAGCCCCGATCTTGATTTTCTTATCCGGTTCATCTTCTTTAAGTACCACTTCAACCGATTCTGTTTTGGATTCATTCGAGTCCTCCCTCGGATCCAGTTCGAATGACAAGGGCTCTTTACACTGATTTGCTGTATTATGGTGCACACTTGTTCAACATCATGCTTATCTTTGTATACTGACAGGTTTGCTCTTCGAGCCATCTCTTGGGATCCCTTGACTATTTCAACCCCTTGTTCTATTGGGAACTTGATCATTAATGCATAAGTGGCCGTCACGGCCCTTATTTTATTCAGGAATGGCCGACCCAATAATGCATTATACGGCCAATTGTCCAAGTCAACTACCACGAAGTCGAGCAAAACGGTCATCTGGCATGGTGCTGTTCCAATCTTCACAGGTAGTTTTACCGTCCCGAGTGACCTGACCTCTATCCCTCCAAACTCTCTTAATGGAGTATGGAAAGGCTGTAAATCTTTTCGGTCCAGTCTTAGCTGGTCGTATACGGCCATGCTTATGATGTCTGCTGAACTCCCATTATCTATTAGAATTCTCCAAACATCCCTATGGCCAATCCGGGCACTTATAACGAAAGCGTCATTAGGCCGAACATCGACCCCATGGGAATCTGCCTCAGTAAAAACTATCGGGTCCCATCCTTCCTTAACTTTTTCGGGTCAGGCTCAACCGAGTTTACGTCAAAGTTATTCCTTGCTTCTATTGCTTCTCTGATTTCCTGAGTTCGCTCTCGATTGCTTTTCCCAATAGAGGGTCCTCTGAAAATCGTATGTATTACTTGATCGACTTCGGGACTGGTCTTATGATTTCGTCAAGAATGATCAACTTTAACTTCCTGCTTAGCTTCTGATTTCTCATCCTTTTTTAAGATTATATCCCGTAGATGCCTTTCCCGACTGAGAGTCTCTATGTAATCTTTGAGCTGGTAACACTTTGAAGTCTCGTGCCCGGTTTTCTTGTAAAATCTGTAATACTTGGTTGTATCTCTCCGGGCGAACTGGGATTGTCACCGCGGTTCTTGCTCCATATTCTTCTCTTCTAAGATGGCTAAAATTTCTTCTTGTTTTTTCCGCAGAGGGGTGTAACTGGTATATCTGCCTCAATATTTCTCTGTGGACCGTTCGGCATTGGGCCCATTACCCCTATCCTTGTTTTTCTCCTTACTGTTCCCTTTTGGCTTTCCCTTTTGATTCTGCCCTTTTGTTTCAGCATCCTTTTGTTCGGGCTTTCCTCCGTGCATATAGCTCCCCCTGTAGCTAATTCTGATTTTTCTGCCAGTGCGTATCCTCCTACCATATCCATCATGTCAGCATACTTTGTCAGTCGTGCTCTTCTCAAATCAAAGGATAGTCGTCCATTCTGGAAGTTATTGGTGAAAACAGCAATAATTGCTTCATCATTAGCACTGTTCAATGAAAAAGTATCAAATGTGATTTTTTGTATGGATGGTTCTTACTGGTAGTCGATTTTACATTGACTGCAATGTTTATATAAATGTAAAATCTTTGAATGATGTGGAAGATGAAAAGTGCTATTTATGCACAATAAAATTCGATGTTAGGAATATTTTTGTGGTAAATTTTCTTGGATATTTCTTCAAGAATTAATTGGCTCTTCAAGCTGCTTCTTTAAAGGAACCAAAACCAAAACCATCTTTAGTTGAGATAGAGATGGTGACAAGCTCTTCTGTTCCGCTATCTGCTCCTACTCCGTCATGGTTCACACCCAAAAAGTATTCTTTAACTGTCTGCTAATGTGTTTAGTTTCAGAGAAACTGTAGGAAAGCTTAGGAAATAAGTGTGCGTGTGAGAGAGAGAGAAAGATGAAAGAATTTTTTTTTTGTTTACTATATAACTGATAACAATTATGATCAATGGCTTTTAATCTTTTTTTTGTTTACTATATAACTTATAACAATTATGATCACTGACTTTGTGTGTATGTGTTTATAAATGTATTTACGCGAAATAGTTCTATTTAAAAGGCAAATGAATTGTATTTTAGTGGGTATAATTAGTAGTTATGACAAGCAAAAGTCAGTGAATTCAACTGGAATTTATTTGAATATCTATCTTATGGGTATTACATGTTCTTCAATTGAGTTATGAGCTAAGTTAATAACAAATTAGTATGAGATCAAAATCAGTTTTAGCAACCAAAAAAAAAAAAAATTTGTGAAAAATGTGGCACAGTACTGGTCATTTCTGTTTCAAGACAATGTGATTTTCCATGTCCGTAGCAACCAGGAGCTGGAATCATGAATCTGTTAAGAGTAGTGTTCACTTTTCTCATGGAGTTATTTATAAAATTACAATAGTATGTCTTAAGGTTTGCTAATTTTATGACCCAAATATGAAAGACTTGGTTCTTACTTTGGGTTTATGACTAACTGTGTGATGTTGTCAGGGTTTAGAAACTCCTGATATAAAATAGTAAGATAGTGAACAATTAGATGCAATAACAGTGGAGAAAGAAGGGTACATAATGTGTGAAATCCCATTGCTTAACTAAATAAACCAATCAAACCTACATTTCAACAGCCAACAAGTTGCTAAAGATGAACAAAATTGCAAACTTGATAGGTTTGATGAACACAATCATTGACCGCAAAAGAAACAAAATTTAAGTGAATTTTTTTTCTTTGTTCCACTAATCAATTGGACTAGATAAAATTCCCATATCCATTTATAAGACTTCTAAAAATTCAACATTCATTTGCCATAAAATGTATTAACTTCTATTTGTGGTTTAGTGTATTTATAACTTACAAATTGATTTGTGTTTTTTTTAGGATTGGTTAATAAATAGAAACAAAGTAGTTTATTATTGTAGTTGATAAACATTAAGCAGAATGTTCTTGTGTTCTTGTAGTTAACAAACATTAGGTTTGATATATATTTATGATAAGAATTTTGTGGTAAACATATGGGAAGGAAGAATACAAATAGCATTACTGAAAATGAGGGAGGTGGAAACTCAAAAGCTGTATGGAATGATGATCTTGTAGCTATATATTGTGAAATATGTGTTAAGGAAGTGGTAAAAGGAAATAGGCCTGGCACTTATTTTGATAAGATAGGATGGGTAAATGTTGTCAAGATTTTTAAGGAAATAACCGGAAGGGATTATGATAAAAAGCAATTGAAAAACAAGTGGGATTCACTTAAAACTGATTGGAAATTGTGGAGTTCACTATTGCATAAAGAAACTGGTATCGGATGGGACCCCGCTAAGAAAACGGTGGATGCACCTCCAGAATGGTGGCAAAGTAAAATTGAGGTGTGAACATTCTCCTTTATTTATTTATTCATTTATGTCATGTAGATGCATATTTTCTAACCATCTGTTTCTTTTGTAGATGAATGTTGAGTATCGAAAATTTCGTGACCTGGGAATTAGTCCCGACATGATGGATATGTATGACAAGATGTTCAAGGGCAGTACAACAGTTGGTAATTGTGTTATGATTCCATCATCTACCATACTTCCTGAAGAAATAGTGGAAGATTCAGAGGATGACAAGCAGACTGTCGATAAGGAGAATGATGAGACTTCACATGGTAATCAAGATAAGGGGAAAAAGAGAACAAATGATGAGAGTGAAATAAATAAAGGAGTTATAGGAGGGTCGAAGGGAAAGAAAGGAAAGTTAGGAGGTGCAACAAAGTTATCTAAACAAATTGATCATCTTGTTGAGGTAGTTGAGAGTAGGAGTACAACGACATCGGTGCATAGAAATTCACAAGGAACTGGTATTGTTGAAGTGATGGAAGTTGTGGCCACTTTACCTGGGGCAGAAAAAGGTAGTCAGTTGTGGTAGTTTGCGACGGAGTTGTTTTGTTCTCAAGACAAGAGAGAGATATTTTCTATTATGACTGATTCTGATCTGAAGTTCCAATTTTTGATTCTTAATAAAAAAAAAGACTGGAAATTAGATGATATTAATGTTTTATTATCCCTGTCGTAGTTTGATTATGTATTGGAAATTTGTACTTGTTGGACCCTAGTTGATAGACATTAATGTTTTATTATTATTTTTGTCATTGTTGGACCCTAGTTGATGACATTATATTTTATTTTCTTTGTGCTTGGATAATGTTTTACCTATATTGAACCTCTATTTATATGTGATGTTTGATGAGATCATTAATATTTCAGGTTATTAAAATAAAGTATGGACAATTCAGGAGAAGAAGAAGAAATAGATCAACTTATATGTGTATGTGGTCGTCTTATTCAAGTTTATCTTGAAAATTATATTCTTAAAACTCCATGCATGACAAGCTCTCAAACATGTTTTATTTGGTTGATGGAAGTGCTACAGGGTAATGAAAGTTGTTGTTATAACATGTTTAGAATGGAAAAACATATATTCGTAATGTTGTTGAATGATTTGGAAAATAATTATAAGTTGAAGAGTTCAAGAAACATAAGTAGTACTGAAATAGGAATGCACAAGAACGTTTTCAACGTTCCAGTGAGACGGTGAGTAGGTATTTTGATGTGATGCTAGACATTGTATATGAAATGGCTAAGGTGATAATAAAACCTTTGGATCCTGAATTTAGGAGCACTCCACAGGAAATATTGAGCGACTCTAGATATATGCCTCACTTTAAGGTATGTATAATTGTCAATGCTCTTAAATTTGGTATATCCATATAAATGCTTTATTTTATACTTATTCTGAATTAATTTGTAGGATTGCATTGGAGCTATAGATGGTGTTCATGTTCAAGCTTCAATTTCTCCGTGTGATCAAGTACCATATATTGGTAGAAAAGGAATACCCACCCAAAATGTAATGGCTATATGTAACTTTGACATGCAATTTACATTTGCATGTGCAGGGTGGGAAGACACTGCTCATGATAGTAGAGTATTCTTATCAGTTCTACGTGATCCTCAATCAAATTTTCCAAAACCTCCAAATGGTAATTTTTTAAATTTTCGTTGCACAAATAATAATTGTATATTATATCATAATCATTTATATTTTATATTTTCTATAAAATATTACTTGGTGGATGCCGGAAACCCACAGATGAAAGGTTTTTTAGGACCTTATAAAGGTGAAAGATACCACATTCCATATTTTCGTAGGGGTGAAGAACCACAGGTCATAAAGAAATATTTAATCATGCACATTCTTCACTTAGGAGCATCATTGAGCGCACTTTTGGGGTATGGAAAAAAAATGGAGAATTTTACGTGATATGCCAATTTATTCTTATCAAAAGCAAGTGAAAATTGTTATTGCTACGATGACTATTCATAACTACATTAGAAGAAATGCACAACGAGATAGAGATTTTGATGAAAGTGCAAATTACTCAAGTGAAGAGATTAATGAAGAAATGGAGATCAATACACATGAAGAAGATGGTCCGGGAAGACGAGAAATGAAAATTTTAAGAAATTCAATTGCACAAAGTTTAATGAGTGCGGGTACTTAGCAATTATTTACAATTTACTCTCAACTCCTTAATATATTTTTCTTTTTGGAATCTTTTGTTGTCAATTTCAATTGTGTAATCTCAAAACTCCTTGGAACACATTTTGTTATTTAGAAAAAATATTATGAAAGGAATTTAAAAAAGGTTGTCTTGATATATTCATAATATACGTGGCAATAGATTCAAAAACTTAATAATGTGTTGTGGTCACACTAAAACAAACCAAATTATTTATTTATAAAACAAAAATATTTTTCGATATTTATTTTATAACATGTTTATGGTCACATAAAAATAATAATTTATATTTATTTGCTAACATATTTATGGTCAGACCAAAATATTAGTTGATATTTTATAACATGTTTATGGTAACACAAAAAGAAAACAAGTTTTTTATTTTCAAAACATCTTCAAAATTCATTTGTGTCATTTTTAGTAATTTTACACACTCATAACACCTTTTACTTTCAGTTTACCAAACACATTGAAAGTGTTTTTGGTTCCCACAACACTTTTAAAAGTCAGTTTATCAAACACTCAACTGCTTCTTCCCACAGCAGATCCAAATGCAATTCCCCCCACAACACAATAATGTCAAACTGAGCCTAACAACTAACATATAATAAATAACTCTAATACTAACAACTAACACTAAATAACGACTAAAAGAAAAATAACAGTAACACTATTTTTTTTCCCTTTTTTTTAATGCAAAAAATAACCAATTAAATTCTAAACTAAAACTAGTAAAAGGATCAAACAAATCTAGATTAACTAGTCTTTCGATCAGTTCCCGACAGCGTTGTTAAAAACTTATCGTACTAGAATTTTGAAAAATTACTCGCAAATACAGGTTCTATTGTAAAATAGCTTATACGGAGTACGAGATCGATCCCACGAGGATTGATGAAAAATTAATCGAATCTAAATTTAATCTAATCTTAATCTAGTTAATGAAAGATGAATTAATTAAAATTAAAAACTAAATTAACATGCAACTAAAATCAAAAGTAAATTAAAGAATTAAAATTGCAAACGTTACTCGATGGAAGAAAAGTCTGAGGTTCAGAATTCACCATTATCAATACTGCAATGTTTTACTATTCGACTTATTAATTCTCAGGATTCTGAGTAGCAATTTAGAAATCAATTCAGTGCTTTCTCAAGATTTGTCAATTGAGTTCTTAAAAATTAATATTTTGTAAATTCTTTATTTCAATTGACTTACTATATAAGACTCAAGTATTACGTGTATCAAATATGTGAAAAACAAATTGTCAAGGTTCTTAATTTAAACATCAAAACACAAAGCCGATTAATAAAATCAATCATAATTACCCAATATACTTGATATTTAGGGCGGAACAATTTAATTAATATCAATCAATGAAAAATAAAAATTATAAACATTAAAACCAATTTGGAAATTATGTTGAATAGCAGAATAATCATATTGTTAATAAGGTTTCACCCTACACTTCATAAATTACATTAGAAACACATGGAAAATCAAGAACAGAAATTGGATTAAAACCCAGCATGACGATAAGAATGTGGCTACGAGTTTGGTATGAATCCGAGCTAAGTCTACACCAACTTCCGCACCCCAGAATCACCAAACAAATATATTACAAACCTTACAAGTGCACAAATCTTAAACGATAGTACAATAGGTAAATAATGGTCGTTCCCACGAGGAATGAATTACCTACAGAAGTTAAGAATTTAAAAACACTAAATTAAGACACTATATGACTCTAAGACAACTTAAATAAAACACAACTCACACACACAATTGGGAGGTTTTGAATTGATTATTAGAAATAAGAATTTATATTAAACTAAGATTACGAATGCAACAAAAAATTATTTGGAAAAATCAATAAAGAAGAGCTAGCTAGTGCCTTCTATCTAGCTCTAAACATTCATCCAATCCATGGACAATAATGAAATTAGTAAACAATCAAACATGATGAAGATATTCACTACAAGATGTTGGCATCCCACTCGAGTCGTATAGATTCTCTATTAGTATGTAAGTTGCATGGCATCTAAATAAATAAGTGTATTCCAAATTATGACCTAGCATGGACATCTACTAGATTTAATAATCGGAACCCATTAAAAACAAAGAGAATATGAATATCACACAAACCCTAGAATATGACATTTATTCCAAGTAATTCATGAATCAATTCCCTTAATTAGGTCTTATTCCAATTAATTGTTGCATGCAAGAATACGTCTGTATGGCATTCGAACTCTATATACAACGTAGATCCTAAAATAATGCTCCTAAAGTGATCAATCAAAGAAACATAATAATTGAAAAACAAATTTTTTTTTTTTTTTGAGAAATTGAAATCATCATATAAGGGAGAAATAATACTTCATTAAAACACACTTGTTTATGGAAATAGAATCATGTCTAGGGCTTCAAATTAGCTCTAACTATGAAGAGTTTAGCTACACATCATAATTGGGAAAACAAATAAAGACATTGAAAATAAAGAAAGGTAGAAGAATAGGGAAATTAAAAACTATGAAAGATCTTCAATCTTCAATAATGAATCTCTGACCCCTTCTCTTGAATAAACTCTTGGTATTTATAGGTGATTTCTCACTGTAGATTCTCAATTTGTTCTGTTGTAAGAAACATACCAAGTAGGAAAGTAGGATTGAACAAAGAATGAGAATTCTTTCCTAAATTGGATTTTCTTTTTGGATGATTGTCTTCTAATCTGAGTTTAGGAAGTTTCCCGAACATATCTTGATCTTTTAAAGTCATTAGGATTTGATTTAGGAAGTTTTTGAACAATTCTGGACCAATTCGGAGTGGAAATCCGTAAAAATATGTAATTATCGTGGTCTAGGTCACTTCACAGGTTGCCCACGGTCCAAACCGTGTAACACTTCTGATGTTTATCGATGCCTAGGTCGCTATGCAGGCGAAGTGCATAGAGATGGTCATTTTACCTAGGGGCTCCAAACCCCCGCTCCCCCATCCCCATTTGGGAGATTTTTTTTTGGGAAAAATGGGGAAATGGGGGGGGATAGGGATGACTTTTGACCCCATATTTAAATGGGGTTGGGGATGGGGGGACCGTCCCCATTTCCCCCATAAATTTCTTGAAATGGGGATGGGGATGGGGATGGGGATGGGGTTGGGGTTGGGGTTAGGTGCCCCTATCCCCATTTTCCCATTTTCCCATTTTCCCATTTCCCTCAAATATTATAATATTATATAAAAAATATATTAATATATATTTTTATTATATTTTCAATATTTTTATTATTTTTATTTTACTAACTATATATACATATTGATTTTTTAAAAAATTACACACCAAGCAAGCTCCATATAATTTATTAACATATTTTACTAACTATATATACATATTAAACAACTTAACTTTCATTTCAATTTGTATGAGATGTTATTTTGTATTTGAATTTATTAGATTGTGAAATTTATGTGTTTCTTTAATATATAACTTTTATTGATACAGGAAAAATGGGGGAATGAGGGAATAAGGGACTTTGGGGAAATGGGGAAACGGGGAAACGGAGAAAAACGGGAAAAAACGGGAAAAAATGGGAGTCTAATTAAATCCTGTAAAATACTTTAATTAACTTAAATTTTAAACTTTTTATTCATGTTTCGAGTCTAATTAAAATAAAACTAATATTAAAATTGGACTATTAAATCTAGTTTTAGAACATCTCCAAAATACTCTTATATTTTCCCTCTTCAAATATCTGTTTACTTACCTATGTAGCAATTTGAGAATTGAAAAAATAAGAATGAAAAAATAGCTTTAAAAATAAAATAAAAACTCTAATCACTTCTCATATTGATGTTTAATATCAATACTTTATTATGATATTAGGGTGATGTATTTATATATTATTATTTTTAGGGTGTTTTGTGTGAGTTTTTCTGATGCCCCTTTTATTTTTTGAAAAAAAAACCCTTTTATTTTCTTAGTAAAAATGAAGTTTATTTGTAATCGAAAAAAGAGATCATAATCATATATGTTCATATATAATTATTATTTTTTAATTATTTTTATTTTATATTATATGTATAATTGTTTACCATGGATATATAAGTGTAAAGTTACTTATTTTCAGACAATTTAGTTTTAAAAAATAACTTGTTGATAATACATTGAGATGTAAGTAGGGATGAGCATTTTCCCCACGGGCCCCGCCCCTCATTTGGGAGAAAATTTGAATTTGCCCCCAAATGGAGTTTGGGGGTGGGGGTGGGGGCAAATTTTGCCACCAAAATCTAAATGGGGGTGGTTCCCATTCCCCCGTTTCTTTTAATAGAGGTGGGGGTAGAGCCCCATTTCCCCATATGTATTTATATATTTTTAGTTTAATTTTCCTAAAAAAATAATAACTTTAACTCTATTACTCATTTACTTTCTATCCAGTTTCCTTATTTCCACACACACACACACACACACACACACACACACACACATATATATATATATATGTGTGTGTGTGTGTGTAATACTATATTACTCTAGTTATTTGTATTAATTTTGAATTAAATTAAATTAAATTAATTATATATTTTAGATTATTTATTAGATTGGATATCGAAATATGGCGAATAGAACGATTTGAATGATCAAATTTTGAATCTTAAATTCTAAATTAAAAAATATTACAATTGAAAAATTGGGGAAATGGAGGACAGGGCCGGGGGCAGGGGAGTATATATGTGTGTGTGTGTGTAATACTATATTACTCTAGTTATTTGTATTAATTTTGAATTAAATTAAATTAAATTAATTATATATTTTAGATTATTTATTAGATTGGATATCGAAATATGGCTAATAGAACGATTTGGATCAAATTTTGAATCTTAAATTCTAAATTAAAAAATATTACAATTGAAAAATTGGGGAAATGGAGGACAGGGCCGGGGGCAGGGGAGTCTCCCCCCAAACACCCTATCCCCACTTCCCCCATTTCAAAGCCGGCAAAGAAAAAAAAAGTGCAAGGTAGAAGGCGATGTTGGATTGTGAAGAAAGGATTATATATATATATATATATATATATATATATATATATATATATTATTTTTGAAATTAAAATACAAGTCATCGTATAGATGAGAAAACATACAGTTGACGAATTGTTAGGGGAATAGAAATCGTCTTTGAAGAACTATAGGTAGACCCAAATAAGTCTAGGAATGCAAGACAGATATGATTTTCAAAGTAATCAGGTTTTCATAAAAATATTATGACAATCATAAACCCAATTATTCGTTCTACTTTGAGTAGTGTTTATTTATATATATATTTGAACGGTAATAATTACGGAATTTTATTCAAAAACTAAACCAAAAACAAAAAACACAGATGAGCCAGACACATAACCAAAAGAGAGGCCAAAACAAACCAAGAAAAAAAAAAACATAGCAGAGCCAAAAGAAACAGAGGAGATTTTCAGTATCTGTCATTATAACATTGGATAAGATTTATTGTGTCCATCAAAATTAAAGTTGTCTGTTATATGTGTTTTTTTTAATATATTAAAAAGTTACCTGAATATATATATTACAGTATCTGGATGGAGATCCATCAATTGATCTACTTGATTTTTTTAAAATCATTTTTTATTTTTAACTTTTTTTTAATATTTAATTTTTTAATTAAAAAAAGTTTTTGTTTTTCTGTTTTTTAATAATTATTTCATATGTTTTTTTTTATTTTGTTGTTGCGGTTAATTTGATTTTTATCTAATATTTTGTTTGGAATGATTTTTATTAATATTTTTGAAAGGTAGCTAATTTAATAAAAAAGTTTGATTTTTATATAAAATTAAAATATTAAGGTATCCGATAGAAATTCTAAAAATAAAAGTGTAATAATAATAATAATAAAAAGTTTAGGGGCAAAATTGGCTTATATTAAACAAGGGTAAAATTGTACTTTTGAGTATAAAGTAACAGTTGACTGTTAGTATTTTGGTTAAAAGGACTAAAGTAATGTATTTTAAAAAATAAGGGATTAGATTTACTAATATGAAAAAGACATTTAAATAGGTGACATTTCATTAAAAAGTAAGGACTTAAGTGAAATTACCCCTATATATATTCACCATTTAATAATTGCAAGTTATCAACTATTATATATTATATTTAATTCTAATTATTATTATTAATAATATTTTTTGCCACGTGCAAATATATTAGTGGGTAAATGAATCTCTTTATCTTAAATTATAGATTTATCGGCACTAGACTCCCCTGAATTATACATGAATTTATAATGTACCCCATTAATGTTTTTTTAGTCATTAAACCCTCTGACCTTTTATTTTTTAACAAACAGTTTGTTTTATTGCCTCCTGACCGCCTGTTTGAAGGAACATCTACAAAGATTTTGTCAAAACGTTAGTTCAAAAAATTTAATACATAAAAAAAATATCCATATGACATATTATAAATTTACGTACAATTCTGACTGGTCAAGCGCTAATCAATCAAAGTTAAAAATTATCATTTTATTATAAAAGTACAATTACAGTAGTCATTTAACTTATGGATCCCACCAAAAATGAGAACAATAAATGGAAAACAATATAAAAGTGTCTTTCATAGTAGAAAATCTTGCATGCATCCGGTGCAATGCACCATGACCAATAGTTGCATGCCATGTGATATAAAGAACTCATTTGATTGGTTTTCCATGCCATGTGGCATGCACCCATTGGAAGGGTGCATTGTACCGGGTGCATGTAAAATTTTCTCCTTTCATGGAGTTAGATGAAAAAACACATGTCAATGTTTTCACACATTCTTAATCCAAAAATCCTATCGAAGGTTCTCTTCATTTTTGGTACTCGAAAAACGAAAAAATAGTTTTGGGAAACATCGCAGAATGCCCCCTTAGTGATTTGGTATTAAATAAAAAGTCAAGATTTTTTAGAGGTCATTTTTTCTTTCCACTTAAACTTACTTCCAAATCACTGGATTACAATTGAAATATTCTCTTTCAAATTTATCCTCCCAAACAAGATATATTTCCAAATTTATACTAACTTGATATTGTGTAGAATTTGAAAATAAATAAACGTGTGTGTCTGATTAACCAGGGGGGCTTTTCTCGATTAGTAAATATTAAAAATTCACTACATAAATATATATATATATATATAAAGTATAAAATCCGAAAATTAAATAACACTTGATTTTTTACAAGGAAACCCTTCAACAAGGGAAAAACCACGGGTTAACCACTTAGCCACTATGATCCTCAAATATACTATTGTAATGATGTTTACAACCTATGTTGACCTCTAGCCACACCATACTCGATCATTAACCCACTACTACTATCCAACGGGTCTTTATAGTGATTCTTGATCGATGCTTGCCAACCACACTTTGGTTGCAAGACTTCACTTGCTTGTGAACTACACCTTGTAGTCACATGACTTAACTTCTCAAAAAATAGATAAAATAGCCTAAACGAATATATGAATATTCTATATGAATATTCAACACTCCTTTCTCGATTAACGATCGAATAAAGTGGTAGCGCATGTCTATATGCTTGGTCTTAGTATGGAACGTTGAATTCTTGGCCTAGTGTATTGCACTTTAACTGTCACTATACAACACAATCATCACCTGATTGAATCCCAACTCGGCTAACAACCCTTGTAACCATATCAGCTCATTGCTTGCTTCTGTTACAGCCACATACTCTGCTTCAGTTGTAGAGATTGTCACTATCTTCTGCAACTGGGACACCCAATTAATTGTGGTACTCGCTATTGTAAACACATATCCGGTGGTACTTCTTCTATGTTCCACCTCTGTAGCAAAATCTGAATCCACATAACCTTCTAACTTGATTACATCTCTTTTGAAGGTTAGACATTTCTCCGTCGTACCCCGCAGGTATCTTAGGATCCACTTCATGGCCTCCCAGTGAGGCTTGCCCGGATTGGACATGTATCGGCTCACAACTCCCACTGCTTGGGAAATGTCTGGTCTTGTGCGAGTCATGACATACATTGACTTTCAATGGCTGAAGCGTAAGGAACTCTAGCCATGAAGTCATTTTCCTCTTCCGTCTTCGGACTCTGATCCTTGGATAACCTGAAGTGACTAGCCAAAGGTGTTCTCACCGGTTTTGCATCTCCCATGTTGAATCTCTATAACACATTTCGAACATACTCTGCTTGTGAAAGCTTCAATGTACCTTCAGGTTTGTCTCTGCTAATCCTCATTCCAAGGATTTGCTTTGTTGAACCCAAATCATTCATCTCGAACTCACTCGAAAGTTGCTTCTTCAAATTGTTAATCTCTTCTAAATCTGCACTAGCTACTAACATGTCATCAACATAAAATATCAATATTATGAAACTAGACTTAACCTTTTTGAAGTAGCAGCAGTGGTCAGCATTACATCTTAAGTAGCCATTCCCTTGCATGAATCCACCGAATTTCTTGTACCACTATCAGGGAGCTTGTTTTAAACCATACAAGCTCTTCATCAACTGGATACCAACTCTTTCTTGCCAATTTTCACAAACCCCTCTGGTTGTTTCATGTATATCTCTTCCTCCAATTCTCTATGAAAAAAGACAGTCTTCATATCTAATTGCTCCAGATATAACCTTTTTGCTGCGACAATACTAGATACTAACCGGATCCTTGTTAGTTTAACAACGGGAGAGAAAATTTATGAGTAGTCAATACCTTCAATTTGTTGGAAACCTTTGACTACTAGTCGTGCCTTGTATCTTTTCGAATTATCATGTTCCTCTTTGATCCGAAACACCCACTTATTCGGTAGGGCTTTCTTTCCTTCAGGCAACTTGTCTTACTCCCAAGTTTGGTTCGATACATCTCATATTTCTTTGCAAGCTCCCACTTGCTCGCATCTTCTCTCTGACAAGCTTCATCAAAGCACTCAAGTTCTCCCGCGTTTGTCAACACCATGTATTGCAAGTACTTCCTATTTGGTATAGGAGTTCGAGTTGATGTTCTAAATGTATTCTAAACATGTGTCGTTGGAACATCTCTAAGGGTGCGTTTCGTACGGAGATGAGACTGGACAGGACAGGACATGACAGGACTGGACTGGACAGGACTGGACAGGACAGGGCTGGACATGTTGTTATATGTTGTGTTTGGAAAGCCTTGACAGAACTATAAACTGTACTGTTATACGATTGATATGGCTGGGACATGACGGAACAAGAGATTCAAATAACCAGAGTACCCCTCTTATATATATATATAACAACATACACTATAATATTATATATATTAATATATATTAATATTAAATAATATTATATATAATGATCTATAACATATTACTACATTATATATATATATATATATATATATATATATATATATATATATATATATATATATTATTTGATATTATTATATATTAATATAGAATATTACATTTATTATGTATAATAATATGATATATAACATTAAATATTAGTATATATAGAAAATATAATATTTATATATATTATATAATGTATAATATATATATATATATATATATATATATATATATATTATTGTATAGGTAATAATAATATTATATATATAATAATATTTAATATATTATTATATATATTAATAAAATATAATATAAAATTTATTATATAATATATAATATAATATAT
This sequence comes from Dipteronia dyeriana, assembly GCA_032871835.1. NCBI lineage: Eukaryota > Viridiplantae > Streptophyta > Magnoliopsida > Sapindales > Sapindaceae > Dipteronia > Dipteronia dyeriana. The sequence continues at coordinate 534,630 of CM065302.1, read as the reverse complement.
ATATATAGATAGAGCCTTCATCCTGTTTTTCAGGAAGTAAGAATCATAGAGACAAACATATAAGCTAGAAGAAGAAAGGGACTTCTTAGAACAATGGCAAATAACACTCCACCTAGGCTTTCCTCTGCTATTTCTATTCGCCAAACTCAAACAAACAAAATCCAGAACCTCGTTGAATATACCCATATTCCAGAATCCATACAAATTACTGAAACTGCCATTCCCCTGTTAAACCCCTATACTGTGTTTAAACGAAGCAGATCACTCTCTAGAAGAGTCACCGTCCTCGTCCAACACCGTTCTCCTCCGATAAAAGAATATGTCCAATCTACTGCCTTCGACAATTGTCTGATCTCTGCCTCAGCAACTGAACAATACGTTGACTTAGAGATTGGTCAGCCCTTCATTGACCAATGGATCAAATAAGGTTGCTCTCATCTACATATCGGAGCCATAAGGATAATCCTTACCCTACATGGTAGGAAAGGATTACCAGTCACAGCCAGAGTTGCTCTTCTCAACACGATTTACAAACAATACGAGCACGCAATCATCAGAACGTGCTTGTCAACTCTTCATGCGGGAAGCATTTCACTCACCTACTATCCCAATTTCAACATCCCACTCAGGGATTTGAATCTCCACAACTGCCTCAAAATCCAACTCTAGATAGTAGGAGCTCCTATGATGCCTAATTCCTATATGGCAACGCTACACCACCAGATTGCTTACAGGCTCCAAGATCATGCCCTTGATCTCCCCATCCCTATACATACTGGAGATACCATCTTCATAAAAACCGAAAGAGAAGATGAAGTTCCCACTATCATCCAGATTCCTAAGCAACTGCCCAGAGAAAAGCTCATAGAGATCATGCCTCTGAAGTGGATCACTAACTATGAGAAGACTTTTCAAAACACCACTCATGTTGTCGACACAGACACCAAGTTCACCAAACTAGCCGATGGTTCCATCCAGACTATTTATGAACAAATTGACACTTCTGCGACACAAGTGACCAACACTCCAGCTACAGAAACATCATCCAGTGCTCCCCCGGTGTTCCAAGTCCTCATGATTCGACCTGTTACAACTGAAAAAGAAATTCCCATCCACCGTTTTGAACCAGACGGAACTCCTGTTTATACAGACAAGATCAACGGCCATTTTATATGGGATGTTGACCCACAAAGATGTGATGCTGACTGTGAATGTAGAGCTTGCTACAAACCTGTGAAATCACCTTGTAAACCCATTCGCTCCCGCCGAGATCCTAAGGACCCTCACAGTCCTTGGATTGGTTTACAACCAATAAAAAACAAACCCCTCCCTATCTATGATAAGGCACTACAAATCCTAAAAGATGAGGGATTACTTTTTAATGAGCCAGCAGAACCAGAACAAATGATGCCTCCTGCTCTGACTCCTATCCCTTGCTTCATGGCTTCCAAATATGATAAAGATTTTCCACCTCTAGAATCCTCTTCAAACCCAGAAAGGAATTTATTTTCCAGGCCATTCATTCAATCTACTGAAGTTTTACCTGACGGATATCTTAAACAGCCATCCTAGGCTGAACAGGTCCTCAATTGGCATACTCGCAATGCCACTGTCCAGAATAGAGTTCTTCACTTTATCGACCAGAAGATTGATCAAGTCTCACACCATGTTTCCCAACATGATCACCAACTCCAACATCTCGATTCAACATTACATAACATGTATACAGACTTGCAATCAAGAGTTTCTCGATTAGATGTTGATCTCCACCAGTATATCAACCAAGGATATTTTAGCCTTGAGTTTGATAGCAAAGAAAGAGAAATCAGACAACTCAAGGACCAGTTAGACCAGATATCTCGGGACCACTTCACCAGTGTACCTTATATCCCAAGGCCCCATACTCTTCATCCTTGATCTTCCCAACACAGTTGCCACCTCCTCCTCCTCCCAGGCTCCCTGACCATGCCAAGTTTTTCAAATCGACTGGAGACCTTTTCGGAAAATACCCACCTTTATCTACACATCCCGAATAGCCGTCCTCCAACAAAATGAAGAAATCATCTCCTTAAAAAAAGAAGGCACCAGGTCCTCACAAACGTTCACCTCCGGACCACCGAAAGCATGCCTTTTATGCAGCCTCCCACCAATTCTTCTCTTCAGGAACCTCAGACAATCTTACAGAATCCACAGAGTCCTCTTATGATTCCTCCTCTTTATGGGAAACGTATTCCCCAGATTCCTCAGGCTCTCTAGATTACTCAGACCCGGATGCAACGCCAGATCTTTCCCAGATCTACTTAGCTACCAGAGCTGACCCAACCATCCACTCAGACAGTTGACACATCTGAATCTTCAGATGAAACCTCTGAGGAACCAACCCCTATGGTCGATGAGCCACCTGACCAAAAGCCCAAAGCCCAAACCACTCCTCAAAAACCTATAAATGGCCCATGGTTTAATTTTGACGACCTAGCTCCTCGACAATGGAGGAAAAGAATGTCAGAAATGAGTGCTTGGCTCGACCTACAAACTACAAAACGGGAAAACGACACAGAGTCCATCTTGAGAGAATTCGTCTCCAGATTCACCGGATCTCTTACAGATTGGTACCAAGCCCTTGGAGAATACAGACAGTTGCAACTGGTTCGATGTGGATCTGTATCTCAAGCAATGGGAATAGTCTTTCGAGAATTCCTCGAAATGTCTCTCAGTTCTACAAACAAACCAGATAGGAGTTTTTTGAAATGCGAGTATACTCTCTAGATAAAAGAGACATAGATTACCACTACAAGCGCATGTCTTTCAGGTACCATGCCCTCGGTGGAATCAATGATGAAACCCTAAGACATGTGTACTTGAACTCCCTCCCTACAGAACTTTAGGGAGAACTCCAGAGATTAATTAAATTCTCAGGCAGAGGCCTACGAGACATTACTTTAGGAGAAATACACATGTTCACCCACACGGCATTAGACAAACTCTGTGCTACTCAAAAAGTCTTTACAAAAATGATTAGAGAATGTAGAAAATATGATAGGTACTGTAAAATTCCTCCCACCTACCATCTCAAATGCAACTCCACTGAGCACTGCAACTGCAGAGCAAACAGATCCTACAGGAGACGACCTTCCGGAAACCAACCCCGAAAATAAAAGAATTTCTCAAACCCCAAGAGAAATAGGAAGTATAGATATTACATGAAGAAGACTATGAGATCATGGAACAAGTCCAACAAGTGCTTCGCCTGCGGACAAGAAGGTCATTACGCCAAGCAATGTCCCAATAAAAGAGCAAAATCAGCCAAGCTTATCCAACAGCTTAGACAGGTTGCTGATGAAATCCCCTCAGATGCAGATATTGAATCCTTCTTCTCAGAACAAGAAGATGTTAACCAGTTGACCTCTTTCATGGTTCAAGATTCGGACAACTCTAGCACTTCCTCAGAACAGACAGGATATACAGATCCTGATTACCCTTTAGAAGTCTACCAAACCACCAGTAATGATAGCACAGGCCCACAGGTCAAAATACAGATTCTAACAACAAAATACTTCAAGCCAGTCCCTGTCATTGCCTATTTCGATACTGGAGCACATTCCTCGATGATGAACCCCAGCGTCTTGCCTTCAGATGCCTAAAAAGAAGAAAAAAATGAGTTTCTAGCCGCAGATGGACAAATTTTTAATACTTACCTGATCTCCAAGCACAAAGTTGGCATACAGTTCCTCCCTTCGTTTACCCTTTGGACCCGTGTCATTGGAACACCTCTTCCAGACAAGGATATCCTCATCGGTTGGGACATCTACAGCCAATCCAGAGCTATCAGGATCCTCCCTAATGGAATTCGCTACAAGAGGGAATTCAAACCTTTCATCGACATCCCTAAGATTTTCCCCTTTACGGTCATCAATCCTGATTTCCGACAAATTCAAGAAAAGCTTCTGCAATTCTGTACCAACAGCCACGTAGACTTTAAACATCCGCACCCGCTATGGAAAAACCCTGACTTCTTCATTAGACTCCCTTTTAAACTCAATGAGGATGTCAACCCAACGAAAGCCACTCACTCTGGGATGTCCCCCTCTGACCTATCTCTGGCAACTGAAGAGTGTGATGAACTCCTCAGACAAGGCCTGATAGAGCCCACCTCCTCTCTATGGGCTTTCCAAGCCTTTTACATTGAGAAAATGTCTGAACAACTCAGAGGAAAGAAGAGGCTCGTAATTGACTACAAGCCCCTCAACCACTTCCTCCTCGACGATAAGTTCCCGGTTCCCAAAGCCAATACGTTGTTTTCCTAACTTCCTAGAGCCACTGTTTTCTCTAAATTTGATTTGAAAGGTGCCTTTTGGCAAATTGGTGTTCTTCCTATTGACAGACCCAAGATGACTTTCTGCCTCCCCAATGCCCAGTACCAATGGACAGTCTTACCTTTTAGCCTAAAAACAGCCCCTTCACTTTTCCAAAAGGCGATTACCAGGATTTTCCATCCAATCCTCCATACATCCCTGATATACATCGATAACATCCTGTTATTCTCACCTGACAAAGAATCACATGCTAAGCTCCTACAACATTTTCACCATATCATTGACAAATATGGTATCATGCTATCCGATAAAAAGAGCTCAATTGGTGTTACTGAGATTGAGTTCCTTGGCATGAAGATCAAGGATGGATCCTATATCCCTGGACCTCATCTAGCAAGACAACTTCTTGCCTTCCCAGATTCGAACCTTTCACAAAAGCAGATCCAACAATTCCTTGGCATTGTCAATTACATCAGAGACTTTATCCCACAAGTGAGCCATTACACTACAAGCTTGTCCAAACTCCTCAAGAAGGACCCCCCCCCCCCCCCCCCCCCCCCCCCCCTCCATGGGATACCTCTCACTCCGAGGCAGTGACCCACTTAAAGAATGTCTCACAGAATCCCCTCCCTCTGTATATCCATTCTGCAGGACAACTCATCCTACAGACTGATGCCAGTGACCACTTTTGGAGAGCCATCCTCTTTAAAGAATCCAATGGAAAATGCCACTAATGTGGTCATGCCAGTGGACAGTTCAAAGATGCCCAGAAACATTATCACACCATTTAAAAAGAGATTCTTGCTGTAAAAAATAGAATCTCCAAGTTTGATTTCCATTTCAGGACCAAGAACTTCATCATCGAAATGGATAACTCATCCTTTCCAAAAGTTCTTGAATTCCACAACAAACTCCCTCCAAATCCCCAGCTCCTGAGACTCAAGGATTGGTTCTCTAGATATGACTTTTCCGTCAAACATATTAAGGGGTACCACAACATCATCCCAGATATGCTATCGAGACCTCACCCTATCACCCTTATCTCCCGAGATGGTCCAATCCCCTTGATTTACATGATATCCTCTCAAGCCTCATCCTCGGCAGCTCTGTCTGTTGTTCCTCCACCTCATCTTTTCCCACCAGAATATATGGATACCCTTCCACCAGGTCAACTTCCCTCTGTCCAATAGGTCCACGACTTTGCAAAATTATATCTCCTAAGATATCTTGCCCAGATCAACGATCAGGGTTGCCACCACCAGTTAACCAACCCTGGCAAACCTTTTCTCGACCCTTTTGTATCTCCACCTTTTTACTATTATTCTGACCAAGTGTTATGGTTCCTATAGTGCTTATCGGTCCTCCACCACCATGCCATGGTTTTTCCTCTCCAAGCATTATACGGCTTCGTCCAGAACCTGACCTCTCCTAACCTCCAGACCTTCCTACAGTGGTTCAATCCTCTATCTGTCTGGCGTACCGAGCTTACCAGGCTTATGGGCCAATACCATTTTTGGAAAATAGACCTAGAACCGGCCTCCAAGATATGCTGCATTTGGATTTTTAGCAGGCCCTACAGGCACAACCCACTTACTCGGCTTCTTTGGACCTCCAATGTCAACTACCAATAGGATACTTCGTATGACTATGAAAGATTGTATCGGACCGGTATCTAGATCCCCCTCCTCAATTTCCTTTGTGACATCAATAATGATAAGACATACGTTTTTTTCATCCTCCCTGATGTCCTACGGGACCCAGCAAGGAGCTGGCATCCTTTCCAGAATTCTTATCTTCTGGATTCCTAAGATCAGACTGACACGTGGCCCTGTTCCATCTGTGGGGCTCTAGACTCAGACGACGAATACCACACCACCTGTAATCTCAGCAGCCCGTAGTTATCTCGTCTATCTTATATGTATAATTATTTATGTGTTTGCCAGCTGTCATGACAGCTTCTTGTTGCTTTGTTGACTTTTGTAAAATTATTGTTGTATGTCGACCACCACCTCTAGTCTTCCTTTGTAAGATAGGCTTGTCAGCCACTTGTTCACTAAGTGTTTCCCTTCCCTATATAAGGAAGCCCAGCGCTCTTTGTAAGATTATCAGAAAATCAGAATAAAGCTTGAGTGTTTGTTTTGAAATGGCTTTCTAAAGTTTCTCTCGTCCTAATCTTCAGACGGTTATATGTCTGAAACTATGATTCTTTAAGATCCCAGTATGCTCTATGCTTGCCTCTTATAAGGACCCTGCATATCAGAACAGATTTTGGTTTTCTAGTCTGGTATATCAACTGGAACACCTGGACACATCCGGAACCAGAACGATACTAGCTAGGATGAACTCAGGTTTAACAACGCCACGTACCGACCAGATTTTGGCTTAAGATCTCCACCCGTCTCTATTAGTATTTTGTAAGTGAGTACCCTGTTACGGCAAGGTATGACCAGTTTTGGGGAAAACGATACTATGACATTCCCTTTGAGATGGTCGTGGAGCTCTCTGCACACCTAATGGTATCAAAATATATATTATAATAATATATATAATATAATATATTTAATATAAATATGATATATATATATATATATATATTAATATGTATTATTAATATATATATTATATAAATATTACATATATTATATTATATATATTAATAATACATATGAATATATATATATATATATATATATATATTATTTATATTAATATAAATCATATATATTATGTGTAATAATAATAATAATAATGTTTAATATATCATATATATATATACTATATTATATTATTATATTTAGTAATATAATATTATATTATATTATATATAATATTATATAATATATAATATTATATATGTAATTATAATATATAATTTATTGGATATGATTGTAATTGTTTGAAAATTTAAAGGGTAAATTGGTCTTTTGACACTTGTCCCATGTCATGGGACAAGTTGTCCTAGGGTCTTGGGTGGGACAAGTTTTTGTGATTTTTGTCCCACCTTGTCCCGTCATGTTCTGTCCCATGCTAAGGATGTGCCAAACGTGGGAAGAGAACAAACTGTCCCACATTGTCCTATTCTGTCCTGCTTACCAAACGCACCCTAAGTGGGATAGGTTCTTGTACATGGGGCTGCACATCTTGCTTTTCGTCATTCTATTTAATATGTTCCTTGATCCCTCTATCATGTACATCTTCAGGTTCAAAATACTCTGGCTCTTCCGGCTCAGACACCTGTGTGTTCCTGTCTTTGTACATGACCCTTTCGTTGAAGACTACATCTTTACTTCTGATCATCTTGTGGTTTTGGTCATCGCATAACTTGTAACCAAATTCATCATCTCCATAGCCTACCAAAGTGCACTTCACTGACTTGGCGTCTAGCCTACTCCTTGTATGATCACTTACATGTACATAAGAAACACACCCAAACACCTTAAGATGAGAAAGTTTTACCTATTTATCATCCAAGAGCTTTGATGGTCCTTTCTTGACCAAATATGTTGTTGTATTGAATGCTTCTGCCCGTAACTGTTTTGGCAACTCTAAATGCAATCTCATGCTTCTGGCTCTCTTAGTCAATGTCTTGTTCATCCATTCTGCTGTGGAGTTCCAGGAACCGTTCTACTGAGCTTTATCACCTTCTGGTAGCAAAACTTCTTGAATTCATTGTCTTCATACTCTCCACCATTGTCTGAATGCAGCCTTTTGATCTTCATCCCTGTCTCATTCTCAACCTTGACTTTCCATATTTTGAAAGCATCAAATACCTCAGACTTGTATTTTAGAAAGTAAATTCACACCTTTCTTGAATGATTGTCAATGAATGTGACGAAGTACTGTTTATCCCCGGTTGATGAGACTGAAGCTGGACCCTAAACATCAGTGTGCATTAGTTCAAGCTTCTCCTTTGTCGGTGCTATTCCGATCCTCTTAAACCTCACTCGTTTCTGTTTCCCAATATGCAAACACTTCAGCCCCTGAGTACTCATGTGCCAAAACCTCTGGTGCCACATGTTCGGATCATCTTTACCTTCCGCCATAGCGACTGAACCATAACCATCCATGGTTGTGTAAAGCGACCCAGTCTTGCTTCCTCAGGTGATTGTCATAACTCCTTTTGAAATCTTCCACTTATCACATGTGAAAGTTGTCACGTAACCATCTGACGTCAGTTGCCTAATAGAGATCAAATTCTTCCTCAAGTCTGGTATATGCATCACATTGTCGAGCTTCCAAACCGCCCTTGCAGTTAAATCTTCACATCTCCCTTCCAGGTAATGTCAAATGCTTGATCGTCACCAAGATACATTTTACCCAATTTTCCAAAGACGTAGTTCTGGAGCAACTCTCTGTGAGGTGTGGCATGGAAGGACGTTCCCGAATCCAGAACCCAGGACTCCGTCTTGCTTTCCAATGAGCAGATAAGGCAGTTATCTAACTCCTCTGATACACAATTCACACTGATCTTGCCCTTTATCTTTCTACTCAGATTTACACTCATACGGGAAGTGGCCTTTCTTACCACAATTCTAGCACTCTACATCTTTTTTGCTTCGTTGTTGGTTTCCCGGATAGTTGGCATGATTCTTGGATTTGGACTTTCCTTTTGACTTTGATCTTTTCCATTGATTTGTGTTCCGATTTCTGCTTCTTTCTTCCCTACCTTTCAAATTCAGTGCTAAAGATGTAGACGCCCATAATCCTTCTTCACGCATTCTGATCTCTTCGATCATGATCATGTTCACAACCTGCTGAAGTTTCAATTTTTCTTTCCCGAATGAGTTGGCAATCGACCGACTTATCATCTTCCAACTTTCTGGCAATTGGGTGAGTAGAAATACTGCTATAAACAGCTTATCAAAACCCATTGATAAAAAACACAACTCAGCATTCACTTCGTTGAACTGATTCATAAAATCTTTAAAGTTCTGACCCTCCGCCATCTTCAAAGTTGATAACTTCTTGACAAGATGGACTTTCCTTACTGCAGAAGGCTGTTCATATAGGTATGATAGGGTATCCATTAGATCTTTGACAGTTTGTTGATCCTTTATGTTGAAGGCGACATGCTTCGTCAAACTGAGACGAATTGCTCCTAATACTTTCCGGTCCAGGAGTTCAAAATCATCATCATCCATGTTTTTTGGTTTCCGTTTCTTTTCCTAATCTTCATCGGTTATATCCTTTGGTCTCTCTTTTATCGCCCAATGCAGATCTTTCTTATACAAATAATCCTCCATTTGTATATTCCAGAAGCGAAAATTCGATCCATTGAATTTCTCAATCTTACGCGTTTCCTTCTCTGACTCCATCTCCATGACGAAATATATCGATGAAATCGAGAAAACCTAGATTTGTGTGAAAAATAATCTATCCCAACCCTGAGCTCTGATACCAATTGTTGTCGAGAAAAAATTCCACACACACAAATCTAATTACAAACACAAATAATAAAAAAACAATAAGAAGAAAGAATACACTAAAAATTTTACGTGGTTCAACAATTTACCTACGTCCACGAAGCGTACCGCACTCAATCCACTATTTCGTAGAATTGATGACAGTCTCTCTTTTTCTCTACAATTGCTCTCTATCTCTAGTAATTTTTTCCACACACTATGCACATTACATAATGGTAGTAATTATATGGGAGCACTAGGGTTAGCTAAATCCCAATTAGAATATATTTCTTTTTTTTCCAATTGTTTCTCTACGTAGGATTTCCTATCTCTCGAGAAATCTGCCATGACCGTTGTCATGACCGCTGTGTAGGCACGTGTCTGCACCGCGGTCCTCAACGCTTGACATCACTAGAGAACACCGCTGCATAGACTGCGGTGCATACACTATGTTAGCCACATAGTATGCACAACTTGTCACACCTGGACAACACAGTTGTGTGTGGCGGAGTCCGAGCTCCTATATACACTGCGGTCTCCACCGCGCCACCTGCTGAAACTCGTTTCTCTACTAATTTTTGACTTCACATATCTCAACATATCGAATATCTACAATCTAGAGAAAAACTTTATGATTTGTAATATTCGTACTTATAAGCGAAATTTTACATTTTCAATAGATTAAGAAGCAGTATATAAAAAAAAAGTGATTTTTTATTGGGAAAATTGCATAAACTTCCCATGAGTTTAACAAATATTGCACTCATATGCAACTTTTATCAGAATTGCACATACTTCCCTTGCTTTTCATTAAATAAATGTTTGACTAACCTTAAAATTTAAAATGACTAAATTACCCTCGAATTAATTAATTTATTATAATAATAATTATTTTTGAGGATTTTATTATAATATAATTAATTAACTGACCCTTTTTTTTATTTAAACCGTTAAGGATTTTATTACAAATAAAACCTAATTAATTAAATAACCATTTTTTTTATTTTTTTAAAAATATAATTTTAAGAAAAATAAAAACTAATCAATAAAAATGTTTTTTAAAATAAAAAATAGTTAGTTAATTAATTATGTTCTATTTGTAATAAAATCCCTAACTATTTAAATAAAAAAATTGTTAGTTAATTAATTTTATTATAATAACATTCTCAAATATAATAATTATTATAATAAAATAATTAATTCAGGGATAATCTAGTCATTTTAATTTTTAAGGTTAGTCAAACAATTTATCAATGAATAGTAGGGGAAGTATGTGTAATTTTGACTAAAGTTACATATGATTGCAATATTGATTAAACTTATAAGAAGTTTTTACGATTTACCCTTTTTTATTTTTTCAAATTTTCTATCACTAGCTTATATTTTTTAACAGACAACGACAGTACGACACAATCCAATGTTTTAATAGAGTGCTTGAAAGGAATCTTTCCTTTGAAAAGACAAATGATTTGACACCAAAAGATTTAAAATTAAATGCTCATTCCGTTGAGTTTTCTATTATCTCAAAATGTCTACAAACGTCTATTTGAGTGTGTTAGAGTCGTTTTGTTGGATTTTTAAGATTATTTATTTTAAATTGAATACAGATTAGTATAATTTAAACTTCTACTAGACAAAACCTCATGAAGAAGTGCTTATTCAAATAGATATTTTTTGAAAAAATATCTATCAACCAAACAATTATAATTTTAAAAAAAAAAACTCCATTTCTGATAAATTTACTACAAACAGATCTTTTACCGATAAATGTATTTCAAAAGCCCAACTAAATAAGTATATCAATTTTTCTTACACATAATTAACATGTGTATTTTATTTTTCATACTTTAATCCTTTATTTTTCATTAATTCTACGATCCATGAACTTATTACAATTGTTATGAATTAGTTACTTCCTTCAAATTAATAGTTGACCAACCTACAACTATTATTATCAATATTTTCCATAAATATTGGATTTTTGAGCCCTCTCTACTGTCCTCTTCTTCTTGTAGTGAAGTCGTCATTTTGTCAAATGGAGAAATGAATCCTTGATGCCATATACTCATAGTTGCTCTCTCTGAATTGTTAATTTATCCTAATTTTCTTGTGTCTATTTTCATCTCTCTGCATGATTGAAAATTGGATGATGAAAAATGAGCGCAAAACTTGTTATAAAAACTAGTTATATAATATTTAATAATTTTAAAAATACGCATTTAGGTGGAGGCTTTTATAAAATTAAAGTAAAACTAGTTATAGTTTTATTGCTTCTCAGGTTTAAATTTGGTTTACCTCCGCGGCATCTTAGAAATCCTTGGCCTAATTGTAAAAAATTGATAAGCAGTATACGTCTTATTTATCGTGAGGGCAATTTAGTTGTAGATACAATGACTAATAAAAAGCAACTTCATTCTTGGGGAGTTCTTTCTTTGTATTTTGGTTTCCCAATCACTTTGCTTAAAAAAATAAATAAAATTAAAGGAACTATTTCTTAAAAATAAAAAATAAAAAAACAAACTAAAGGGACTTTTGTGAAATAAATTCTGATTAAACTGATTTGAGTGTATCTTGATACAATGGCAAGCACATACATCCTCTGTTTTGGCATTGTGGGTCCATATTTGTTTTCCTGTCTCCTTTTTCTTTACGTTTACTTCCATTGCAAGGAGTTACTCTGTTTTTTTTTATAAAAAAAAATCTATCTTCACTTTTCCAAAATATAAAGAACCCAAAATGTCCACTTCAAAACTTCTGCAAGTGGGTTTACATAATTGAAGTCTTCTGTTTCTTCTTGTTGTTTGTGTAATTGTGTGTTTATATAAGGGTGGAGATGAGCCACAACAGCTCATGAACAACAACTTGTAAGACTTTGAAATCTTTGCTGAGCAGAGCAATTTCTTTCTGGTATGTGCTCTCATTTCTTTTTAAATTGTTTTGTCTTTTGGGGTTAATTGGAGTTTTTGTAGTTATAACTTGTATGTGAGTTTCTGGGACGGTTTTGTAGTGTTTGGTTACTGGGAAAACTGTAGAAAGTGACAACATTTATAACTGTAAATTGTATGATCACACTGCTTTGTGTTCACTATGACTATTGACAATAACTACTTAATTTCAAATTTAAAATTATCAAATATTAACACATCCGAAGTAAAATCTGTAATTTGTTAAAAATCTATAATACATACTGTAATCTTTGTTTTTGTTTTGTTTTGTTTTATAAATAAAATACCGTTAAAATTAATATTTGTTTGGTAACTGAGAAAACTGAAGAAAGTCAAGGTTTTGACTGTTAATCAGTTAATGTTTCCAGAAGCAAGTGTTCCGAATGTAACGGAAGAAACTAGGAATGTTAAGTGTATATGTATGGATTTATGTGTGTGACATGTATGTTAATATATTGTGTGCTTAAAATATTCCATTAAAATTGATTGTTCATTTCTATTAGGCATTTTGTGCCTACACAGTTGGTGCCTTTATTGTAATGGCTTACATTCCACCTCACAAGCGACTCTCAAAGGATTCAGAGAGGCCATCTCCAACTCCTGAACGGCTTGTTCCTCAGTTTCCGAGACAAGTGAACTTGAGATCATCATCCAATGCCAACCATAATTTAATCAAGATTTTAAATACAAATGCAAGAAACATGTACCTCGTTGGCTTGGATGCTGATAACCAGTTTCCTTCTTCTGTCCACCTTGAGCCAACTTCAGTTGAATACTTCAAGCAAGAATCCCCTTTTTGTTTTAGTGAACAGCCATCCAGCTACTAAAGGTTACTATTGTGCACTTTTTATCATTACCTTAATATGAAAATTAATCTCAGATGCGAACCCCTAGATGTAAATTTCGTGGGGAGACAATGATCAGTTTTATAGCTAAAGACTAGTTGTCAAGATTCTCTTCCATGCGTATGTGATTGATCTTTACCTGATTATACTTGTTTGGTTGGCTTGAATGCTACAAATATATTAGACATTTCCTCTGTTCCTTTTACTTAATTTAGATACTAAAGTTAATATGTAAAACTGCGGGAATGGTTCGGTGAGAGGTTTAATAAAAGATCGGGTTACTGAAACCACTTTGAGACAGATGAAAACAACATTTTACGCAAATACGCCATCGCCATCTTCATATATGGAAAACATTATAAGTGGAATTGCACCAAAGATTGGTTTTGATCTTGAAGAGGATAAGGATATATTTCATATCCTGGTACTTTATTTGCTAAACTCTGCATTTTTTGACTTTTTTTTCCATGCTCTTCTGATTTATTGAGCCATTGATCTATCTACTCTTTTACTTGTGTAGTTGTCTGACCGCACTAAACCAAATTCTGATCTTTATTGCAAATGTCGTATGAAAGAAGATAAAAAGCTTGAGCTATATAAGGTAAGTACCCTTCTAAATTACTGTGCAATTAGCTAACCATAGTCATACCACCTATTCTCAACAATCTCTAACTTTTTCTATCTGTTCTATATTTTTCTTGATAAGACCCGACCCGGCTCCTATTTTGAGTATGAAGGAATCCTATAAAAATCTTATCTTTCTAACCGAAATCTGAATCTTCTAAAATACCTTACAGAAAATCATATAAATCCTAAGGTGGCTTCTAATAAAATCTTTAACGATCTCTTTGGCTTTTCAAAATTTTTCCACATGGTAACTTAAAAATGCAATTTAAATATGTGGGTTACGGTCCATCATAAAATATGCTACGGTTAAAATAAAAAATCTGCTTTATTTGCGTTGGACACATCTGCTGAATATTTACATATTCAAAACTATTTATAAAAAAATAATGATATCTAAAAATATGCATATTTGCATGCTTTAATTAAAATAACAAACTACCATTTATGTCATCACATTTGGCCCAACTTACGATACTAGAGAATCTGCAAGAACCCGATGATCATTTGAAAAATAAAAAAAGTTTAAAAATAAAAGAATGAACGCTAACGTCCAATGAGTGAAAATAAGCTTTGAAAACATCTTTTCTTTCTCGGAAACTTCACTAAAACTATTATCTCTGAATAAATCAGAAAACATATCTTTTATTTGCACTTCTGAAATTAATAAATATCTTTCTGAAAACATTAAAGCTTAATAAACTTATAATGACTAAACTTAATCTAGTCTGTAGAAAACTATTATGTATCTATTTCTATATTTCTGGATTTTGTATTTCATTTTCTATGTCCCTTTCTAAATTTTGTATCTCTTCCTGAAACTAATTAGGATTTAATTTGAAACTATTCTGTAAAATAAGTTGAGAACTAATTAAATATCCTCTCTTTAAATTAAACACATTTTTCTATAAAATACTACATAATATAATAAAACATTTTCTGATTTTGTAAAAGTATAAAATATTTGATATTGTGATAATCTGAAATATTTTCTTTACTGATCATAATCAGTAATATACATATAATCTGAAAACTCTTTACCAAACTAGTACCCAGGGGAAATATCTCATGAACGTGACAAAGCATCTCAATGCACATGCAAAGTTTGAGCAAAATACATATCTCACATGCACGGTGATATCTGATCACCCGTGCAGAGTAATAATCTCACATACACGTCGATATCTTATCGACCGTTCAAAGTAATATCTATATATATATTCACATACGCATCGATACATGATCAAACGTGCAGAGTAATTTAACATACATGGCTATATGACTGCACATGCAGAGTAATAATCTCACATACACTTACAGAGCAGTCCAAAAAACTTATAATCTGAATATGATACTACCGGGGAGGATACATATATGATATCTTAAAATCTCTTTATGAAACATACATAATTCTTTATAAGTACTTTTCTCAAAACTTGCATAAACGTTCTTTTCTTTTCTTTTTTGAAAATCTTATAAATAACTTGGATTTGGAAATTTGGAAAACTAGCTTTTTGAAAATTTGGTAATCTTTTAAAATTCTAGATATATATGAAATATGGAAATCTATATGAATTCTATAAATCTGACAATCTAGAAATCTATCTGAAAATCTGTAAATCGGTAAATTTAACAGGAAATCTATCTGAACGTACGTTAGCTATTCTTCTTTCTAAATCTTATTTCTTTAACTAATCAATTTCTAGTTTCTGGAAATCTACACATTTCTTAATGAGTATTGCTAGGTTTTCCAAAAAAAAAATCTCATATTTTTTCTCAAATATGTGCATAGAACATGAGGTATTAATATCACATCACTCACTACATAATCTCATGATGTATAAGTTGTTGGCACCTCACGTGCTACATACATTTGAGAAAGAATTTGGGAAGCCTATCATTAATATTTCTGTTGATTTTAAATTCCTTTATTGATCGTGTTTTCTCGATAGACTATGATGATAAACTTATAGGATAATGACATGTGAATATGCGGAATAAAATATGAAAGATAAACAAAACACATCACACACAAACACAAATATTTTACCGAGGTTCGGCTAACTTTTCCTACATCCTCGTGTGATATTTCTTGAGAAATCACTAGTATTATGGAGAAGAACGCTTGGTTATAAGAAATTTATTGATAATTCCCCAAAACCTTGATAGAACCTCTCTATCACTCTTGCTTGCTACCCCTTTATGCTTGCTGATTTTTCTATGTTACAAATAAGCTCTCAGCAACCCTGTTTATAAGTATAGGACTTAGGTTACATTTCTTGCTAGAATAAGTCTCCTAAATCCTCATAGAATAATAAAAGCCAACTTATTTCCTTATCATAGTTGATTTGAGATTCTTGAGAAAATCTAATTTCCTAATCCTTATAGGAAATTATGTGCACACTTTATTTTCTCCTTATCAAAATAAGTTCCTTCTTAAGCATTGACTTGAGTTTTGATAAGTCAAAAACACAACGGTCTCCACCTTGGTGAGTCAAAACCAAGAAATGATTGTTGTACTCCAAATTGTCTTCGACCTTCTTGAAACAACTCTGGAAAGCTTCAAGAACCTTCATCTTGGCAAAATTCTTTTTGCCTTAATGCACTTTAAGTGAGAAGGTGCTCCACTCAATCCTCAACATGTAATAAGATTGAGTGAGTTCATGCAAAACTTGAACTTCTCAGCTGTTATCGGTTTAGTTAAGTAATCTGATGTGCTATCCTCCGTATGAACCTTCTCCAGTGTAACTTCCCTCGATTCTACCCAATCCCTAATTCGATGATAATGAGTCTCGATATGCTTCGATCTTCCATGAAACACTTGATTCGTTGCTAAGTAAATAACAATTTGGCTGTCACATCTAATCACCATGGAATTCTGAGTAATTTCAAACTCTCTTGTTGAACCATTAATCCATACTGCTTCTTTTCCAGCTTCCACAAGTGCAATATACTCTGCTTCAGTAGTGGATAATGATGTAATTGATTGTAGAGTAGCCCTCCAACTAATCGGTCCACCACTACTAGTGAAAATATAACTTGTGGTAGATCTTCTTTTATCCAAGCCCCATGCATAGTAAACATCTACATAACCTAACACACATGTTTCTTTCCCTTGTTTTTCAAACAAGATTCCTAGACTCTTTGTACCTTTCAAGTAACGCATAATCCATTTAACTGCAGACCAATGCTCATTTCTTGGATTCGCCATATACCTCAAAACAACACTTAATGCTTGTGCTAGGTCAGATCTTATGCAAACCATCACGTACATTAGACATCCTTTTACGCTTACATAAGGCTCTTTGCTCATCTCTTCCAACTCTTTTTCTGTAGTTGGACATTACAGCGCACTCAACCGATTGTGAGTTGCCAACGGTGTAGTCATGGGCTTTGCTTCATTCATGTTGAATCGCTCCAAAATATTTTGAATGTATTTTGCTTACGACAACCAGATTTTTTCCGTAACTCAGTCCCTCCTAATTTGCATTCCAATGATCTTTTGTGCAGCCCCTAGATTCTATGTCGAATTCCTTACTCAGTTGCATCTTTAATTTCTGAATTCTAGACATATTTTGACTTGCAATCAACATGTTGTCTATATAAAGTAGTAATAGTATAATCATACCATCTTCGAACACATGATAGTAAACATAACAATCCTTTAAGCATCTTCTAAAATTGATTTCAGCATGTATGAATCGAAACGTTTGTACCACTGTCTTGGAAATTGCTTTAGCTCATAAAGAGACTTTTTTAACCTACAAACCATATTTTCCGTCCCTTTTTCGACAAATCCTTCTGGTTGAACCATGTATATGACTTCTTCCAAATCACCATGGAGAAATGTGGTTATAACGTTTATCTGTTCTATCTTCATATCCTGCTGATCTTCTATTAATAATAGCAATCTGATTGAAGGATGCTTAACCACTGGAGAGAGTATCTCGTCATAATCAACTCATTCCTTTTGTGAATACCTATTTGCCACTAAACAAACCTTGTATCTCACGGCATCATCTTCATGTATCCATTCTTTCTTTCTAAACACCCATTTATAGCCAAATATCTTTTGATCTTTCGGTTTAGAAACTAGCTCTCAAACAGAGTTCTTATTAAGAGATTGCATCTCTTCTGACAAAGAAACCATCCAACTTTCTCGATCATAACTTGTTATAGCTTTTTGATACTTGGTTGGATCTCATTGATTGACATTTAGAGCATAATTAACTTTGTCTTTATCAAACCCATACCTTTCCGGTTTCTTGCAATCTCGCTTGGGTTTATCCAGTGATATGCTTCTCTGAAACTGTTGCTCAAGTTATTGAGGAACCAGGGAGTCTTGTTCCTGCAACGGTGATAGCTCCACCTGAGCTTGTACTTGTGACTGCTGTTGTTGCTCTACTCTTTTCTCATTAATCCCTTCGTCATGATCCACTTGCTCATGCTCCACCTGAGCTAAATCTTCTTCAATGACCCATTTGGTTAGAGGAAATTCGGTTGATTCTTTTACAACATCAGTTTTCTTTTCCTCACTTGTCTTGATTTTATTTAGGGGCATAGTCGTGTCTTCAAATACGACATCTCTACTTAAAACCCTCTTCTAGTTGACAAAATCCCATAACTTGTAGTACTTCACTTTTTTTTCAAAACCAATGAAAATGCATTCGGAATATGAGCATATGCACTGCAACCAAAAACTCTTAATTTGAAATAATCAACTGGTTTTCTAGACCATAACTCTTCTGCACAATTATAATCAAGAACATTTAAGAGTGATCAGTTAACCAAGTAGCAAGCGTGATTAACCGCTTTAGCCTAAAACATGTCAGACAATCCTACATGAAACCACATGTTTCTCTCTCTTTCCATGAGAGTTCTATTCATCCTCTCTGCTACCCCATTTTGTTGAGGAGTTTTCTTCACTGTAAAATGCCTTGTAATACCTTCTTCCTTGCAAAACAGTAAGAACTTGTTGTCTCTATATTCACCTCAATTGTCGCTTCTCAGATATCTGATTTTTCTGCCCATTTGGTTTTCTACTTCAGCTTTCCACTCTTTAAACTTTACAAAAATTTCGGTTTTCTCCCTCATGAAGTAAACCAATACTTTTCTTGAAAAATCATCTAAAAAATTAACTAAATACCTTGATCCTCCCTTTGACCTAATTGGTGCAGGACCCCATACGTTTGTATGAATATAGTACAATAGCTTTTTGCTTCTTTCCTCACTATCTACTATCTTGTCTTTGTTTGCTTCCCAAGAGTATAAGACTTGCAGAATTTCAGTTTGAACTAACACCTTTGTTGTGTAGGTCTTGCATCCCTCTTTGACTCATGTGCCCTAGTTTATAATGCTAAAGCTCAGTCTCGTCATTCTCTGCAGATATTGTTGTTCCACCTACTATGGTAGTCCCCTGAAGCTTGTATAAAGTGTTAGGCTAAATATCACCTTTCATCATGACCAGTAACCCTTTAATAATCTTGAGTATCCTTCCTTCAGAACAATACTTCTAACCGGCTTTGTCTAAAGTACCTAAAGATATCAAATTCTTCTTTAGCTTAGGAACATGCTTGATTTTATCCAGTACTCTAACAATTCCATCATGCATTCCGATTTTCACTAATCCAATACCTTAGATCTTGCAAAACGAATTATCTCCCATCAAAACTCATCATTAGCTTCTTTCCTCATATGTGTCAAACCATTATTTGTTAGCACACATATGGAACGAACAACAGGTATCCAAAATCCAATGTTGGATAGCATTGGAGCTCAATGTTACCACAAGGAGTTCTCTATCACTTTCATCCAAAGAAACCACATTGGTTGTACTTGAATTCCTTACCATCGCCTTTGATTTCCTTTCTTGCCATATCTTGTAATTCTTTTTCCAGTGGTCAGTAGCACCACATGTAAAACAACCCTTGTTCTCTTTTTCTTTTCCCTTGGATTTTGATCTACCCTTGTTGCCAGATTTATCATGCCTGCTCTGCCTTTCTTTGCCTTTGGCATACAGACCATGTGCTTGAGAACTTTTGGTATTTTCATCCATCTTGACATAAGACTGGATAGCTTCCATAACCTCATATGGCTTTAGACTTTCCTTACCAAACATGATTGTGGTCATGAAGTGCATGAACAAAGGCGGTAGAGATCTCAATAGTAAAAGTGTCTTGTCGTCATCTTCATACTTCACATCTACCTTTAATAAATTGGCAACACAATTCTGAAATCTGCTCAAATGATCATGCAAATTTCCACATTTTTCCATCCGAAGATTAAGAAGTTCATCTTTCAATAAAAGTTTATTGGATAAAGTTTTTCCCTGTAAACTTCTGAAGCTTATCCCATGTCTTTTTAGCGTTCATATCCTCGTCGACATTAAGCTTCACATTGTCGGCAATATGTAGCTCAATAGAGCTCTTCACCTTTTCGTCCATCTGCTTTCATTGAAAATCTATAGTTCCTTCCGGTTTCTTCTCCACTCTAAGAATAGAATGTTGTAGATCTTGCTGAATTAGGACGTTCTTCATCTTCTTCTGCCATAACCTGAAGTTACCCTTCCTATCAAACTTCTCGATTATAGTAGGCATCACGTCATCGATCTTATCACCTGATATCTCAAAAACGCTATGACCAAGCCTTGATACCAATTTGTTGATTTTAAATTCCTTTATTATTCGTGTTTTCTCGATAGACTATGATGATAAACTTATAGGATAATGATTTACGAATATGCATAATAAAATATGAACGATAAAGAAAACACACCACACACAAACACAAAGATTTTACCGAGGTTCAACTAACTTTACATACGTCCTTGTGTGATCTCTCTTGAGAAATCACTAACACTATGGAGAAAAACGCTTAGTTACAAGAAACTTATTAACCCCTTAGCTAATTCCCCAAAACCTTGCTAGAACCTCTCTATCACTCTTGCTCTCTACCCCTTTAAATTAACACAAATGCAACATGCATAGACACATAATTAATCTGAATAACCTAAACATGTTTCTATATCATGATTAACCAAACCCTAATATACATAATATATCTCATATCAATTCAAGAGAAAATAAGTAAATCTAGAAAGCGGAAGCGTACCTGAATCCATTGCTGAAGATTTGTGAACGGGTTGTAATCTTTCAAATTATCACGACCTTTATGAACCCTACCGTGTTACTTGTTGATTTTTCTATATTAAAAATAAGCTCCCAACAGCCCTATTTATAAGTATAGGACATGGGTTACATTCTTTGTTAGAATAGCACTCCTAAATCCTCGTAGAATAAGAAAAACTAACTTATTTCCTTATTCTAGTTGATTTAGGATTCTTGAGAAAATCTAATTTCCTAATCGTAATAGGAAATCATATGTACACTTTATTTTCTCCTTATCTAAATAGGATTCCTTCTTAAGCATTGACTTGGGTGTTAATGAGCCAAAAACGCAATTCTTTCTTAAAAGATCT
Organism: Dipteronia dyeriana; assembly: GCA_032871835.1. Lineage (NCBI taxonomy): Eukaryota > Viridiplantae > Streptophyta > Magnoliopsida > Sapindales > Sapindaceae > Dipteronia > Dipteronia dyeriana. The sequence continues at coordinate 513,024 of CM065302.1, read as the reverse complement.
CAAATTATGTGGAATTCTATTTTATAAATAAATGAATAAACCATTCGTTTCTAATAATTAAAGCTAACATACATTTTGAAAATAATTAACTTAATTATAAATAAAAACTATCCAAACTCTTGTACTCAAATTTGACGTGGGACTGGATTCCGTCTAGATTCATCTATTTCTGATCCATCCTAAATCACATAACATTCAATTTAGAAATTACTGAGAAATCAAATAACTTGTCTGTATGATCTAACTTCACAAAATAACATCACTTGCCTGAATACTCAATACACAGAATCATCGGATTTCTTCTTCTACACCACTCTCCTATTCTTTCTTTCTTCTTTTCTTTTGTTTCTTTGTTTTTCTGTTTTGGTCGAGTACTGACCTTCCTCTCTCTTCCTCCGTTCCTCTTTTTATTTTTCTTTTATTCTTCTCCACCGCCTGACTTCTCACTTCTCACTTCTGAACATGATTTTTGTTAGTTTACCCTGCTTCTTGATGCAGCTACGTTCTGCAAAATTTTATACCACATGTGCTTATAAATATTTTTTCTTTCAAATTTCAGGAAGAGAAGGTTGAAACGGATTCAATATTCGAAATGTTTAAAGACAATTTAAAGATGATATGGGGCCATTTCTTTTGCTGCGACCAATATTTTCCATAATTATTGGATTAGCAAGCCTCCTGCAGTCCTGCTACTCTCTTTTTATTCTTCTTGTGTGTTTGGAGTGAAGTCATCATCAGTTTGTCAAATGAAGAAAGTGATCCTTGATGTCATAGAATAGACTCATAGTTGCACTCTTCTGAATTGTTAATTTATTTGTCCTAATTTTCTTTTGTCTATTTTCATCTATCTGCATGATTGAAAATTGGATGATGAAACTTCTTTTTTTTTCACTAAATTTGAAATTATTGAATATTTTTTATTTGTTTATCTTTTAAAGACGTTATAATTCATGGTCAATTAAATAGTTTTGAGAAAATCTTAGGCTCATATTGTTATATTTAAGATTTATGTTCAATGCTACATTGCTACCTGTCCTTTTTTTTTTTGTTAAAATATTACAATAAATTCAGGTTCAAGAGGGGTATAAGACTGGAACTAACAGTCTAAAACCCTCGTGACGTTACTATGAGGAACATAGCACGTGATCAACTTCATCACATTCCGTATTTATCCATTTTTAAGAAAAGTAAGTGCACATTATAATTATAATATTATTTTCTCAATATATATATATATTAGTCATTCTCTTCTTAGGACGAACTGATTTTATTTGTATCAATTCTACGATAATCAACCATTAGATTCACATACTTCAGTTTAGTCCAAACCTTCTTAAATATAATTAACAACTTACAAGTCTTGTTCAAAGACGGACCTTGGGTTGGGTTAGGGTGGGCTCAAGCAAGCCCACCTTAGCCTTTTCAACAAAAATTGAAAGTTAAAAAAATAATAATAATATCAATGGAAAAATATAGTGATAAGACTAGGAATCTAGGATTGTAGGCGGCAGTTATTTAAAGCCCCATCATGTAACTGTTTTTCAGTTTGTTTTCGTTTTTATTTTTTAAAAACGATTTCAAAATGCGTTCGTTAACTGTTTTTTATTTTATTTTCAAAAAAAAAACAAAAACAAAAACAAAAACAAAAAGTGTTAAAGTTAAATATTTGAAAAACACAAAATACTTGTTTTTTGTTTGTGTTTTTTTTTTAAATAACAATATATTTTTTTCTCTTCATTAGCGCTCATTAGCGCGTTCTTTCTTCACGTTCTTCTTCTTCACTTCTTTCTTGTTCTTCTCTTCTCATCTTCATCTTCATCTTCTTTCTTCCTTCAATGACAACTCATCCTCCTCCTGCAGGCCCCGCTGATATGGTCTTCTTCTTCTTCAGCTAGTCTTCGTCTTCTTCGCCGTTGCGATCTGCGCTTCATAGCCGGTGATTCGTTCTTCTTCTTCTTCTTCTTCAGATGGTCTTTTTCTTCTTCTTTTCCCTCATCCTCCTCCTTCGATCTGGATCTAGTTTTCTTTGTCTTCCCTATTTTATATGTTTTTTACTGTTATTAATATTTATTAAAATAAATACTTACTTATAGTAATTATTGACTGTGATATGTTTTTTTAAGTAATTTATGATGTCTAAACTCTTGATTAATTGATTATTAATTGTGATATTGTGTTACTTTTGTTTAATTTATAAATTACAGAATAAAAATTATACTGATTAATTATTTAATCAATTTGTTTATAATTGTTATAATATTAAACAAGATGCCTTTTTCTGATGGTATAACGGTTAAGGTGGTTAAATCCCAAACCAAAATAAATACATTGCTACAAATATATATTAACTGAGTTATTTAATTGATATTTTAAATAGAAATATGAATTATATGTAAGATTTTTATAAAAAATTATGAGCAACATGTGACATTATATTTTGAGTTTGTAAAAAACCGAATTGATAGGAATGTTTAAGTAAGTGAGAGTTGACCGGATAAAGCCCGTTAATAATGTGATCAATATTTGTTGGACTCGGTGCACCTTAGCTACATTAAATATATGTAGGATATGGTATGGGCTATTGTATATGTGTGGTATAGTATTCCTATTAGGACTAGTCATTCTATTAGGGTTTTGAGAATCCTTTATAGGTTAGGATTCTATGAAGTTATACTATATATAGGGGGTCCCTACTCTCACTCACAATGAACGTATAACAGAATTGTCTCCCCATTATGCAATCTGAGGAAGGTGAGAAGAGAGTAGAGACTCTCTATTGTTTTAATTGTTTTCCTAGTTTTATTTTCAGGTTATCGTATTATTATGGATTCGGGATTAAGACTCTAAGAATTAGATGTTTTCCGTTGAGCTTCTAGGTACGCGTTATTCATACTTATGCATACAATACGATATCAAATTATATTTTCATATATATATAATGCTTACAGTGGTATCAGAGCAACTTGTATTGTTGCATAGGTTGAATGTTTTTATGAAATCGTATCCGTGTTTATTTTATACACACAGGAATGGAGTAATTATTATTACTACAATAAATCTACGTTTGCATTTTAGAATGTGTATTGCATATTATTTTATTAAAGATCAGAAGCTTACACAACAAAATAAATTAAAATATATGTTTTATTTGTATTGTTTTGATCTGGAAAGAATCTGGTGTAGAAGAGATTGTGATAACCGGTTGTATTGTGTTGCATTTATGACGGGTTATGGTTGGATGTAGATGTGTGTTGGATTTAGATCAGTTTTTGATCCGATAAAGGGTTGGAATAGATCACTGATCCGAGTCTTTTGGCCTCTTGGGTTGATGGGTTTCACACCCAGACCCGCTGTTCTTCGTGATCGGGTCGGATCACGCCATCAGACCCAACTGCAGTTTGATCTACGCCTAGAAGTGGACTGTTAGTTGCAGACCCATACCATAACGGGTCAATAGATCTAGACCCGCGCATCAGATGTGGGTCGTCTGTATCAGACCCATCCTGATACGGGTTGTTCTTTGCAGACCCGTGTGTTGGTGAGCATCGCGAGTACGTCGGAGCCGTGGTTGGTCGTCCTCTTCCCGGTGACGATGTGGTTTGTTGCCATGGAAGAGATCTCGTTGTTGCGATCTCTAATTTTTTGATTTGATTCGCGAGTGTTTGCAGATTGAGTGATTGGATTAGTGTAGGAGGTGGTTTGCCGCTGCTTTTCCAGCTTGTTGCCGCCGTTCTGGTGGCCGGCTGGAGCAAGGTCGGATGGTGGCCATGAAACCTAGGGTTTCTTGATTGATTTTGGTTTAGGCCACATTTTGTAAATTTGACTAACTATTGGACTCTTTTGAAATTTTCTTAGGCTCTTTTAGAATTAGATATAATTATGGGCTGTTTTGAAATGTTTCAGTGGCATGTTTGAATTAATTGTAACACTGAGGTATCTAATATCTATGTGTAATTGTTCATGTGTTGTGGCTGATTTATAATTTCAAAAATATTTGGGGCTAATTTTATATTATGATAAGTATAGGGGCAATTTAAAATTTATCAAAATCATGAGGCAACTTTTAAAATTTTCCAAAATTTTTATGAAAAATAATTGCAGTTCATAAATAATTATTATGATTTCAGATGATTATGTTTCACGCAGTGACTAATCATTTAGTTTTCATAATAATTATTAGTTTGTTTAAAATTAATAATTGATAGAATTTTCTCATGAATTTAATGATTATGTTTCACGTAGTGACTAATCATTAAGATTTTGAGATGTTTGTCGGTTATCAATTATTAATGATTTTGATTCAATAATTGATAGAATTTTCTCGTAAATTGGATGATTATGTTTCACGTAGTGACTAATCATTAAGATTTTGAGAAATTCGTCGGTTATCTATTATTGATGAGGTTAAAATTAATAATCTGTTTTGAATATTCTCGTTACTCGAGTGATTATGTTTCACGTAGTGACTAATCATTTTGTTTTTGAGAATATAGTTGGTTAACGATTATTAATTTGGTAAGTTTTAATAATTGATAGAATATTTTCATGAATTTAATGATTATGTTTCACGTAGTGACTAATCATTAAGATTTTGAGATGTTCGTTGGTTATCAATTTTTAAATTTGAAATGTAAAGATGGAAATGCATGTTTTAATCATCTCCGTATGAGGGTTATCACATGTGATAGGTGATGTTCATCTCCGTAGGAGGTTCATCATCTTGAGGTATTCATCTATAGAACTGCAATGATGGATTTATATACATGTGATGAGTGATGTTCTTCTCCGTAGGAGGTTCATTATCTCGATGTATTCACTTATACAATATGTTGTGAATGTTAGACACATGTGATGGGTGATGGGTGATGTTCTTCTCCGTAGGAGGTTCATTATCTTGAGGTATTCATTTATATATTGTGATATAAATATTTGACATTTTAGAAATTGCCTCTAATATAATTTCATTTAATTGAATGAAATTTCCCAACACTTAATGATGTCTACATATTCTATATGCTCACAAATAATATCTATTCAACATAAATTTAAGAAGATTATATATTTCTCATTATTTTGCATAATTTAAAATAAAATTTATGTGTGACCGTGTCGGATTGATTAAGAGAAAAATATAAATTTATGTTGGATGTAATGATATTAGATTTGGAGTTCATGTTTTACAAATGTATAACCTATGAAATTATTATGGAATTGTATGGTTGCGTTTCTACGTAGTAGACTAACTATTAATATTTCATTATGATTTATTTATTTCATTGAGGATATTAATTGATTATATTCGAAATTATTATAAAGTTGGATAGTTATGTTTCTACGTAGCGGACTGACCATTATGATTTTATAATTATATATTCAATTGTGTTTGGAATATTTATGGGGTTGGATGGCTATGTATTCACGTAGTGAACTAGTTGTTAAGATTCCATAATATTCGTTGGATTATCAATGATTAAGGTTTTGAACTGCATTGAGGTAAAACTATACATGTGTTGATCATCTGCCTAAAGGAGTCATCACTTGTATAAGTTTTGTGAGCATTGAAGAATAAAGAGTGATACTCATCTCCTAAAGAAGTTAATCACTTGTAGGAAAGTTTTAAAATGTGCGTTGCGGTCTTTTTCCAAAAGACGGATCATGATGTTGTGTTAGATTTCTATGCAGGTTAAATCATTATTTATAATGATTATGGAAATCGGTGTGAGTATGAATATACTGTGATTTAATTCATCTTAAACACCTCTACTATTTTTAAATACATGCCATTAAGATATGTCAGTGGCAACATATAATCGAGGGCGGCGTGTGCCTTACTGTACATGATTTGGATTCCATACATTGATTTCATGTCGGCGATTATGCCCTTCGGACGCATTAGTCGACCATATTGTTGTTGAAATCTATGTGAAATAACTTCTCCAATTATGACTGCACTAGCTTGTCGGTGCCGACGGTGAATTTCCTCTAACTGACAAGTGTGTTCATTGACAAAACTTCTTACTTGAAAGTATGTGTCTTCATCTCTCCTCACCGTTCTTAACTTCCACGTACAATTTCCCATCAAACAAACTAGATGTAATGTTGTCTTATTGGACTTTTTCACCTTCCACTCGAAGTTCTGCCGCATTGCAAAATGGCCTACTAGTCTCTTCAAATCCTTTTTCGTTGGAAAAAACTGGCCTTTATATATCATGTTTGTAGGTTCATCTTCAAACAAGTTCATGCTTCCACCAATACCAAACGAGTATGATTCTGCTCCTGGAATAACCCATGTTGTGGCATTATCAGAATCATCTGCAGTTATATTAGCCCTCCCCTCTGAGGTCCCAACTATATCTGGTGCACTGGAACTAAATCTGTGTACTGGAACTAAATCTGTGTACATGTCTTACACGTCTTTCTGTTTCCACAGGCTCTGCATCATCATGATTGTCCTCTACATTTTCTACAGAAATTAAATTGCCCTCATTATTCACCCCAACATTCAGTGTTGTATTCTCATTATTGTTGATGCCATTGTAGATCTCATTGTATTGGTGGTTGTATTGTCTACCATTCATCTCAATATGACAACCAAATACATCGTCGAATTGAGGTCCCAGTCTATTATCATGGGCGGCTACTTCCGGTGGGACAACACATATGTTTTCCCGACCATCAATCTCACTTCTTTCTGTGAACAACTGGTTGCTTCCGCCTAACGATCGAATTTGTTGGGTGTTATCAGGATTAGGGATATCTTCACCAATGACACCTCCTTACGGCCTCTCGATTACACTAACACATACTTGAGGGATCACCCTATCTTCCCCTAGCATAAACTGAACATCGTCATTGTTTCTTATAAATGTACGACATGTAATCCCATGAACAATTGATAGAGACTGTAGCTCAGCACTGTATTTGTTCTCATCAAACTTCACAATGGTTTGCACGATCGACACCAATTCGTCGTAACTCAAATTCTTTGACACATACAAAACTTAGCTATCGGAACCTAAATACCTCTGATTTCTGTCTAGTAATTGCTCCTATCGACCATTGTAAGATATGACTATTCTCACCCTATCCATTGTCCTGTCAAAACCAACATAAAAAACCATTAATAAGGAAAAAATATTTCATATTAAATTTACAATTATAAAGGATTAAACAAAAATCAAAAGTGTAAGATATGAAGCTTTTTTTTAAACTGATCGAGCTTTTTTTGTACATGATCGAGTCATTTTTGTACATGATCGAGCTCTTTCTAACGGGATCGAGCTTTTTTTGTTCAAGACCGATCTCTTTTTCTACATGATCGAGCTTTTTTATATATGGCTCGAGCTTTTTTTCATATGGCTCGAGCTTTTTTTTTATATGGCTCGGCCTTTTACTTTTATGGATAGAGTTTTTTTTTTACGGAATAGAGCTTTTTTGTGAGGGATCGAGCTTTTTTTGTGCGGGGTCGAGCTATTTGTGTGAGGGATCGAGCTTTTTTTGGCAATGATCGAGCTTTTTTCTGATGGGTCGAGCCTTTTTTCTAGGGATCTAGCTATTTGTGTGAGAGATCGAGCTTTTTTTTGAAAAGAATCGAGCTTTTTTTCTAATGGATCGAGCCTTTTTTCGAGGGATCGAGTTTTTCTTTTTACGTATCCATCATCTATTTTTTGTATCGAGACTTTTTTTCAAATTTCCGAGCTTTTTTACAAATGTTTCGACCTTTTTTTAAAACATTTTCAGCTTTTATGCCCAATATTATAAACTTGTTTGCACCACTACAACTCAACTCGGCCAAATATATATACAAAAAAATATGCATACATGTTCATTCATTCTTTGTAAAAAGTTTACAACTACAGGACATCAACATAAAAAAATTGAGACAACATGTTCATAAATGTTCATACAGTGTTATACCACACAGAAATACAATAAAAAATGGGAATGAAGATCAAAAATATTAATTTACCTTCTTCTGCAATATCTGGAATGAAGCTCGTTTTCTGATGAAAAAATGAATTTCATACAACTTTTTTGGACGACAGCCTTTAAAGAATAAAATATCGATTATTTAAGGGAAATTTTGGTAGCTCACCATAATAGGTGTCTTTTAAACTTAATTTATTATAACGGTGACATCACTGCAAGTGACCAAAAAAAATGTGGCATTCCTCACCATTTCCACTAATGTTTATGGGTCTTCGAACTCTTCTCGAATTCTAAATTCTACTTTTAGGTTTTAGAATTAGATTGAAGATTGTTCTTGTAGTTTAGATATAATCTTTTAATCACATGACCAAATGTAGAATTGAGATAATTGATTCGTAGGACATTTTGATTATTTTAAATTCTCAGTTTTAAGTCTTTTGATTAATTGAATTAAAAGTGACCTCATAAAATATAAGGATAGGACTGCAAAGATTAGAAACTATTGGAAATAGTTCATAGAACTTGTCTTATTTTATTTATGAGAATAATTGTATCTAGGTATTATACATTCTTAGGGGGAGAGGGTGATGTTGTTAAGAATGTATAATTTAAAAGACTTGCGTTTAAGGAAGAAAGATTGTGTTTGAGATATTTATGTTGAATAAATGTCAAGTTTATTGAATTGTAATTTTGGATATCATTGGAGTTAGGGTTTTGACTTTGTTATCAAATAGTTGCAAACTAATTGGTTGAAAGTCATATGATCAGATTTATGGTTTGAATGTTTTACTTGGAAAACGAGTATTAAGTTTGTATACTTTAAAACTTCGTTGACATAGTTAATCAAGTTTCTAGACAATGGTGTTTAGTTTAATAAGTATTGGCATTTTATGACTTGGTTAAAAGTTTTATTTTGCCATTAGTTATAACTGAGGGTCAGTGGGAGTAAGTTTATTTTTTTTATGTGCTCTATGTTGTCATTTGTGTGTGACATTAAGAATCTTTTCTCTAGTATTTTGAGGTGAAAATTCTCGAACCTCGAACAAGCATATTTTGATAATGCTATTGAGAAAATATATTAATAAAGCATTTAAAGGGTTAGTATGATTACAAGTTTACTTGTTTGATGCACCTATTGGTAAAAGTGATAAAATTTCATAAGTTTTTAATTCCTCAAGTAAATTCCTCAAGCAAATGATAGTTTGATGTAAGCTTAATATATATGTATAGATTCTATTATTACATTAGTAAACTTCGAGGGTTTCAAACCAATTTAACTTGTATCAATAGATAGTTATATAAAAAAAAATGGTTTCATCGTATATGTAGAGGTTAATTGTTTCATGCTCACGTGTACGTATGGATAAAGAAATATATGGCTTTATATATTCCAACTCTAAAGAATTTTGATTGTGAAATCATATTTTGAGGTAGATTGTAATAATTTCACTGTATTTATCTTCTCTGAATATGCTAAGAGATCTCAGAGGTTTAACCATATGAATATTGTGGTGAAAGAAGATTTAAGAGTTGCGAGTTTCTAATAGCCATAAGTAAAATAACCCTTAATACACTAACCAAGATATTTGACTCCGGAGGTTTTGTGGAGCATGTTATATCATGTGTTGGATAATTGATATTTTTGATGTGTTTGGTTAGTGGGAGTTGTCTTTAATTAGATTAACTGCATTTATTCTATGCATGTTTGTTTCATAATCACGAGAATATATTGTATATGCATGTTAAGATGTTTGTCATATTTGTTATTGTGTGCACACGGATGGTTGGTTATGGTAAGAAATCTCAAGCTTTTAGTTTTGAGGGGGCAATTGACTCATAAGGTATAAAGTTTCCACCGATGAGTGAATATTACTTAAGACAGAAGGATTTGTCCGTCTTAAGGGAGGTTGAACTCATGGTCAAAGTGTTTGGTCAATGAGTGTAAAATGCTTAGGACATTAAGTCCGCTCGTCTTAAGCTGTTTCGCATTATGCGAACTTGGACCTATATGGAAATAGACATGAAGATCACATCTGTGTGTAATTTCCATACCACACATACATACCATTTTATCAGGGTAGGTAGAGCTAAGGGTATTCTGATTACATATGGTCTTATGTTGACTAAAGATGTAATGATCTATGTAGATTGATACTTGAAGTTCTATTGGACTAAGGGGAAGGAAGGTGTTACTCTCTTAAACATTTTTTGTGGTCACATAAAATTGTTTGTCAATTTGGAGAGTCGTTTTCTAAAATGAATTTTCAAATATAAAATAATAATGTCTATGTAGCTCAAGTGGGAGAATGTAAGATTTTTATAAAAAATTGTGAGCAACATGTGACATTATATTTTGAGTTTGTAAGAAACGGAATTGATTGGAATGTTTAAGTAAGTGAGAGTTGACCGGATAAAGCCCGTTAATAATGTGATCAATATTTGTTGGGCTCGGTGCACCTTAGCTACATTAAATATATGTAGGATATGGTATGGGCTATTGTATATGTGTGACCTAGTATTCCTATTAGGACTAGTCATCCTATTAGGGTTTTAAAAATCCTTTATGGGTTAGGATTCTATGAAGTTATACTATATATATGGGGTCCCTACTCTCACTCACAATGAACGTATAACAGAATTGTCTCCCCATTATGCAATCTGAGGAAGGTGAGAAGAGAGTAGAAGACTCTCTATTGTTTTAATTGTTTTCCTAGTTTTATTTTCAGGTTATCGTATTATTATGGATTCAGAATTAAGACTCTACGAATTAGATATTTTCTGTTGCGCTTCCAGATATGCGTTATTCATACTTATCCATACAATACGAGATCAAATTATATTTTCATATATATAATGCTTACATTATATATAACTAGTCATTCTCATGTGTAAGAACTTCATCTGAGTTATACGGGGAAAGTCATAATTGAAACTCTGAAGATGTTAATCAAAACTTTTAAAGTCTTGACAGCTCTTGATCATATCAAAACCTTGTCAAGACTTTCGAAACTTCAATAAAGAGCATATTTCAAATTTCTTTAAAGACTCCTCAGTTACAAAAATAAATAAATAAAGACTTCTCATTAGGGATGTCATTTTCCCCTAAACTCTCCAAATTTCCCAAATTACCATCACTATTTGGGAAGGACAATCATTCACAAATAGTGATAGAGATGAGGATGAATTTCATCTTTAAATAGAGAGGGGATGGGTATGGGTATGGGGATGGTTATGGGTATAGAGATAGCCGGATAGGTCCCCCCACTTTTCCAAAGTCTTTTATTAATGATTATTCTTTTTCCTAATTTTAGCCTAGGTATAAATACCTATTTTTATTTTTATTGGATTTTTTTACATATTAAAACATTAGACTTTTATTTGTGTTTGGGTGGTTTCCATATTGTCACCCATAAAATATCTTCCCACCTGCCCACATCACTTTGTTTAAAAAATAATTTAAAACTAAAATAATATATAACAAAATTAGTTGTATACCCAAATAACATAAAAAAAATCTTTTTCTTCCTGACGAACAGTAACTAGAAAAGAAAGAAAAAGACCTCCTTTTATGCTCATATCGTGGCATCACTAGAATGAAGTATATTTATTTCATAAAAAAAATGACTTTGGTATGATTCTGAGCTATTTAAGAACACCCAGATGAAAAAAATTCCAGAGAACAACCATACCTAGAAACAATTTTACACACTTCTCCCTATTAATCACATAAAATGCAGAGTAAACCATTGCTAATTAATTTAAAAAAAAAAAAACAATTTCCAAAAAGAGTGAAGATTACAGACACAAAAAGTTGATGTGTTGTTGTTTCAAAAAAAAAATCCCAATAACCGAATACTTTTGTCTGTAAATACTGCGTATTTGATTCCATCCATAAATCTATTTTCTTCCTTATGAGTTCGAGTCTCAATAGACCGCATAGGGGAAGAGGCGCTACGCCTAGGAATCAACAACACGAAAGCTTAAAAGTTGATGTGTTGTGATCTGTTCAGAGACAATTTTCTCTTCTTCTTTTTTATTAATCTTTTAAAATAATAATTTTGGATAAAAAGGGGGAAATAAGAAAAATTTAGGGATTAGCCAAAAATAAGGGAACTAAGGAAAATAAAAAGGGTGAGAATGGGGATATTTCCCAAGAACATCCTTATCCCTATTTTCCTAAAACCCATTTTAGGAAAATGGGAAACCGGGAGGGGTCGGGTAATGAGGATAGGGATGGAGGAATCAATACCGATCCTCATTTAATCCATACATGTCGCAATCATCATTTTAGTTTTCATTTTTATTTTTATTTTTTACCAACAAATTACAACTTTGTTGTTTAAAGGTTTGTTTTTTAAAAATCAAAAACAAATTTATGGTATTTCTTTAATAATCTTCTTTGTTGTTAGTCAAAGGATAGATAGGTATTTTCGTCATTTGATTGTTTAAAAAATACTATTAAAAAATCAATAAATTTATTTTAAAATAAAATAAAAAGCTTGGCGGCAAGATTGATTGTAATTTACTCTTTTTTTCTAGGTTTGATATTAAAAACATCCTCTTACTTTTGACATATTATTAGATATATAATTACATATGATTTCATTTTAGAAACCTATGAGCCAACACCGTTAGTATTCCGATTGTGTAGACTGAGTTTGACTGTTAAAAAGTCTAAAATGTCTATATTTAAGTTTCAATCGAATGAATTGACTATTATACTATCATACTTTTACCAAATAGATTAATAAAATGATACAAAATCGAGAGTGTTAACTTGCAAAGGATAACTTATTTATGGACAATTTTATTCCTAACAATAACAAAATTATAAATGAACAAAAAATGTTGAAAATAAACCGAAATATGTATTTGTTTATCTTCTTTTATAAATCTAAGTAAATACTCATTTTCTATGTTTTTAATTCATTTGAAATTTTGTTATTTTAGACTTTTTGATAGTCAATACAAACAGAATACTAACGGTGTTAATATATTTTTTTTTATAGAAGAGGATTCTAAAATAAAAACATTTTTACCTATACAACCAATGATAGTTTAAAGGTAAGGGGGTTTTAATATTAACCCTTTTTTATCGAAAGACTGACCTTTGTAACTTGAATCGCCTCTTCATCTCCATGGCCGCTGTCTTCTTCTCTGATATCTACGGTGTGTGTTCTCAGACGAACTCAGGGGTATGACATTTAGTTTATTCAAAATTTAATTGCCTGTTTAAGCTCGGACTCAGACCTACAGCAGATGCAAAACAATAAAAATTTTGATCGAATTTTAAAAACTAACCCAATAAGGGCACGTAACTTGCTTAATGTGGGTATCAAATAGTTTTTTGTTTTGGATCATAAATTACCACAGTAAATCTTCATTTCATCCAAGTTAATAAGTTACACTAACCAGAGTCTGAGAAATTTAGCATTTACTTGAAACCCCGTAAATTAAAACCGGATAGATTTGCTGCTACAGTCAGAGCATCCCTCCATCTCTGAACTCTACTAGCATCAAAACGTTCTTTGTGAAACTTAAAAGCTTTAAAAAAGAGTTAGGTTATGTTTGTGATTGCTTTTACTTGTGAAATAGTGATTATTTCTCAAGTTTTAAGAAAATGGGTGTTTGGTAAACTTCTCAAAAGCAATTTATTTTATAATTTATTCAACAAATAATCAACTTTTGAGAAGTTGGTGAAGGTTGTTTTTTGAAGCAGAAGGTAGCTTAATGTTTATACAATATCCAAAATACTCTCACTATTTTATTAAAAGACTGTATCACCTTTATATAAACATAAAGAAACAGAGCAACGGTGGTGGTAGCCACCACCAGAGTTGGAGGCCGGAGGATATCACTCACAGCCAATGCCGCCTCTACATCGACAACGACGCCGCCTAGCCAACGCACCGTCGCCGGTTGCCTCCCTCGCTAGTTGCCTCCATTTTTGTGAGTCCGGACTTCCCTCAATAATTTCAGTTCGACGGCGAGGCGATGCTCTCGACAGCGACGAATGAAGGACGATGATCCCTTGATGTCGGCGGCGAGCGGGAGTCGGTGGTAGATTTGGAGTTGAGTTACAGAGATAACAGAGTGAGTGAGTTAACTCAGCCGAGTTGGCTCAATAATATTAAGATGAACGAGTTGACTCAATAACTCAGTGTTTAAATAAACGAGTTGACTCAGTTATAACTTTATTCCTTTTAAATTTCTTATTTATTTCTATTTACATGTTTTAAATTTATATTATTAATGATGTCTATTTTAGTAATTTTGTTAGATACATTTTCTTTCCTATCAAAAGTTAAACAATTTTAAAATTTAGTTTACCAAACACTTACCTACCTTTTTCCTTAAATCGAGTATTTTTTAAGTGAAATTATAAATAGATTTTTTTTAGAACAAAACAACCATAAACATAGATTTAGTCTGCTTCCTCACATTAGCCGGTTCTATATCATAAAAAATCGGTATCACAATCTGTTTGTACTTTTCCAAGCATTCACAGAGCGAACAAGTTCGTCCAGATGCCATGTGGAAGCGGCATAGTCTTTTGAGAAAATGACGACTGAGATCTTCGATTCTTCGATTACTTTGAGAATATCTGGCGCGATCTCTTCTCTTCTTGGGAGTTGTAGTTCCTCCGCAAAATCTTCAATTTGTTTGTCACGCAGTGCATCGTAAAGATGGCTGGTAAAACTGTATCGTGTGCCTTCTTCGCCTATGAAACTGATGAAAACATCGTACTTGAACGAGGGAGGAGTTATAGAAGAAGTGTAATCCATGATGCTTCAGACTATGCGTCGATGAGTTGCTCTTCTCTTCATATCGCTCTCCTTCTCTTTAATATACCTGGCATGCTACATTGCTATTGCTAATTGCTAGGCAGAGTAAGTTTCGTAGATAGTTCCTTAGGTCCTACATGATTATTCATCGACCAAAACGCGGGCGCACTAGAAGAGAGTAAGCTTCATAGATAATTCCTTAAAACATTAATTTATTGATAAATTAATAATAATTAATTTATGAAGATATTGCGTTGGCTATGATACAACCCAGGTACGTAGGTGGTTTGTATCATGCAACCCAACATTAAAAAAATAAATTTAAAAAAAAAAAAAACAAGACGGCAGCATGCTGGCTGTCAAAGTCGGTGACAGCCAACAGCAGTAACCAGTTTCAACCGTTTGGAATCCAATTCTAACTAATGATTCTTGTGGTTTCCAAGGATCTAATTGTAGGAGAAGCAGGAATGGCCCTTCTTCAACCCTTACTGTCCAACTGTATGGTCAAATCAGGTATATGATCTAAGCATATTAAACCTGGACAGGACTGGAAACCGAATATCTTCAATAATTACTATTACTTATATTTGTTTGAAAGACATCGTTTACCTTTATTTATTTTTTAATTGTATTTGATTTTCTCTTCTAATTAGAACAGACCTAGAAGCTTTTAATTTATTTGGACTTTTAAATTTTAGGTTCGAAACTTGAATAATGTTGTCTAGACCCTATAACGGCCTTTGAGTCTCCATTGATTGGCTGCTATTGCAATTCATGCATGCTCTATCCATTTCCATAATTTTGCTTTGAAACTAATACGTGTGAGTGGCAGGAAGGTGAACAATTTGCAAAAGAAAGTGGGCTTTTATTTGTAGAAGCATATGCAAGAATAGTGTGGTTGGGTTTGTTTAATTTGGTGGATGGTTCTGGGTTTGGTAATTTTATGAACCCATGAAGAATATATATGTATTTCACTATATTTTATGGTAATTTTATGAGATGGCCTGAAAAACTATACGGTTAACAATTCCATCATAGAAGTATCAAACTGTTTTATCCAAAATCTTGACATGGCTACAGAAGAGGACACTATGTTTTGGCATTATATGAGAACAGCGGTGAAAGCGGCCGTAGGATTGGTAGATCGCTTTCAACCACAATCCCCTCTGGTGGACCCTGTGGAACTTGGCAATCCCCTTAAAAACAAAGATTTTTATTTGGAAGACTTGCTTTGACCGGATCCCGACCACGCTTAACCTTGCTCGTCGGGGAATCCCAGTCCAGAATCGATGCCCATCCAGTAATGAACCAAACGAGTCAACTATGCATGCATTATGGGGTAAAATACGCCCGTAGAGTGGCTGCCTTGTAGGGCCAGAAACAAGGATAAGTTTACTAGTTTCTTCGATTTCCTTACGGACTGGTTTGCCTTGGTGAATAAGGAGGAGGTGGGTTTGTTATGTGTTATTGCTTGGAGAATTTGGTCCTCACAAAACGCGGTTTGCCATGGTTCTCCAAGACAGAATTATGCAGGTCCCCTGCAACTGAACATCAAGACTCTATAGCTAATAAGGCTGTGGATCCTGAGCCAAGACAACAGTTCAGTCATAAAACGTAATTAAACAAGCTGCCTTTTCGCAGCCCTGACTGCAGAAACCATGGCCATTCTTAAGGGCATCCAATTCAGTAGTGATTGTGGTCTCGTCCCTTGTTTTCTTGATTCTGATGCAGCCGTGGTGGTTAAACGGATTAAAGAGGGTAGCCATTTGGACTCAGAGAGTGGTGTACATTTCAAACCTGATTTCTAACTTGGGAGGCATGACCATGGGCTTGTTAAGTTCGCGCTACCCTCCCTGTGTGTCTAAAGCTTTAAAGGCAGATTTGCCTGGCTAACCTGCTGTCTCTGTTTTGTTTGTCTTCTTTGTCAAAAAAAAAAAAAAGACAGGACTTAATTTTTATGACAATCATTTGAAGAAATAAAAAATTTATTCAACGGATTATCATTACATTAGAAGAAATAATCCTCCATTATACTTTAGGCTCTGTCAAAGTAAAGCATCTTTTTTTGTGTGATTTCTTTGAGAATGTAGGACACAGTGGACAAAAGGCAAAGACGAGAGGCCACATAGATATTTTGATAGGATCATTGATGTTTCGAAGATAGGAAACATAATGGGATACTGAGAAAATGCACTGGAAGGAAGCACAGAGTAATCCAATAAAATCAGTGACAGTACCGAAGGGCTTGTCATGACTTGGAGATGGATAATAAAACCAAGGTAAATACATTGCAACAAGTATATATATTAGTTGAGTTATTTCATAGAAATATGAATTATGTACAACTCGTCATTCTCATATTTAAGATCTTCATCTGAGTTATACGGGATAATCATGATTGGAATTTGAAACTCTAAAGATGTTGATTAAAATTTTCAAAATCTTAACAGATCTTGATCGTATCACAAAACTTATCAAGACTTTTGAAACTTTAATAAAGATTATATTTCAAATTTCAATAAAGACTTCTCTTTAATAAAAAAATAAAAAAAAAATAAATAAATAAAGACTTTTCTCACTAGGGAAGGCATTTCCCCTCAAATCCCTAAAAAAAATTCTCAAATAACCATCCCAAGGGAAAGAAAATCATCTACAAATAAAGTTAATGATGGGGATAACTTTCATCCCCAAATGAAAATGGGTACATGAACGGGGATAGATCCCTATTTTTCCAAAAACTTTTTAAAAAAAAATAATTATTCATTTTTTTTAATTTTAACCTAGGTATAAATACCTAATTTTGTTTTTATTGCATTTTTTTACATATTATAACATTTGACTTTTATTTGTTTTTAATGTCTCGGCCACACCGTTTTTTGTAAAAAAATAATTTAGGGTTATTATGATTTTAGTCCCTCTAGTTTGTATTTATCTGGGTTTAGTCCATTAGTTTTTATAATTACTTAATTCTGTTCACTAGTTCTCTGACAATCCATAATCAAATCCTTACCGTCCAATTCCGTTTGTTTTTCGTTGACTTCCGTTAAGTCAATGGGGTACTATGGGAAATTCGATTAATGCTTCTAGAAGCTTGTATGGACCAAGGGTAAAAATGACATTTAATAATGTAAAAAATATATATATATATATATATATAAATTTTAAAATAATATAATATACATATATTAAATGATTTAAATTAATAAATTAAATAAAATCAATTAAATTTAAATCATTAATCATCTGATTTCTCTCTCTCTCTCCTCTCTTCATCATCTGTTATCTCTCTCTCTCGTCTCTCGTCTCTCCGAACTCTCTCTCTCTCGTCTTCATCTCGTCGCAGGTGAGAAGCGCCGATCTCTTCCGTTAAGAGAAGATCGGCTCTCTTATTTCTCTCATGCTTCTCTCTCTCCAAAGTTTCTGTCTTCTCTTTCTCGATTCACCGATATGGTTGGCCATCGCTGATGATTCGAGGGTTGATCTTCTCTATTGAGAAGTGATCGACGCTGGTGGTGGTCGTTACCGGTGGTGGTGGTTGCCGGTGGTGGTTGTTGAATTTAAGGATTCGATTTTTTACCATTAATGGTGTGGATGGTCTGTGTTGATTTTCTAGAGATTGACTGTGGTTTCGGTGAGGACACGAAGTGGGTTTGGTGGGGTTCAGGTTTGTGGTGGTTGGTTTGTTTGGATTTAGGGAAAAACACATTTTTTCTTTGGATTTAGGGTTCAGGTTTGTGGTGGTTGGTGTTCGTTCTGATGAATGGTGTTGCAGAGTGGTGGTGGAGCTGATGAGTCGTGATTTTTTTATGGTTTGGTGGTGGTTTGGGTGTGGATTTAGTGGTGGTTTTGTGTGGATTTGGTTGTTGCAAGAAGAGACGAAATCTGGGCTTAGGTTGAGTAGTCTGGGTTTGGAAGAGAAGAAATCTAGCTGGGTTATGGTGTGATCGGCACTGGTGATGATGAATGAAAGTTCTGGGTTCGATGGGTTATGGGTTCTGTGTTCAATTTTGTTGATGATGATGAATGGTTGACTGGTGGTGGTGTAGATGATGAAGAATGGTGGTGAATCTGAGAGAGAGACGTGGTATGAAAGAGAGATTTTTATTTTTTTTATTAAATCAATTTTTTTAAAATTAAATATAAAATTACCAAATTGTCATTCATCAAATACCTCCAAAGGGTATTTTGGTTATTATAACGCCTGACAATGTCATTCTGTTTATTTTCACGGTATTTCTAATGGAATGACTAAAGTTAGTAATTCGTAAAACTAGTGGACCAAACCCAGATAAACGTAAAATAGAGAGACTAAAATCTTAATATCCCAAAAATTTAAAACTAAAATAATATATAACAAAATTTCCTGTATACCAAAATAACATAAATCAAAAAATTTCAACCTCGTCAACAACATTGGAAAAAAAAAATCATCTTTCCATGGTCAAAATCATACCAAGGTATTTTATAAATAAATAAAATATATATGACTTTAATATGATTCTGAACCATTTAAGAAAACTTAAATGAAAAAATCCTGGAAGAAGTGAAGATTACAGACACCAAAAGTTGATGTGTTACAGTACACGCTTATCCCCATTTTTATTTTTATTTTTTTATGAGCAAATTACAGCTTTGTTGTTTAAAGATAAAAACAACTTTAACTTTAAATGATCTTCATTGGTCAAACTTAATGAATCGATAAGTATTTTTATCATTTGATCTTTTAAAAAATAGAATAAAATTATTTTAAAATAAAATAAAAAGGATCTCCTTCGAAAAAACGAACAAAAAATAAAAACAAATAAAGAAATAAAAGCTGGGCGGCAAGATTGATTGTAATTTACTAATTTTTTTTGTTTTTTATCATAAGACTGACCTTTGGAACTTGAATCGCCTCTTCATATTGATGGCCGCTATCTTCTTCTCTGATATCTACGGTGGTATGTTCTCAGGCGAACCTAGGGGCGTGCCATTTAGTGTATTAAAAATATCTTCGCCAATTGTCTGTATAAGCTCATACTCAGACCTAAAACAAATTTTAGCAAGTTAGTTGTGGTAAATTACAAAATTAATCACTTGTCATTCTTTTATTTTGATCGAATTTAAAAAACTAACCTTATAAACTTGCTTAATGTGGCCGGGTATCATAAATTAACTCGATCAGTAAATCATCATTGAATCCAAGTTAATAAGTTACATTAACCGGATCGAGTTAGAGAAATTTAGCACTTACTTGAAATCCCCTAAAATCAAAACCGGATAGATTTGCTGCTACAGTCAGAGCATCCCTCCGTCTCTGAACTGAACTATCATCAAAACGTTCTTCATCATTAGGGTTGGGCACGGTTCGGTTCGGTTCATCTAAAATTGAACCGGTTTAAACCGAATAAGCTATAGTAACCGAACTGAACTGATTTTAATCGGTTCGATCCATTTCGGTTCGGTCCATTTCGGTTTTGTGCGCAATTGGTCTGATGGGCTTAGTGAAACTTTTTAATATGTTTTGGGCCTTTTGACATATATTTTTACCGGTTTTAGTTTTATTCCCATAACTCTATGGAAACAGAGCACTAAACCCATCTCTCTCTCTTGTTCCTCTCAATTCAACCAAAGTTGTAAATGAAAAATTGAAAACAAAACGTACCGTGACTACTGTCTATACACATATATATACACACAAACAAAATATAAATAAAGTTACAATATATATTTGAATCATATATTAGACATAAACATTCCCAGATTATTACATCAAGTCAATAAGTAATTAGACACATACAATCGCAGATTCAAATTAGACACAAACAATCGCATATTGATACATCAAACCAAAAAGGAAAGTAAAACAAACTCAAACAAAGAAAGAAAAAAATAAAGCTAAATCAACAACCACGGATGAGCAGATCGGACGAGCTGAAGAAGTGCAGATCGGATGAGTTAAAGGTTTGTCTTGTTGAAGCTTTGATTGGAGATGAAGAAAAGCATATCGGATGTGAAACAAACAAAGAAGACAAGAAGAAAATGATAAAAACAAGAAGACAACCACCAGTCCACCATAGGAGAAGTGAAAGAAGACAAGAAGACATGAGAAAGTGACGATGAGAAAACAAACCTTAAACGAGTTCACGAGCAGATCAGATGTTGAGATGGGAGAACAGTCAGTTAGAGATGTGCAGATGAGATGACAAATCTTGAACGAGCTCATGAGTAGATCGGATATGGAGTTGTGGAAGAGATGAGAAAATAGAGTTGACTGGTTGAGGAAGGGATGAGAGGCAGAGATGAGAGAATAGCCTCAAGTCGGTAAAGAGAAAAAGTACAGAACATTAGGGTTTTTTTTTTTTATAAAAAAAGAACTTATATATAGGCAGTTTAAATCGGTTCAAACCGGTTTTAAAAAACCAAAACCGGTTTGAACCGAATACTTTTCGGTTTTCAACTTTTTGAACCGGTTTAAACCGGGTTAATCATGCGAACCGAACCAAATATTTTTTTTCGGTTCAGTTCGGTTTCGAACTTATTGTCCACCCCTATTCATGATAAAGAAAAGATTATGAAAAAGAACCGGTATGCCTCCTCACATCAGCCAGTTCTATAACATAAAAAACCGGTATCACAATCTGTTTGTACTTCTCCAAGCATCCACAGATGCCGTGTGGAAGCGGCATAGTCTTTTGAGAAAATGATGACTGAGATCTTCGATTCTTCGATTGCATTGAGAATATTTGGCGAGATATCTTCTCCTTTTCGGAATTTTAGTTCCCCCACATAAACTTCAATTTGAGGAAGATAGTAATTTATTGATAAATTACTAATAATTAACTTATGAAGATATTGACAATATACATTCATTTATTCATAGATTACTATTTCAGCTGTTGATTAACATTTGAGGAAGGTCTTCGTTAATAAAAGGAATATATTTGTCATGCTATTGCTAGGCAGAGTAAAGTTTCGTAGATAGTTCCTTAGGCCCCACATCGATCAAAACGCGGATGATTCCTTAGGTCTGATTCGTCTGATCCACATGATTATTTATTTATGCATCTCTTTTAAAAAAATATATTAATTTTATATTAACATATAACGACAACCTCTGCGATTTTCTCACGTTTATTCGTTTTTCTTTTCTTCTCATTTTACGTTGAAACCATCTTCATTATTAGATACATTTTTGTTCTTCCTATATAGTCCATTGAATTGAATTGTTTACAGTAGATTGTGAGTGATATTAATATTTAGAAGGTTTTTTTTTTAACGGTCGAGTTAGGGTTTTTATATGTTTTCGTTTCGTTAAAGATTATGTTTTTGTAGTAGTGGTTTCATTGTTTTTTTTGTTGTAAATAACATAACACTAACTTTGAAAGATTCGAAATAAAATATACAAAATGAATTGATATCAATCATTGTATACCTGAAAGATCTTAAAGAAAATGAATAGAGAGGAAAAAATAACAAGCATGTATATGAAATTTGAAAAGAAAAAAAAACAAAAATATAAAACAATAAAATCAATAAAGTATTAGATATAAGAAATATGAGATCAAGATCTGAAAGAAAATAAAAATAGTAAATATTTAACCATTTAAGGTAATTGAGGTTTTATTAGTTTTCCTTTATAAAATATATTTTTTAATAAGATTGGTATATCTTTTTAACTAATTTGATCAAGGAGAAAAAATAGCTAATGCATGTGCTGAATTACCAGAGTAGCCTCGAACTAAATCTGGACCATTGATAGCAGGTAGAGAGTATTGAACACCGGAAACGGTGGATAAAAATCCCACGTGGAGGGCCTTGATCATGATCGTGCAATAAAATCACTTTCCCCTTCCCGCCAACACCATGTTTTTAGACTGTAAAAGAGCGCGAGAGAGAGAAGTAAGAGAGAAGAGGAGAGCATAACAATGGAGTTCACTGTAAGCGGCAACGCACTCAAGACCTTTGCTAGGTCGATAACCTGCCTTGCACGCGTCGGCAACGAACTTGTCATTCAAGCTTCCGCTGCTCAGGTCAAATTTCAACCCCGTAAATCTATTTGCGTCTCGATTTTATATTTCTAGTTGGATGATTTCGATATTCTGTTTGTGTAATTATCAATTAATTACGTCTTAAATTGAGACCTATCAACCTTAATTAATGTTTCCTATTAATTGGTGATTTTTTTTTTTTTTTGAAAGTAATTGATGAATTTTTTGTGTTCTCTCAAATTGGGCTTAATCAATTGTTGCTAAGTCACGACTCGAAATACTATAAGTTTATGTGGATGATAAATATGTGTTATGACCGGAATTCTTGAACACAAGCGGTGAATTGACATGATTTGTTTTTTCTTTTTCCTTTTTTGTAGCTAGTTTTTCATACACTTAATTCATCGAGGTCTGCATACCAATCTATCACGTTTAAGCCCAGTTTCTTCGATGTCTATACAATCTCTGCTGCGCAAGTCCAATGCAGTGTTTTGTTGAAGGTATGGTGATGGATTTCCTTGTTTTGACGTAAAATTGTCTGGATTTTGTAACTTGGTGTCTGTATTAACTTTGTGCATATAGGCTGTTTGTTCTGTTCTCAGGACACCCACTGCAAGTGTTGATTATCTGAGTGTACAACTGCCTGATGCTGATGCATCGAAAGTGCAATGGACTTTGAAATGCTATAATGGTAAAGTGTTTTTTCCCATATATTTATTATCGCACGGGTGTTTGAACTGGTATGATAATTTTCATGGGACATTACAAATGCAGACCACTGTATAGATAGAAAGTAGAGATTGATTGAATAAGTACCATGGTGGCTTGTAATTAGTGGTAGCATTGACACGCGAGATCATTTTATAGTGTTCAACATGGTATTGAGTTTTATTATGAATGAACTCATCCACGCTTTCTCTATACACAAGAAATATTTGCTTATGTAAGTGCGCTACTGCTACATGGCTTTGTGTTTGATAAGCATTGGGAAAAACAAATGGGTTTGTTGAATTGATGTGAAAAAATGAATTTGCCCTTATCATTACAAATCCCAGAAATTTATTTAGCTGGACTTGTTGAACTGGTGTGAAAAAATAAATCTGGGCTTTAAGCATGCTGCTTTATTCTGCTAGTTTTATATTATATTGCTTTGGTATGTTTTATGAGGCAACTCTTAAATGTATTTTGTGTAGGGATGATGAAAACGTATTGGATAACTTGCAATGTTGAACCCGACATACAACATTTGTCTCTTGATAGGAGAAAATTCCCAAGTAACTTTGTAGTGAGACCTCGTGACCTCAACAGATTGCTTGCTAATTTTCAATCATCCCTTCAGGAGATCACCATCATTGCGACAGAACCCACTTCTTTACCTTCTGATGCCGAAAGTGAAATAGAAGGAAAAGCTGTTGAACTTAGAAGTTACATAGATCCAACTAAAGGTGAGGATTTTTTTTTTCCTGACGTTCTGACAATATGCTGATAGAAAATTTATGCTTCCATACCCTGCCTGCAGAAAATGACTCTACACTACACACTCAGTTGTGGATAGATCCAACTGAGGAGTTTGTGCAGTATACTCACGTGGGTTACCCTGTAGATGTTACATTTGCTGTGAAGGAATTGAAGGTATAATAATTCATTCCTGGGCCATATTTTGTTGAAATCAAATTGAGTTTAGGTAACGAATGCAATTTGGCAAGCCTTATTCCAATTGATGAGATTTGCCACCAATTAAATATGAAATTAATCTGACAAATTGCTTTCATTTTCATCATTCTGATATTTGTTATAATTTCCTGTACGGTACTAGAAGTAATTTAGTCAATGAAATTTACTTATATGACCATTTGGAGTTAAGAATTCATTTCTTCTATTTTTTTTTTCTGAATTTTAGGCTTTTCTTTCTTTTTGCGAAGGATGCGAAGTTGATATACAATTATTTTTTGACAAAGCTGGCGAGTAAGATGGCTCTTATTCCAATTTTCCAATACCATTTTGTCCACCTTTTATATGCATTCTTCACTTCTCTCTGTCCTATTAATTTCATGGTGTTTTATTGATTCTGTCTAATATAGATATTCCCATGGTAAAGATTTTACTTTAGGCCAAAATAGTCACATTATCAACGGATCTTGAGAATAACCAAAACAAGCAAAATGAATGTAGAGGAATTATGAGTTGAAGGAATTACCTTTTTCCTTATAATTGATACATTATAATTTATAATTACACTGCTAGTGAAGATTGAAGAGTGTTATTTGATGCTGAAATTTTCGTTGATTGGTTCACAAAACTGAAAACTAGTTGTGATGCTATAAAATATTGGTAAAAACATGAAGTTGTCCAATTGCTTTATGTGAGAATCTGTATGTGCTTGCATGGCATCATAGTTCCATATTAGTGATTGCCAATAGATCTCTTTATTGTGGAAACTTTTTTACCATGTAAGTGATCATCTGGCCGACTTCACATGTTGGATTAATGGTATTATGTATTTAAAGTAATCTTTTCCTTTACTGGGTTGGTCATTCAATTTACCTGTTAATTGTAGATAGAAGATTTTTGACAGTTTACAAATTCTTGGATCATTTCTTTTGTGGCCTCAAAGGTGCTACGTGACATCTGTTGGACACAAATTATTGAATATTGAGTATCATGAACTTGACTGCCTTGCTCACTATTTTGATTGCGAGAATTATTCCTATCTAAAATGTGTTAGATTTTGAATTTTTGACACAATATATTGGGAAACAGGCCAATATTAATGGCACCGAAATTTGGTCTAGATGATGGGTCCAGTTCAAATTTTGATTCCACACTTGTACTAGCAACCATGCTTACATCTCAGCTCCATGAAGCCAATTCCTCAGGACCTCCAGAAGCAACTCCCACAATGCCTGGTCAGGTTAATCATGGTGCAGGGTCTCAACCAGAACAAGAGGGATGCAGAGTGAATGTCTCTGAGCACCCATCTGATCATACTAGAATTTGGTCTGAACTTTCAGGTAACTATTCAGTGGTTTCTAATGGTGGTGATATATTTTGAACCTGAAATCTTATATAATCTGTTTTTTTTTTACAGGAAGTGCAGTAAGAAGTGGTAGTGGTGCTGAAGAAAGGCATGTTCAAGTGGAAACAAATATGAATGCCAGTGAACATAGGGAAATTCAAAGGATTAGCACAATGCAAATATCGAAAGACACATCTGCTAGAGAAAATGCTGCTGCAGGTTCAACTTCGTATCCTAAATATGACTTTATCTCTCTTTCTCTCTATCCACGTTTCAGCTTGTCTGTGTGGCTGTGCATGCATGTTTGTGTGTATCTATCCCTTTTGGAGTCTGTACCCTATGCACACCTGTATGTTTTTGTGTGTCCTTTATATCTGGAAAATTTCCAAACCTCAAGTGTTACCAACTAGTGTGTGAATTGAATATTTGAGCATTGGGTGGATGCAGGGTTGAGCCTTTGTTTTGTGGTCGGTTGTGGAATATTTTTGTCATATTTCTTAGGAGGAACTAATTTAGAAAGAGCAATCAGTCACTTAGAAGGTGGGACTGAGAGGTGAAGCTTGATGATATCTAGTTCATGGGGAGTAACGATGGTGGATTCCAGCTTTATATTTTTGTTCCATCTTTTTACTGATTACTTTTATTCTTTGCATCTAAGTATAAATTGAGTGAGTTACCAGTTACCCTAGAATCTTTATTATGCTCTGGTTGTCAGAATAATGTTTTGCATCAATCCCGATTCCTAATGACCATTTTAATTGCATTCTCTTGACTTTTATGTTAGCTGTTATACTACAGAAAAAGATCACGTAGAAGCAGCCCTAGGTCAGTTACAGGATCGGTTATTTTGTTTAATGTTAGAAATGTGGTCACTTCATCGGTAACTAAATTTTTTTACAATTTTACTCTCAGGTAGGTCTGACGTTAATGGCCAAGGTTTTTCACAACATCATCCTAGTAATTGGGTAGATGCTGACGAGACTGATGACGATGATGATGGGGGTGATCACGAACTGTATGTTCAGGCAACGCCGCCGTACTATGAAGAACAGTAACAAAATGGATCTCTTTATCTCTTGAATATAAGTCTTCTTGTCTACTTTTCCTCTGTTGTAAGTGCTCATGCCTCTCTTTGCTATATGTTACTGATTTCAGAGGCTTTTGTTCTGCTATAGCCGTTTTCTGTTATCTTCAAGGCAATTTATAGTTAGGGATTCCTACTTTTCATATGATTGTAAGCACCAGTTTGAGTAAAAACAATTAATAGGTTCATATTGTATAATAATCATAATCTCATCTAATTCAAAACATTTCATAGGACTGTTGGAAGATTCAAAAACTCTCATCGGTGCTGGTCTATTGCAAGTATTAAAAAACTGAAAAGTTTCATTGGTTGTTATAAATGTAAATAAAATTCTAGTTTTGATTTTTGTTGGATGTGCTCTTTACTGAATCATTGCCCTTCTTGATTTAGTTTTTCAAACTTAGAACAGATGAGGCTTTGCCGATATTATAGTTAGTCCTGGCAAAGAAGAGAATTATGCTATAAATGACATGGACAAGAATGTGTATTAACAGTCGAGGGTGATTTGCTTTAAAGAAACTGTATAGAAGAAATTGCATTTCTCTTCTTGAAAAAAAGCAGATGGTATATCTACTTCTAGGAAATGGCACAAGTGTGAAATGGATTTTAGGTAGTAAACTGGAATAGGTGAAAACTTGTGTGAAAGTATTTGCAATTGAATTGGACATTTAGAAGTACCAATAATGATTAAAGTTGGATCAAATGGGTGTAGTTCCCATTCCTGATTGTGCCACAGATAGTTTTATTTATTTATATGGAGTACGGACGGCGGACCAATGTTTAAGTTTCAGTTCTGGAACTTGGTGCTTTGCACGACCATAAGACTTGATCCTCGAACTGTCTTATATTAGTTTCTACCAAGTACCAACTAAGTGACTTTGGAAATGCCCCCCATGATGGTAACAATTTTAACCAGCTGATTTGTCTGATGAGTTATTTCTGAATTTGATGGATTTTGTTGATTCTAGAATCTTGAAAATCTGGAGATGTGTCCCATGAAAGTCTTGTTTATTTTGCAGTGTTATCTGATTCATGCAAGCATGATCCATGAACAGTGCTTACATGCCAGGATGTCATATATCTTTGGTAGTAGTAGGCTAAGTTTGAACAAGTAATGAATTTTAATGTGTTTTATATGCAGCAAATTGGAGGTCTTGCTCTTATCTGGATCCATAAAATAATGGAGGATGAGATGAGTAGCCATATATCTCATTATCTCATATCTGCCGACTGCTGCAAGGTCAACAACAGTTAAAATTGTGAGAGAGAATGTCTTCCCTAACTTGCCTTATTTTATTTTCTAGATTTCTAGTTTAAAATTAGAAAACAAACAAAAATTAAAAAAAAAAGTAGCAGAAAGACAGCTGGATTTTGGGACGCGCAAACACCGTCTGGTGATCTGTGTTGGGCCCCTCAGGCCTCAACTCCACTAACGGCTACGTGCATGTTACTCCTTCTCCCTTAACTCCGTCTATTTTTTCTTTGAACATTCGTTCGTTTGTAGGGGAATTGGGATTTTCTTTGTTTTAAATTTTATGATTTTTTATCGTCTTATGAATTACTAACTCTATGCATGGACTTGTAAATAAAATTTAAATGGGACAATTTCATACACCCTTGGAGGTTTTGATAAAAATAACAAGTAAAAACCCTTTCAGTATATTATCAATTATAAAATTGGTTTTAAAATATATAAACCAGTGGCGACGATTTGAACATAAGACAGTCTCATATCGAATAAATGTCATTCATTAGCAATCCATATTTAGTAAAATATTACTGTTTTTTAATATAGAAACTTTGTCAAATGATTCGTAAGAAAGAAAATCGTTGATGGTAATATTGAAGTGGATGATGGTATGTTATTATCATCTTGATAGGTAAGACATTTCATTCCATGTATATTGTACCCTAATGATATCAACACTTGAACTCTATACCGAGCACTAATATACCATTAGTCATCCAAATATATAATCGGATAAAATTATAAACGGATAAAATATGGATTGAAAACAATTGAAAAATGCCAGTGTTGCAACCGGGAATAAATGGTATCATTTATTGAATCTAATATGCCACTTCAGACCGGAAAGTTTGATGGGTTGTTGTCTTGTAGTCTTGTAGTCTTGTAGTCTTGTACTAATGTAAAAATAAAAACAAAAGAATAAACGGTGACGGAAACGGAAATTAGGCCAGATGGGAAAGAGAAAACGTGTTTCGGTTAAGAGGGTTGTTTAGACTTTGGAATTGGTGCTAACCCTAGATGCCGTCTTTCTTTTTCTTCTTTTTATTTATTTATTCTCTCTCTTTATACCAACTATGTTAAGAGAGAGATAAAATATACACCTAATGCAGTCTTAGGCTTATGCCCATACTTTCCTTTTTATTTACCAACTTGCCATTCACTGTTTTTTTTTTCAAGTGATTTTACGTCAAATACTACTGTTTCAAATAACTATACATTATTATATTGCTAAGATATAATGATATTGCTGTTCTCTTATATAGTTGATATAAACTATCAATTTTATTCCAAGATTGTATATTTTTTACTCTTAATGACATTCTTAGTCAACTTGAAACCTTGAATGTTTCAAGCTCAAAACAAGCTATATGCCTATACCCCCACTAAATATATTTAAATTGTTAAAAGTATAAATGTGTATCGTTTATATTTTCAAACCATATAAGATACAGCAATAGTGGTGGTGCTCCACGAAGTTGAATAGTTTGAAACTTTGAATTTTGAAAGCAGAAGCAATGGCATTAATGTAATAAGTAGTGAAAAGCAGTGTCACATGTGTAGTGTAATCCAGTTATAAGAAGTACCAGCTAGCCCTTAGTTGTTGTCTTAAGCTGATTAGCTGAATGAACACAGAATACTGAATAAAACAACTCACAGCAGCCTCAACAACAACAACAACAACAAAATCATAAGAAGAAGAAGAAGAAGAAGAGGAAGAAAGAATCAACCAATCAGTCTCACACAAGGAAGAAAAGAAAAGAAAAGAAAAGAAAGCCAAAGCCAAGATGGGTTCTTCTTCTTGTACAATCCTTGTGATTTTTGCTATGATGGCAATGATGATGATGAGCTGGTCAATCTCCACCGTTGATGCCAGTGGAGACTACAACAACCATCTGGGGTGGATCCCAAACGGATCCTTGGTGGGTGATCTGGATGAAGAGTTTGATATGATGGACAATGAGATCAACAGGCGCATTTTAGCCACCGCCAAGTACATAAGCTACGGTGCTCTCCAGAGAAACACTGTGCCCTGCTCTCGCCGTGGTGCCTCCTACTACAACTGCCAAAGTGGTGCTCAGGCCAACCCTTACACCCGTGGTTGCAGTCAAATTACAAGGTGCAGGAGCTAATTTTTTTTCCCTTTTTTTTTTTAAATAAAAAAAAAAGTGTTCGATTGTTGTATACATGAAGAGAAAAAACAGAGATTGGTGATGGGTCTTTGTTGTTATTGATGGAAATATTGGTGTTATAATGTTGTTATTATTATTTTTTAATATTTGGTTGGTTCTTGTAAAACATCAATTCTTAATGACTTGGGTTCTAATTTTATATATTTTACTTCTTTTTGGTGCCATATATGCTTTTGAGATTAAATTGATGTGTTCTTTGATTATGTGATTAATTCTTGGAAGAGACTAGAGAGATTAAACCAATGTTTCAGGGTTTAATTTTGTTCTATATAGATCAAGAATATGCATATTGAATTGAATATTGATTGTCTTTTTCTATATCAGAAAATTTGTTCAAATCCTTAATTTAGGTTGAAATTCAGTCCACTATTATTTTGCTCCTCTCTGGGTCATTTTCTTGGGATTTTCTTAACCTAACTTTCTAGATCCGCATTCATTTTTGAATTGATGATACATGATAAATTTATTCATGGTGTGTGGTTTCAAATTTCCATGGAGCTATGAGATGTTTTGTTAAAATTGTAATTTCAACATTGACTGTGAATGTGAAGTAAAAGAGAAAGTGATGATGAGCTAGAAAAAGAATTTGAAGAAGACACCAACATTGTAAGCAAAGCAGTGGAACTTGTGAGTTGTCATGACCATTTTTAAATGATAAAAAAAATTATACAATTCAAAAGTTGTAATCAGACAAGACAACTAATAATTGATGTTTAACCCTTTTGAGGAGAAAAGAGCAGTTGGGAGGGAAATTCACTCAAAATCATCAGCAGGCTTTTTAATTTCTCCTGTTTGCCCATTTGTACAGATTGTGCTTTTTTCCTTTTCTAATAGAGATGGTATAAACATTTCAAGAATGCTCTCGTTTATAGAAAAAAAAAAACTTGAAAAGTTAAAACATTCTTGATGAACTATAACCATATATATGACTAAACCATACCAAGGATCATTTGTAGGTTAGAGATTTCAAAATGAAACTTCACAAATCTTGCTATCTTAAGGATCGGAGATTTTAAAATGAAACGCTACTATATGACTACATTTATCTTTTAAATAGCAAACTGTGGGGATACCCCTCCTTTAGGATGGGAATTACATTCTTTATGGTGCTTTTATAGTTCAGTTTCCTTAGGTCCCAATGTGATCATTAACGGTGTCAGATTAAAAAAAAAAAAAAAAACTGACTTCACCATTGATATTTCACTAATATTTACCATTCTTTAAAAATGTAATTTAGGTGGGATGTTGGTTTCTAATAAAATGATAGATCCATTCACAACCCACGAAGGTGGGTCCTTTGTCTTTAACATTAAATATTTGAATTTGTACAAAGGCCCCCCCTCGGCCCCTCCTCTTCAATCTTTCTCCTTTTCTCTGTTGCAGATGCAGATGCAGATGCAGAATCTCTTTCCTTTCTTGTGATGTTTTTAACTTTCAAAATGATGGAAAATTGGTCATTTTAGTTACTCAGTTATTGACATATATAAATGCTAAGAAATCCAATTCTCTTCCCTCCTACAAAGGTGATTTTTGAAGCCAAATGAATAGAAATCATATTAGATTTTGTACCAAATCTTACTTGGTAGGATATTTACATAGAGAAAGATTTCGATTAATCTCTTTCTTTATTGGAAAAAATATATATTTCTAATTTGTATGGTTATTATATCTGTAGTAAGATTGGATAGATCGTTAGTACAGTTTTCTATTCACGATCGTCTTATTTACAGAAATAATTTTACTGAAATGTAGGAGTATGTCATATGGATAGAAAGAAAGAATAAATTAAGTACGATATCAAATGATTTATTTAGAGATGAGAGTACTTATCATCGTATATGTGTCTAATGAATCATCGTCTTAATATATTTCAGTCGATAACTATCTATTACTGCATAGTTATTTGAGATGATTTAACGAACGTGACATTCAATATAAACTTGAATGTTAGGTAGTATAATTATGTAATTAGATTTAGATTAATTCCTGTAAAGAGTGAAGGACACATAAAAGATTTCAAACCCTTCAAAATTCAAAGTCATAGTAGATACTAGATAGTAGTAAAAGAAAAATCCCAGAACTTGTACTCGACTCTCGAGTAATAATAAAAGAGTGAAAGAAAACAAGTACATGTTGATAGTTTTATAATAAATGGATTGGAGATAGAACAAAACAAGGACTGAGATGTTTCAGTGTGTGCCAGTTGAACTTTTAAAGCATATCGCTGAAGTGACAGACTGACAATTATGTATTGATGGTTTTCAAGCATTTTGAACTTTGAAGTGTAATAGTGAAGATGAGGTGGGCTTAGCTCTGCCCATAATAAGAAACCATGAATATGGATCCAATTACCAATCTCATATGGAGTTGGGCCACATTCAACTTTTTCAACAGTGGCAATAATAGCATCTTTAAAATTCGTATGTACACCCCTTTCGTAATTATATTTATCAAAATTTTAAAAAATTTATGGTTTGTAAATAAGGATGGTTCACTAGTAAATATAATAGGTTAAGGACGTCCAACCACCGCCATACATTCATTTGGGTGTAGGTATTTATTAATATGAGATTTTGGACCCATTATGAATGTGTGGTTGTGGTTGAACATCCTGATATTATAAGATAAAGATATTCTGATTTGAAAAGTATTATGTAAATAAACCCCGTTTAATATTAAAAATCTTTAATTATATTGTAATTTTGTAAGTACACAACAACTATATTTATTTTTATATTATTTAATTAACTTTATTATTATTTAAAATTTTATTATTTTCTTTAATTATATCACTTCTCTTTCTCTTCCCTCACTTATTTTCTCTTATATGCTTTCTTTTAACAAAATAGACTCCATTTTTTCTCTCTCCCTCTCCATCTCTTTATGTCAAGCAACTTTCTTCAATTTTTTTTTTGACTTTTTTCTATCCATAAAATCACTTTGATTTGAAGTTTTGTTCGTAAAGGTAATTTTCTTAAGGCCTTGACTGTGAAACAAGAGCATTATAAGCTCTGGATTGTAGACTCCGGTGCTTCTGATCACATGACAGGAGATATGCGAGTTTTCCACACATATTCTCCTTGTAATGAAGCTCTCACAGTTAGAATTGCAGATGGTTCTTTGGCAAAAGTTGAAGGGGCTGGTTCAATTGTGGTATCCAGAGACATAACACTCAAATTTGTTTTATATGTTCCTAATCTAGACTGCAACTTACTCTCCATAAATAAAATTACCCAAGATCTTAACTGTATAACTAATTTTTCTCCTCATGTCTGTGAATATCAGGATGTGACTTCGGGGAGGATGGAAGACTCTCCCTTCCTGTGTTTGGTCTGCGCTTTGCCTTGCTTTACCTTTGCCTTTCCTTTCTTTCCTCACCTCCCTTTTCCGTTTGTAAAGGTTGTAGGAATGCAATATTTGTATCGTGTCTCAATTGATTTGTACATAGAAAAGCTTTTGATGAAATTCAAAAAACAACTAATATTGATAACAAAAAAATAATAATTCTAAGGCATATTTGAAAGAAAAAAATAATACAAATATTATATAGGAAACAATACATAATGATTTTATTTTTCTAATAAAAAATAAATTTAAACTTAATTTTTCTTAACCAACTTTAGATAGTTTTGATTCATTTTCCATAGCAATCAATTTGTTTTTCCTTAAAAGAATTTGAAATTATTATTTACAAGAGAATCTACTGTTTAAGCAAAATGAAAAAAGTCTTGAATGACCAATCATGTGTTGGTGTGAGTGGTTCGACGCTCTCATCCCTTAAGTAAGGTCGTGGGTTCAATCCCCCTTGTGAACGGAGCTACACATATTGGTAGCACTTTACTTCTTAGTGGGCCGACCCGGTGCGAGTCCGGATTAGTCGGGGTGTGGACATGGCCGATTGCACCGTATGGTGGATCCGTCCCACCCGGAAACAGGATGGTGTAAACCAAAAAAAAAAAAAAAGTCTTGAATGACATTTATTTAACCCATAACCACGTGGTACATGTGTGAAGAGTCATATTGATAATTTTATTTAAAGATATTATTAGATTTCCCAAACATATTAATTTGTGGCGTACCTTGTAGATATAATATTTAAGGAGTACAAATATCACTACTCATTTTCAAGACCAACATTCATACTTGGGTTTCTATTGCGGTACAAATAAAACCCATATTATACATTTCATATGCTTAGAGAAATTCTCAATTTCAAAAATGGTAGAAAGTTGAGGTGATTAAACTGTTTGTCTCTTCTTGTATCATGTTAATAACATTATAAATTTGAATAGTGTTTAAAAAAAATGTCAAATAGTTCATCAAACATTGATGGACCTAATTCAATTTTTTTTTTTTTATGAAAGTTAAATCAGAACTTTATAAAGATCCAGAAGCTATAAAAATGTGAATGCCCTTATCACACAACTATAAATACCGTAACTGTAGAGATACTCTTCTACACATGATTAAGTTATAAGTAAACTTAGGCCGTAAGTAGGCAACGGCTCCGCGTTGACGCCGAGTAAGCTGACCAATTAAATGAAGACGCGTGGCCCCAACCGATCTATCATCGTAACCGCCCGTGGACTCCGAAATCGACGCTTTATTTTTCTCCTCTCTCTAGTCTCTCTATATATACACTGTTTCGTCTCCGTTTCAAAATCACAAGACACAACAAAAGCGTTTCTATAATTTCTCAGAAAACAACAACCACCACAAAAACATCTTCTTTTTTACGACAACGCTTCGATCGACCATGGCCGAGGAAGTCAACCACTCTCAATCAGACATCATCGTAAGTCATCACAATGAGTGTTTTTTTTATTTTATTTTTTATTTTTTTTATCGATTTCTGTTAATGATTATGTAAACAAACAATTTGTACAGGATAAAAAAACTGGGTAAATAGGAACATATTTATTATATGTATATGTAAAATCTTCTGTTTTGGTGTTAAATGAACAATTTTTGTGTTATTTATTTTAATTTATTTTTATTGTGTTACTATTTACCCCGGAATTGAAATAAAAGTCGATAATCTTTCTTACGAGACACCCAAAAGAATGAAATTTTGTATTTGTATGTAAAATTTCCTGTTTTGTCTTGTTTGACATGAAACGAGATTGGATTTTTATTTTACGAGATGGATTTGAAGGTGATTGTGATTGTGTTTAATTGATAAATTTGTGAAGGGTACTGAGGAGGAGGAGAGCCTGAAGCGTTTGGAATTCGTGCAAGTGGCTACACTTCATGCACTGGTGTGCTTTTCAAACCTCTATGGGTATGCCAAAGAGAGGTCTGGGCCGTTGAAGCCTGGTGTGGACACCATGGAGGGTACTGTTAAGAGTGTCGTTGGACCTGTTTATAACAAGTTCCATGATGTCCCCATTGAGCTCCTCAAGTATGTTGACCGTAAGGTATGTCTCCCCTCTCTCTCTCTCTCTCTCTCTCTCTTGTTGACATTATGTTTAGGCTTTTGATCTCATTTTCTATAGGAAGTGCTTGTTTTGTGGACTAGATGAATTGGCAGGGTTTCAATTTAAGTTCTTTTCGATCAACCGTAATGTTTGGTTAAAAGAACACTTGAACTTTCAGTATAGTTAAAGATGAATTTCTGTTCTTGTTCAATGCAAATTAGAGAAATTAGTGTCGGTTGGAACACTTGTTGTTGAGTTAGTTTATCAATTGTGTTCTGTGGTGTTACTTTTTTGTAATTCCTTCTGGCAATTTGATGTGGTTACTTGGTATGCACAAGGTGAAGTGATTATATAATTCAGTCTTTTGTGGTCTATGTGTTTTGTTTTGTATGAAGGCTGAATGAAGTGAAGAGTAATGAGTAATGACAGGAAAGTGGTCACAATTCCAATTCTTCATTTTTCTTTAGTATTGAAGACTTTTTTTGTTGTTCTATTGTGACAGATTATCTGCAAATTTATGACTACTTAGGGTTGAATTATACAGAACAACATATGAATTTTATCGCTGAGTTAATTTCTCTTCTGTGGGACTGATGTTGATATGTAAATGTCCCTTTGTGAAAGGAGATATTAATAATTTGATTTTGCGGTTGCAGGTTGACGAGTCAGTGACCAAGCTGGACCGCAGTGTCCCTCCAGTTCTCAAGCAAGTCCCTGCCCAAGCCCTCTCTGCAGCCCAGATGGCTCCAGTGGTGGCTCACTCCATGGTTTCCGAAGTGAAGCGTGCTGGTGTGGTGGAAACCGCCTCAGGAATTGCCAAATCCATGTACACCAAGTACGAACCAACAGCCAAGGGGATCTACACCAAGTATGAACCAAAAGCTGAGCAATGTGCTGTATCAGCATGGAAGAAGCTGAACCAGCTGCCACTCTTCCCTCGTGTGGCTCAAGTGGTTGTGCCAACTGCCGCGTATTGCACGGAGAAGTACAACCAAACTGTGTGTAGCACAGCAGAGAAGGGGTACAGAGTGTCTTCATATCTGCCATTGGTGCCAACAGACAAGATTGTTAAGATATTCAATGATGAGGTTGCTGAACCAGAGCCTATGGTTCCTGCTGGACGTGAAGCTGATGTTGCTGCTGTACATTAACATAGCAATTTTACGGCAGTGTATGGATTGGAATTTTTCATTTTTATTATATCATAATATTGGATTGAAAACTATGTAATTTTATTTTTTTTCTATTTAATTATTTCGTGATTTTATTCCAAAATTTTATTGTAAGTATCGACTCAAAATTCTGATTTCCTACGAATGAGAACTTGGTTGTACATGGAAAATCAGGACAATATTTAACCAATCACCAATGATTATTTTTAAAATTAAGTTATATATAGTGCATGTTTACTGTATATTGCAAATTCTCTTAAAACGGCAAAAATGAACGAAATATAACTTTTCAAACAAAAATCATACTGAGAAATTCTAATTAAATAGGAATAAAATCTCAAACACTTATTAGAAAGAATTCAAACTATCCGTTAAAAAAAATGGTCCCAATTTGTGTATAACCAATTTATGATTTGAATCTATAAAAGAAAAGTCCTACTAAAATGGCAATTCTCAAATACTAAATATAAAAGATACATAAATAATACACAAACCTTCCAACCAATTTTCTAAATTGGGAAGTTTTGTATTTATATTTTTTGAAATTATTTTCCATGCTGAAATTATATATTTTTTTCAATAACAAAAAAGAAAGAAAAAGAGAACACTTGTCAGTTGTCAAGGGCCCTCGACCCAACCAATGAAAAGGTAGCAATAGCCCAGCAAGTAAACCCAAAACCCGACCCTAACCGAAACCAGTTAAAGTCCGCTGACAATCCAAACTGTGAAAAGATGTTCTTGTAGACTTGTACTTTTGTGTTGGAGATTCGAGCACGAAGAGAGACCGAGAGAGCTCAAAAAATAAAGCAATAAAACCTGTAACAGAAACATAATTCATCCCCCAAATAAACCATAAGATGTCGGCTTGTTTCTTGCAAGTACCGATGGTGGCGTCGATTCCGTCCACTTCTCACTCTCTTAAAAATCGAAATTTGAGGAGTGTTTGCTCTTGTATCGGCTTCAGAAGCTCTTCTGCACAAATTCCTATGCCTCCTGTCAACCCTAACGACCCCTTCCTCTCCAAGCTAGCTTCCGTGGCCGCCACTTCGCCGGAAACGTTGTTCAACCGTCCTGTTAACTCTGATACTCCGCCGTATCTCGATATCTTCGACTCTCCCACTCTCATGGCCTCCCCTGCCCAAGTACGCCACACCCTTCTTCTTTTATTTATACACCTATCAATTCTATGATTAGTTTATTGTCAAGTTCTTTAATTTTCTACCTTGCTTAGCTTAAATTCATTGAATCAGTTTATCTCTCTTCTCTCTTATTTTCGTTTTGTTTTAATTGAGCAAGTACTCATTGAACAATTGAGTTAGATAGAAATTTTGGTTTTTTCTTCTAGCAAATATTGGAGTTTTTGTTCATATGTTGGTTGGAGATTGAAGTTCTACCGAGTGTTGTTTTTATTTTAATCATTGTTATTATTATTTTTGGGATGACACTCTTGGTGAGTTTTATTTGCTTATTTGATGTTATTGAAGTTAGTTTTTGGCCTTGAATTAGGTGGAGAGATCAGTTCAATATAATGAACATAATCCAACGAGCCCACCTCCGGACCTGCCTTCACTGCTTCTTCATGGGAGAATTGTTTACATTGGCATGCCGGTAAGTAATTTTATTCATAATGTTCTTAAATTTATCTTTATTGAATTCAAGTTGCAAATTTTATTGGGAAAACTCTAAACAGTCCATGAAGAATGAGGGTATGCTTGGTTTACTCATATTTTCTAAGTGAGAGTATGGAGAGTCTTAACTTGTGTAGTTGTGTAGAACTGTAGATACATCATAACTAGTCAATCCATTAAATTATATAGAAAGTGTTAAGCTCCTTATCCCATTAAAGTGTAATCCTTTAACATCAGGAAAGTTATGGCCACGGTTATCAAACCATCTAAAAGGAAAAAAAGAAGATAAATCTAATAGGTTTATGTTAATGTTCTGATGAAGTGTTGATGTCTTACAATTGTAGTAACTATTTCATGCTTATTTGATAGTGGGCAATTGTAGGTTTATGTAAGAGCCTTTAGTAACTCTTCTGCTTCATGGTTATTCTTCTGCAAAGTTTGTTGACTGAGAGTTAAGACTCTGATATCTGTGAAGGATAAAATATTCTTTAATCATGACAATTTTTTTCTCACAAACAATATCGGTTTCTTTATGTTTTGTTCTTTCCTCTCAAATAAATTGAACTTCTACAAGCTGCAACCTTGGAGATTATTCTTAACTAATATCTTTAGTATTTTAATAGAAATTATTCTTAACAAATCTGCCTTCCCCTACTGCTTTGATACAGTTTCTGAATAGAAGCTTCCATTTCATCAATCATACTGAATTGTTACGATATTCCCTGTGGAACCATGTATATACACTCTTGAAGCAATCAATGGTCATGTGGTTGTGGATATTTCTGCCTGTGCTAACCTTAGTGGTTTCTGTATTTATCTCATGCAGAAACATTTATATTTCAGTCTGATAAACTAATTAACCCTTTATATTTTTCAGTTGGTGCCTGCTGTCACGGAGCTTGTTATTGCTGAACTGATGTACCTGCAGTGGATGGATCCCAAAGCACCAATATATATGTATGTAAACTCTACGGGGACCACCCGTGATGATGGTGAATCGGTGAGTTTTCCATTTGAATCCCAAAATAATCTACTTTTTATATGTTAATATGTTATGCTTCAATAGAGATATTTATCTATATATTAATTTTTTCTACGTGACTCAAATAGCAATATACATATCATACTACATAGCTTATAGTTATAGTGCTGCTGTCTTTTTCTTACAGAAAGAATAAACTAGTTGGGTTTGAAGGTTCCCTTCATACGACATTTGTCAATTGGATTATGGATCACGTTTTATATGCATTGTATTTATAATGAATTATATGAATCGATCATTAGCTATTCGAATCAATAATCTTGATTTGATTAGTAGTTTCTTGACTAGACTTCATTATGTATTTGAATAGTCAATTTGGATTCAATTTGCTTGTCATAAATCATACCAATTTTATATACATCAGTTTTCTTACAATATTTTAATCCATTGATATCTCATGTATGTTTTAGGTTGGGATGGAAGCAGAAGGTTTTGCCATATATGATGCAATGATGCAGTTAAAAAATGAGGTGAGTGTCATTTTCTCTAAAATTGTTTGATTTCTATTATTTGCATTATTTTGGAGGTGGTACTGGTGATTCATTGGTAATGTTGGTAGTGTGATGTTCTTGGCAATTTATTTAGAATGGTGTTTTAATGGTGAAGTCAGAGGTGACAACATGGGTGGTTCCAATCCTTTTATTACTAATGAGTATTTTCATAAGGTTGTCTAGTTGATTGCAAAATAAGTCATGAGTTGTTTTACTGAATGCCCCTGCAATCGTGATGTACTTTGTTCCTTAGAAGAACATGGGTTTTGCATAGAGTATGAATTATGATTTGAGAATTTGATCTA
Source organism: Dipteronia dyeriana (assembly GCA_032871835.1). Taxonomy (NCBI): domain Eukaryota; kingdom Viridiplantae; phylum Streptophyta; class Magnoliopsida; order Sapindales; family Sapindaceae; genus Dipteronia; species Dipteronia dyeriana. The sequence goes on along the minus strand of CM065302.1, from coordinate 472,747 downwards.
TGTGTTTGTTTTGACATTTGTTATTGTTTGTGCAGGTTCACACGGTTGGTGTGGGAGCTGCTATTGGGCATGCTTGTCTACTGCTTTCTGCAGGATCCAAGGGCAATCGGTCTATGATGCCTCATTCCAAAGGTTAGAGAACTATTGTTTAACATGCGATTCCATGTCTTTGATGCCTTTGTCCAATTTTAATGTGTTTAACTGAATTTTGTTTCAGCTATGATTCAACAACCTCGTGTCCCATCATCTGGGTTGATGCCTGCTAGTGATGTCCTTATCCGTGCAAAAGAGGTTTGTTGAACTTATTCTATGCTCGCTGGCATATAAATGCCGGTGCTTATTTTCATTGCTTCCTATCTCTTGCAAATAATGTTAAAACTCAAGAATTGTATATTTTTGAAATATTTATTCTGCCTTAACTCTTTCTGCAGGCAGTAACTAACAGGGACACTCTAATAAAACTTCTGGCCAAGCACACCGAAAATGTACGGTTCAGAACATTAACCCTCTTTCTGAATGAATATAAAATAGGAAAACATTAGAGGGCTAATTTTTTGTATTTTCATCTTTCATTAGTCAGAGGAGACTATTCGAACTGCAATGAGAAGACCATTTTATATGGATGGTACAAGAGCTAAAGAATTTGGAGTCATTGATAAGGTTATTTCATGTGTATATATGTTTGTATAGATTACAGTGAAGATTACATTGTCTTTTGTGGTTGCTTGTCATTGACTGAACTAACTCTGGAATACAACTGGTTCCAGATTCTTTGGCGCGGTCAGGAATCAATCATTGCAGATGTTGGTGCTCCTGAGGAATGGGACAAGAAAGCGGGCATTAAATCTGTGGACAGTTTTTAATTGGTCTTCCATGAATGCATGTTGTTGGAAGTAAACTCTCATATTCTTATTGCACATTCTCAATTATTCATGGCATGATAGTCGAAACTCCTTTATGTGCTGCTGAGAGACCCTTGAAAACTGGAATAATAATGCTGATTGATTTATTGTGTAGGAATTATGAAGAAGCTACATGGGTGGATAGCCAATATAGATAAGAGAATCCGCTTAGAAGTTTAATTTAGCTGCAGTGGTCATGAAAGCTCGTGGATGCAGAAACAGGGTGACAATCTGATGTGAGCAAAGCTTAGGAAGATCGATATTCAGTCTGACAACTCTTTGTATCATGAACCATAATATAGCTGTGCAATACCAGGTTCAGAAGGCATGATTTTTAAAACAATTGTAATTTTAAGTATTGCATTGGAGTTGTGTATAATTTTGATGGATAATAATCATGATCAGGTTTATGCTTACATTAATTTTATGTTTGATTTTTTAATTTATGTGTCCGATCAATCATAGTTTCCTGTAAATACCTCCTGCATGTGAATTTACCAATTTGGAACAATTGTAATAAAATCCATATTTGAATTTGGACTTTTGTAAATGTTTTATATGGGTTTGACTGTTATATACAGTAACATTAACAAAATTACTTGGTGTTCAATCATCATTTAAATGACTCTACTCTATTTTTTGAAGCAAAGTTTTGCCAATACTCCAATAACTTCACCTTTTACTAGGTGTATTTACATTTAAATGATGAATTTATGCTTGATGCAGTACACAAAATTATGTATGAGATAAAGCTGTCATTTTGATAATTGTTATATGAATCAATTACATCTCTTGAGTTTTGGTCTGGTTACAGACAGATGAAGCCATCCTTAGCTTGTTGGCCAATGCAATTGTCTTTTTGTGTTATCGAAAAAAAGTTGAATTTGTAAAATGTGTTATCAAGAACATGAGATATAATTAAATCTCTGTTTTAACTGTTTAATTACTAAAATATTATTAGTCAGGTAATCACTACAATGGAATGGTGGCCAATTTTTATCTAGTTTTACTATTGATTGCGGATGACTTTGAGCTTTTCATGGTACCGTTATACGTGTGCAGATATACTAAATTCTGTGGGAGATTAATCTGAAATTGAAAGTCATAGATTTTTAACTTATATTGTGATGCTTGCTTAAGTAGTCTTGATATAGTTGTTGTTTCTTGAAATGCATTCTCAAAGTCTATTGAGCTTTTATTATTGAACAGTAGTAGTACATTTCACATATAGCTTATTGTGCTCTAAGATTTGTGGATCAGCAGATATACTACTGATGTACAAAATCAAAATCAATGTCGTAGATCTATATATTAAATTGTGATAATACGACTGCTTCTTCATTTTCTTGTGGTTTAAATGTTTTATACCCCTTGATCCCCCATAAGATTCATATTGCTAATCCTATATTATAAAAGTCACTCCTTTATTTAATCATCTTTCTTTCACATTTTCTTCATGGCAAGAGTTTTGTTTCTAATGTCATATTCTATAATAATGACAGCCTATGAGCATGGATGGTGCTGTCTTTACTCTTGGGTTCTTTCACTGTAGACCATTTTACTTAACAATATCCGACATATACCTGAAGGACTGATGAAACAGTGAGAGTATTGCAATTGCAAATTTTAAGCGGCAGATGACTTACTTCTTCTTGCAAATTTGCAATTGATTTCATCACTTGCTTTGCCACAGTGGCCGCCGCCTTTGCTGTTTTCTGATTGTTGCTTGCTTTTGCTGTGACGGAATCTTGAATTATTGCTGGTCTGTGACTATTCTTGTCATCTTCTACCGACACTAATCTTTATCATTTTCTATCGACACATCTAACGTAGACCGATGATAATGCCACTTATTGTTGAAAATCATAGACAAAGAGTTTAATTTTGATATGGATACTCTTGCTTATTAATTATGTCAACTTTCACGAATATTATAAGCATCTGTAACCCCTTTCCATATGATCTCTCTATCTCCTCTCCCCAGCTTATACATTTACATAGGTCTACACATTCCGATTTCGCCATCAGAGATTAACACCCGAATTAAATGTTATCATACTTTTACTCCTTAGTATATACCTTTTAAACTTAATGAACGGTGAAACCTTTTGAAGCCAATGTTATTCAACTGAAATTTCAGATTACAACCGACTTGTCTTGAATATGTGTTTACATTGCCCTTATTGTTATTCAAATCCTGGAGGAATTATAGGTATATGTATATATACTGAGTTATTCGTATATTTGAATAAAGAATAAGCTGTGAAAATGAAAATATTGCTAGTGAAAATGAAATTTGAACTAGTTTATGTTAAAGAAAGGTCTTTTATAGTTTCATGTTATCTGTGGTCATGCTTTATTAGTCCAATACAAGGGATTTCATGTTTGATAGCCTACTCAAAACTGAGACTAAAGCAAGAATGAGGTTGGATAATTAAACAAATTATCATTATTTGATTTATTAAAGATATAGAAAATTATATTGAAAATTGAAATCCATACTTGTTTATTTATTTCTTGTGTGTAAAGAAACTTCAATATTGATTTTTTTCATACTTGAATTTGGACTTTGGGATTGTTTAAATAATTTGATAATCATCTATTATAATTTCAATCAAAAAACAATAATCATCAACTATTATCATATTTATTTATATAATATAGAATATGGAGTATGGAGGTTGATAGAAAATACTTTGAGTTATTATTATTTTTTTTTTCAGTTATTCATTTATTTATATAATAAGCCCAAATTTTATATAAAAAAAAAGCCCAAGTCTGTTAAGGTAAGGTTTTTTTTTTGGTTGACTTGGGCTGAACCAGTTTTAACCCGAAGCCTGGCCCAAAACTCACCACGATACGCTGCCGTTTCATCGGTTACCAAATCATATCACGCATCACTGCCATGACGTCACTAAAATGCGCTGATGTGGTCGGCACGCGAGCAAGCCAACGAGGATGTCAACGAACACGTCGGCAAAATCCATTGACGTGCACACACATGTCATCAAGCTGCATGGTTCTGGTATGACATGTCATCATGAGTTGCTGACGTGATTATCCACGTCGGCAAAATGAACTGACGTGCCCAGCACGTGAGCAATCGTGGAGTATCACTCTCCGAATCTCCGATCAGTCACCACCATTTCGAACCTTGCAGTTTTTTTTTTTTTTTTTTCTTTTTCTTTTCGTTTTCGTTTCCGTTTCGATTTCTTCTTGTTCCTACGCAATTCGTTTTAACTGAATCGAAAAAAAAAAGCCCATAAAAAATAGTGTTTTTGATTTGTTATTCTCAGAACCAATTGCATCTGGGAGTAGTTTTCTAAATGGTGAAACTCTCACTCCCAATCAGACTCACAATCCTTCTTTCTCTTTCTCTCACTGCTTCAACAACCTCTTCATCATCTTCACTCTCTTTTTCCAAATCAAAATCACCATCAATCCCAAAAGCTACACCGTCTGATCTGCTCTCTGTTCTCGGCCCCACCTCTCAATCCTCCACTGTCAATCCTCTCGTCGCCAAACAACTCAAATCCTGCTTCAAGTTCCTCGTCCCATTCACTCCACGCAAATCCAGCACCCAATTCGAAAACTACTCTATCAGACGCAGCTTGAAAGATCAAAACTTTAAAACCCAGAGACAGCAAAATGAGCTCATTTGGTGGCCGCCCGAGTCAGTTCTTGAGCTGGCCCGCCTCGCCGTTGATTCCGGCGGAGACCCAGATGCCATTTATCGAGCTCTCGACCCCACAGTTTTTCCTGTAAGTTGTTTCTTTGCTTCTTCAACATAATTTAAAAAGTCTATATTTTTAAGATTTTATGCTTTTTATGATTTATATGATATTATCAACTTTGATTTATGGAAACAATTTGGTTAGTATTGTTATATATAGGTACCTGATGTTGAAGGGTGCAAAGAATATCGATGTGAGCTCACCAGGACACCGTATGGGAGGCGATTCATATCTCAGGTTAGATGTTCTTAGTGCCATTGCAATTGCTTTCTTGCTTTCTTTCGAAGTGAGTTGTCATTTGTTTTTGTTGCATTGCAGGAGTTGAATTCATATCTTAGGTATTTATTTGAACTTATTGCTGCTCGGGGTTCGAATGTTGGGTTCAGTGTGTCGTTGAATCGCTATGATTTATTTCACGGCCACCTCTTTCTTGCCACGGAATCAGGAAGACTTGGTATATTGTAAGTTGACATATCTTTGTCATTGTAGCCGCTTTATTGTTAAGTTTTGTAGTAGTGTGCATTTGAGATGGAATGTGCAATATAAACAAGGTCTTGCTGCATTTGCTTATGTTGAGAACAACATATTTCCAATTGTTAGATAAGTGAAAAACTACCACTGACTGGTTCCCACATTAATAATTAACTTGTGAAACTTTATTGAAGAAATGTTGGATATCAAGTTGTTTAACCATCTCCGGTCATTAAGAAGTCAACAACTGTCTAGCATTGCAGTGACAATATGTAAGCTTCCTCTCTCACCCAATTCATGGCATTTTGCCGAAAGTTTTTTCAAGATCACGTCTCTTCAGTATCAACCAGTTGGCCACAAACTCATTAAACAAGTTTTTTCAAACTAACTCTAAAGCCTTTTACCTTTAAGGGGCATATACTAACATGCTCTCAGGTCAGGACGGAGGTTGAAATATAATTTGTCAATGGTATTTCTAAGCATCTAGTCAGGTTCTTAACCACTTAAGTTTGGGCTTACTTTAAGAACCTTTGAGTACTTATACACACTTATATTCCCAAGGCTGAAGTGTCTATACACACAATTAATTGTTTATTGGGAGGGCTTGTGCTCTACTTTTGGAAAATTTTATACCATTTAGTTTTTTCATCTCACTAATTTCATGTAAGTATACGTTAAAATGGCAGGTTTCATGCTAGAGAATACCCAGCGTATGATAAGTATGTGTTTCCATACAATATGGGTTATTGCCAGAAAGGTAAAGTTTACTGCACAGTGTATGTAGTTTATGTTTTCTATTGGGAAGTAATTTAGAAGAAAATATAGTAGGAAATTTTCAATAAGAGAAACTATCTACGGTCTTACTGGTTTCCCTTAATACCTATGATTTGATATGGTCACTGTCAAACAATGAACATATTTTTAAGCAATAGTTATTTTTTTCCCTGCCCGAGCAAGATTTTTTTTTTTTTTAGCATCAGAGACTGTTATATAGAAATTCTAGTAATGAGATTGCATGGTTTGGGATCTAATATAATTGCTTTTCCATTAGGGTCCAATGTGACGTATGATGATTCAATGAATTTTCGAAATATTCTCTGGCTTGCTCCTTTACCGAAGAAATCAGCTAAAGGTTGGGAGGCACCAGGTACTACTTTCAAGTTTCAACACAAACCTGAGTATTCAGTGTTATATACTTGGTATTTGTATCTTGATTTGCTAAAAAAGTAAACAAAGCAAGGTTTTTGTTTAAGCCAATATTATTGAAATGAAAATGAAGAGATCATCAAGACACATCTGTGATGTTTAATTTGTTCATGTCATCGACATAATAGGAGTCTTGGTTGTTCTGGATGCTCGTCCTGATGGAATTATATACAGAGATATCATACCAGAATATGTAGATTTCGCAAGGACCATTTACGAAGGTTTGCATCTCCATTTGTCTTTCCCATGCTATTCCCTTTTCATGCATGCAGACATACGATTTGGTTCAGACTTCGGAAGGCTCTAACCACAAACATTTATTGGTGTCTGTTGGGCAGATGATTTAGGGGACGTGGTGGCTGATGTAAACTACTTGAATGCTGGAGATGAAGTGGCTGATTATGAGATCTTCATTTGCTGACACTGATCTCAAGTAGGCATCACTTGTTTTCACTTAAGACTTGTAACTTCTGGTTACTGTTTTTACCAAGCTTCTTTGTTTCATGTGATTTCAGCCAAGGATAAGCTTAGAATCTTCTCAATGAAATAACCTCCACCAAAATCTACCAAGCTCATTTACTTTCACATTAGAGATGTATATTCCATTCCATATTGATAATTTGTTACTCGAACTGAAAACCCTCCGTCTGCTTGGAGCTTTAATAATATAAGAATTGTAGTTTCATGTATAAATCTATAATCATATAATATATGCTGATAATTACTTTTTAACTTCTTGCAATTTGGAAGAATGATTTTACTCATATCACATGTGCTTTGTAAAATACATGAAGTGGGAATCGCACCTAGGGATGCACGTTTGGGGAATGAGGGTGGATATAGGTCCCCCTATCCCCATCCCCACTTCCTAGGCCTTTCCCCCCCACCCTCCCATTTTCCCCAAATAGGAGGGGGATGTTTGGGGGGAGGTCCCCCCATCCCCATCCCCAGTTCTCCATTTTTTCCGTTTTTCCCTATTTTCTCGTATTCTCGGTCCCTCATTTTCCTATTTTTCTATTTAACTGAAAATTATAAATTAAATTAATAAAAAAACAAACTTTTCATCACAAATAAAAAATAACAATACGTAACAAATTCAACATAAAATGTTTCAAATAATTCAAATATATATTATAATTATATTTATATATTTTTGGGAGAAATGGAAAAATGAGTATCTCCATCCTCATCCTCATTTCAATTTTATTGTGGGAAAAATGGGGATGAGGAGGGGTCCTCCCATTTTTCTATTTTTTCTCAAAAAAAATCCGTAAATGGAAATGAGGGTACGGAGATTTAGTATCCAAGGGATTAATGCACGTCCCTAATTGCACCTCGTAACTAGCGTGGAATGAAATAGTATCGTACTAACGGATATGGATATATATATATATATATTTTAAAAAAGTCCACGGTTCATTATCAAAGGGTCCCACATTTTGAATAAATTTGTTCTGTCGTTATTAATTAATTATGTTAATTGTTAATCCTATCCGGAAATCCCGGACCCAGTGAGAACGTGCGCACTACGCACCCGGTGCTCACGTTAGTCGGTCTCACTCAAGAAAAAGAAAGAAAAACCCCATGTATGATGTGTCTCTCTCGCGCCTCTCTCTCACACACTGTTCGCCTGCAAATCCTCGACATTCACAGATCAAACAAAACAAAAGCTCTCTCTTTTATCAATACAAGAAACTTCAATTGAATTATAAAACAAGAATCTCCCTCACTCTATAGAATAATATGAGCGGCGTCCAGAGGCTCGACAAAAAAGGAGATCTGTGGAAGAACAGAGCGCGAGAGCTCCAGCTACGTCTCCGGGATAGGTTTCGTGTCGCTGTCGAACGCCACCGCTGCCGCCCCGAGATATTCTCGCAAGACGGTTTCTTCTCCTCCTCCGTCCAGCGTTGGCTTCGTCTCTTCCATGATTTTCGTCGCGATTCCCTCCCTTCCTCCTCCGTTCTCTATCGAAAACGAGGTCCGTCTAATACTCGTATTTCTTTTCTAAGATCAAAGTGTTTTTTTTTTTTTTGTGGTTTATCGTATGATCAGCTTTTATTGTATGAAATCGATATCCATTTTGATTTATGTTCTGAAGAATATATAATTGCCAAGATATACAAGAGAAATATTGATGTTAGCTAATACAAAAGTACAAAATTTTGCTTTTAAAACCAAACCATTGAATTTCTGTCGTGTTTACTTAAGGAAATGTATATCCAATCGTGATGACTGTTTTTCTGGTTCGAAAGCAAAAATCTAGATGCTTGCTAGCAAAAGTGCAAAACTGTTTCTTATTTATGTGTGTTGTTTGATATATAATTTTGGATTCTTGCTATATTGATTTCATTGCTTGAATGTGTGTAATTGATGAAGTCCTGTGCTTGTCTAAATTAATCATAGGATTTATTGGCAATTGAATATGATTACATCGCATTATGCATTTCATATGTTCATTTTTTTTTTAGCTCATTGTTATCTTGCATCTGGTTCATGGGTGCCAATTGGTTAGTATCGAAAAACTGTTTGTTTGATGTTTTTTTTTTAAATAAAATAAAATAAAAAATACAAGTAGCGTTTGGGTACATGTCTAAAAATATTATACTTGTTTGAAATTAAAGGCAATTTTCTGTAGGGCATGTTAGCAGAGTATTCTGTTTTATATTGTTGAAAATATATTTCAGACTGAAAGCATATATCAGTTTTTGAACTGCTGTATGCTTTTAATGGTAAAAGGATTTTGAGATACATATTAAGGTTCCTTTTATATCACATTCACGTAAGTTAACATAACCATTTATACTAGAATACATGGGCATCAATTTTGTATGTCATCATTCAAAAAAGCTTCTAAAAGTGCCAGAATGACTTTAGTTAGATTGTTTAAGAAACAGCTAGTCGATTAAGTTTTCTATTTGAGAAAGTATAAACTTTCTTTGAGGACTGAAATCCGTTTTATAAATAAGAAACCAAATCCTTATATTCTGAAACCTAGCAGCTATATTTATGAGTTTCCAATCTTATCCTCTTGAGAGCTTCCTCAAGTTTTTTAGTAGTATCTTTGGCAACTTGACCATTTCGAAAGCAAAATTTAAAAGCTGAGTCAAGTCTTCTCTTTGATCCTTGCATTGTTTTTAATGCTTATAGCTGGAGATTTACAGTGCTCTGACTTGAATCTTGATTTTATGAATTTGTCATGTTTACAGTGAGTGAAGACTTAAATGCAGAAGAAGATTCTGTTATCCTTCGCATGCTTCAAGCTGTGGCTGTTCCTGTCCTTGGGAATGTTTGCCATGTGTTTATGAATGGCCTTAATCGTGTTCAGGTTTGTATAATTTCACTTAATACAAATTTTTATACCTCCACTACACTTGGCATTCTGATGTTCACTTTACTTAATTTGGTGTTGCGGTATAGGTATATGGTGTGGAGAAATTACATGAAGCACTGTTAAATAGACCCAAAAACAAGCCTCTTATAACGGTATGGCCAAAACTTGTTACATTAGGGAGTTAAGTCAATGGATTTTAGATGTTTTAACTCAGTCTAGCCTTCTGAGTCAATCTTAATTGTGAATGTGCTTATCCATTCCCTAGCTGATATGTGGATTGTTTATTTCATTTGTAGGTGAGCAACCATGTTGCTTCTGTGGATGATCCGTTTGTTATCGCCTCTATACTTCCTCCAAGAGTTCTTTTGGATGCCCAGAATTTGAGATGGACACTTTGTGCATCTGATCGATGCTTTAAAAATCCTGTGACCTCTGCATTCTTTCGAAGTGTCAAAGTTTTGCCAGTTTCTCGCGGGGAGGGGATTTATCAGAAGGTATTCTTTAAATAATTTGTTTCCTATGATTGCTTACATTAATAATCTACTTTTTCTAATTTTATTCCTTCCTAGTTAAAGCAGAGTGGTGATTATGCTTATTCTGTCAAATTGATTCTTTCACATGCTTCAGGGTATGGACATAGCTCTTTCAAAATTGAACACTGGTGGTTGGGTTCACATCTTCCCGGAAGGTAGTCGTTCACGGGATGGTGGCAAAACTATGGGGTCTTCCAAGAGAGGTGTTGGGAGGTAAGAATCTATTGCTAAATAAGTTTTTCTATCGTACAATGAAGACATCTTTCTTCTTATATTTGATCCCAAGAGAAAAGGTTTAAAGTTCTTTTAATGCGAAGGACCTATGTTCTCTCCTACTGAAAAGTTTTGGTAGTTACTGATTGTTTGCTGCTCTTTGTTGCGCTGTGTGTTAACACCTGTACAGGTTGGTCCTGGATGCGGACAATGTCCCGATGGTTGTTCCATTCGTGCATAGTGGGATGCAGGAAATCATGCCTGTAGGTGCCAGCTTCCCAAGAATTGGTAAGACGGTAAGTCAAACAATTATTCTTCTTGGTTTTGTATGGAATGTTAAATGTTCTCAAACTTGTGCATTCTAGTAACTATTTCAACCTACCAAACATTTTGTAGGTAACTGTAGTTATCGGCGACCCTATCGAGTTTGATGATCTGGTCAACGAGGAACAAAACAACAGACATGTATCAAGAGGAAAACTTTACGATGCAGTAGCTTCAAGAATCGGTCGTCGGCTGCAGCAACTGAAGGTCCAAGTCGACAAATTAGCACTGGAACAACCAAGTGTGGAACGTGCAGTGGAGATGTTGAAGCAGTTTGATTGGGAATCACTGGGCATGGCAAATGATGTTGTAACCGAAGATGGGTTGTTTGGACAAGAGAGTCAGGTCCAGGCCGATGCAGATATTAATGGTTCAAAAGGGAGAGTGTTAGTTGCATGGAGAAATAGAATTCGTGGTTACATGGAGCCAAGTGAGCTAATGGGGTTTGCAGCTAGAGGGTTGTTCATAAACCGTAAAGCAATCGACAGTACTAGTAGTAGTAGTGCAAGTTTTAGAGAGACCGGCGGCCCGTTGAGGGCTTGGAAACAATTTTTGGAAGTTAATTTACTAGGACATTGGAATTCCTCACTAACAATGTAAATCGTAGTTGAGTTGAGTAATGAATAAGAATAGACATTTCATCTTTGTTTGCTTATCGGAGAAATCGTTTTTCAATTTGTAAGAGTATTCATACAATGCTTTCCAAAATTTGCAAGAGTCATAAGTTTTATTGAAACAAGAATTATACACAGCCTGGGAAATCAACCAGTAAACTGTGCTTAATACAATGGGCTATTTAGTTAAATTGTGAGCCTTCCTAGGTACATAATTAACGGTGCAGCCAATCATACCATGTAAAGCCAATCGAATTTTTTCAATGACAATTCCCACGTCTGAGCCAATCTATCTTGAATCATTGATCCATACTAGCATCATTGCAGCATCTGATTCCACCAGTTAATATGAGGAAGTCGATGTAATCATTATGATAAATACTTTGTTTATCCTTTTTCTGTTGAAGTAAACCTTGTTTATCTAAAACTTTGTTAAAAACGAGTAAATGTAATTTCAAAAATCGACAAGTCATGTGCAGATCATAAGATGGCCTTATAAATCAACGGTCAGGATCATCTTACAACAATCGACCCCCACTCATCGAAATCATTTCGACCCACCCAAACCCCTTTACAGTTCATAGTTTCATAGAATACAACTCCCTCCTCATCCTTCTCTCTCTCTCTCTCTCTCTCTCTCTCCAAATATTCACTCACTCCATTGCTTTCAAGCTTTCTCGAGAAAATTTGAAGAGCAGGACAGAAAATTTGAAGAGCAGGACAATAACAAAAAGAGAGATAAGAAAAATGGCGGAAGAAGTAGAGCTAAGCGATAAGCAGAAGAAAGAGATCGCCAAATGGTTCCTCCTCAACTCACCCGCCGGTGAAATCCAATACGTCGCCAAAGGTTTATTTATTTATTTTTATTTTTTCATGGTTTTTAATTAAAATGTTCGAAATCGGCATTGTTTATGGATCCATCAATGTTAGTTAGTTAGTTAGTTAGTTAATTGACATGACTCATTTTTTCGCAGATTTGAAATCGGTTTTGGACGAAGACCAAGTCTACAACGAGTCGGTTTCCGAGGCATTTCCTATCTACAACAAATCTCACGTGATCTGCCTTCCAATGCCCCACCGCAGCGGAGATGTAAGTCTTCTTTTGATTTTTTTTTTGTTGGTTTTTGTTCAAATGTGATGGAACCTAGACTATATATGCTTGAATTGTACCTATATGTGCAAATAAACAATGTATCTTTGTTGCTTTCGATAGTTTTGATTGATTCAGGGGCCATGTACTCTTGCTGCTGTTGTTATTTTGGATGTGTAATGGGCTTTGCAGCTTTTGTTCATTTTATGATCGTGTAAACACTGAGTTTCGAAGTAATGTTGTATATACACCCAATAGGAAGATTATTGTATTTTAGAATGTGTAATTGGGTTTAGCTCATTTTTCATGTTTGAATTTCATGTTAATACATTGTCTAAGAACTTTGACCGGCAATAGATGGATTAGTATAGTGTTTTACAGGTAGCATTTCAGGATTCGTTTCGTTTGCATTCTTTCATTTTGGCTATCAAATGTAAGATCAGGTTAAAAATGACTATATGTGGATTTGAAAGCCTAAATATTTTTTCACGCTATATAAATGTTGATTGTGGTAATCTTTTGCTATATATCTATATTTTCGATTTGTGGTTGCAGGTGCTGGTAACATCATATGGTGAGCTTGAAGAGAACAAGTATCTTGATCCTAGGACTGCCCAGGTTGCTACGGTTGACCATGTTAAACAAGTAAGTCATGTTACTTCTCAAGTGTTTTGCACTCTGTATTGTAGGGTAATTGGAGGAAGGATAAGCACCATGTGTTTATTGCCCCATTTTTTATGTCATGTTGTGCTAAATTGGTTCAGGTTTGTACAGAAGTGAGGCCTGCAAGTGATGAGGAACTTTCATCCCCATATATTGAGGAATTCCGGTATGCCTTATTTCTCTCATCTGTTTTGAATTTTTTTATAAGATCATGAAGTAGATCCTCTTAATTTGTGAGAAATTCAGTAACAAGAGTAGAAATTAGTTTATTTAGATGTATTGTCATTAGTATATAATAATTGCTTAGTTTAGGTTGTAATTCCAGTAACGTAATAGGTACCTGATTTTAAAAAAGCCAAGTGGCCCAGTTGGTTCAGTCTTTCAACCAGTCATATTTTATATATGATTGTTTGAAAAACTGAACCACCCACTCCATGTGGCATTCTTTCACTGGGTAGTTGCATGTGCGCGTATTCCACTGAAGCCTATGGCTAGAACTATGGCGTACTGCATGACAGGAAACTCATATTCTTGGTGTAGTTACATACATTCTTATGCTAATGAGGCCATATTCTTTCTTGTGGCAGATTTGCTTTGGATGCAGAAATACTGAAGTATGTTGGTGAAGCTTATCCAAAAGGTGTATGTTCAGTCTATTGCACCAACGGAAAAGATGTTGAGGAACCAGGATCTGATTTTGAGCTTGTTGTGGTGATTTCTGCTTTTAGACTTAGCCCACAGAATTTCTGGTGTGTGAATTCTATCATTTTATGTCATAGTAATTTTGTTTCTGCTCCTTCTTTGACATTATGGTTACTTATGCCATATGTACACGAAGTTGTGTTGGTGTAATTATTCTCATCAATCAACAATGTAATGTGCTAGTACTTAAGGAAAATTAGTATGTTATGATATGGTATGGCTAATCTTTCATTAATATCCTGGATTATTATATAGCAATGGAAGTTGGCGCTCGATATGGAACATCGAGTTCAAAGATGATGCTCAAGTGCTGGAACTGAAAGGCAAGTTGCAGGTAAATTATAAAAATCATGTTTTTCATGATGAATTTTTTTATTATCCCTTTTAAGCTTCTCTTCAATATCTGTTGCATATGTGTGCTACAATTCATAAACCTTAAATTTTTCTTCTTTCAGGTGGGTGCCCACTATTTTGAGGAGGGAAATGTGCAGTTAGATGCAAAACATGAATGCCATGATTCAACAATCTTTCAGGTTATCCCAAAACTGATGTCTCTTAAATGATAGGTTTCCTTCTTCTTTGTGTGGTCTTTCAAATGTATAATGGAAATTAAATACAGAAGCCGAGTAGTTGTTTGTGTGGATGCTAATGTGTTATAGCAGTTGCTAGAGTTTGTTATATGAGTATGAAACATAATTTCTAACAGAATGCATCTGGAGCTAACAGTTTTTTATTTATCAAAATTACTTGACAGCTAACCATTCTGTACATTATTCTTGTATGTTACGCATATGCCTGTTCTCATACCTGTTTATGCTTCATCTATTGATTATTGATCCATGTATTCTTTACTTGTTCTATTTGTTTCAGTCTCCTGATGATTCAGCAATTTCCATTGCCACCATTATCCGTCATCATGAGACAGAGTACTTGACATCTCTTGAGGTTTTGACTCTGCCTTTTCTCAGTTTCATTTTTTAAATGCTTGATATTTGGATTCTCATTTAAATCTCTCATACTGACAGGCATCATACTCAAATTTGCCGGATAACACATTCAAGGTACCATTTACTTAGAGAAATATTGGGCTATATATGGTTGTTGTTTAGGCATGAAACCTTATAGATTAATTGGTAGTTCTTTTATGGTTATTGACTCCACACCTATCTGTTATGTGTTTTGCTTCTTTCTTCTTGGAATTAAGAAAAGGTCAAGTCATTTGAAGTACCTTTTCTTTCTTCTCTTTTACTTACTAAAACCCAAATAGAGCTTTTAGAATTAATAATTGAAACTTTATAGAATTTAGTGGAACTGTATACCATGAAGCAGTTAGCAGCCAAGTCCACTGTATTCCAGCTCTTTATCATATATACTGTGCTATAACTTGTCTTTTCTTCATACTTATATACTTGTGTCAAGTCATCTCATTCTACTATGAAATACACGACATTTATTTTTGATCTTTGCATTTTCTCTGGAATGTAATATTTGCTTAGTTAGCATGTTCCTTATCTAGTTATTTTATATGTGAATCCATCTAATGGTTGTTATTGTGATGCAGGATCTCCGGAGAAAACTTCCAGTCACTCGTACCCTATTCCCGTGGCATAACACTTCCCAGTTTAGCCTGACGAGAGAAATTACAAAAGAACTTGGAATCGAAAAGTGAATAATACCATCCCAACATCTGAATCCTCGGTTTTCATTTGTAATATTTTGAGTTAGCAAGCTCCCAACCTATCAGTCAGTTGTAATTGTAGTACATTAAATTCTTCCTGAGTTGTGCCTAATTTGGTGATTTTCCGCTTTGCCATTCCAATTGTTCTATCTATGTCAATAGAGTTCCTACTTCCTCGCAATTTTGGTGTGTAGTTTTGTACTGTTTTTTAACCCAAGACTTGTGTATAGCAGTAATTTTTTTATGGATGACATGATTGGGAAAAGCTTTATAAAATTTGTTCAGTCATGGACATTTGCAAACTAAAATGCTTCCAATTGTATGAAATTATTTCTGGGATGTCCATCTGATTCCTCATGAATTAAATGAGCCATTGCAAATTATCACTGTAATTCCCATGCCTCTTTTTTAACTATTGCTTGTTAACAAGAAAAACAACGGAAAAAAAGGGTCGTTAACATAATAAATGACAGAAAAAATGAAAACCAAAAAGTTCCGTTGCCGGGAATCGAACCCGGGTCTCCTGGGTGAAAGCCAGATATCCTAACCGCTGGACGACAACGGAATTTGATGAAAGTGCTCTCACAAGTTTTATAAATAATAAAATAAGACAGGAAAAGAAGAGGCCCAAAATATCAAAGAAAAAACCCAATAAATAAGTGGACCTAACATTCATCTTCTAAAACAAACCACATGCATTCAAGCTACATTTTGGTGATTCTCATTATCTAAACATGATGAGATGTTTTATCATTTATGGTTCAACAAGGATGTGCATGATGGTTTCTGTGGCTAGATTCCCTAACATAATGGATGCTGTAAAGTTGAGTAATTTGATTAGTTGTTAATGTCTTTGTTCACTTTCCCGGTGGTGTAAATTGCAAATTATATGGTGAAATACTGAAATTACGATGGGAGTTTAAAAAGTTGAACCATACCTACATTTTTTTCCGTAAAACATTGTTCCAAGAATATAAGAGATTTCTTTAATGTTGTTATATGCAGAAAATGCAAGTTGGGAAAGAGTTCAACGAAATAATCTGGGGAGGAACTCAAGATTGTTCTTAATAAAAGATTCAGCCTTCACCCCATTTACATTGTCTGTTGTTTGTTTTAGTTGATCTACAAATTTTACACCCAAATGGCCAAATAGAAAGCAGAATTTGAAATGGAATATGAACTGGATTTACATATTCAGTTTCTTCATCAAGGACTGCTTGCTGCCAAATTCACTTCAAAGTTTTTCTAACTACACCCAATTAAAGAAGATCATTACATGTCACTTGAAAGTGACTTGATTTCACTTTCCTTATCTTATTATTCATGGAGAGAATCAATTTCCACCTATTTCACGCGTTGATACAACTAGTCAACTACAAATTACAATCCAATATCCATCCCACCGTTGGCTTTCCGGGGACTTGGAAGAAACAAAATGGCTGAAATCAAAGCCGAAACGAGTCATCCTCATCAGTACCCCTTAATCGTATCCGATTCCGGTAACATTTCAGACCAACAAAAGAATCATCAGAGACCGAAGCGTGTCGCTTCTCTGGACATCTTTAGAGGTCTTACTGTTGCGGTAAGTCACTCCTTCAACCTCTTAATTAATTTATCAACTCAATTTCATTGTTTAATCAACTTTTCTTTAACTATGCCTTGTGGGGTGTCAACCTTTAAGTAGTTGATGATTCTTGTTGATGATGCGGGAGGTGACTGGCCTGTGATTGGTCACGCTCCATGGAATGGCTGCAACTTAGCTGATTTTGTCATGCCCTTTTTTCTCTTCATTGTTGGCATCTCCATTTCACTCTCTCTCAAGGTCTTTTCTTTATCATCATTTTTCTTTGGAACACACTACTAGAAGTTATAAATAAAATGTTTAATTGCTGATCATGTTGTTCATTTGTAGAGAATATCAAGCCGAATTGAAGCTGTCAAGAAGGTGATTCTTAGGACTTTGAAGCTCCTCTTTTGGGGCATCTTGTTACAAGGTTACTTTCCTTTTTCTCCATCTCTACTTTTTATTTTTTGTTGTTGCATGCCACAATCTTGATGTTTGATTTGTATGTTTATTTTGTGAATTATAAGGTGGTTACTCACATGCTCCTGACAAGCTCACATATGGGGTTGATGTCAAAATGATAAGATGGTGTGGTATTCTCCAGGTAATTTTTGTCTCAGCTTCTTATATAATTGCTAGTTTATGCTAATTTGGGAAGTAATTTGATTTAATTACTATTTCTAGAGAATAGCTTTTGCATATTTGGTTGCGGCATTGGTGGAAATCTTTACAAAAGATGCAAACGACACCACAGATCGATCACCTGGTCAATTCTCTGTCTTCAAGTTATATTATAGGCACTGGTAAGCTTCTAAAACTGTTTTGTTTTCTTGATTGCTGATGATGCCCTGCATATTTATATAACAAGCTTTGTCTACATCATTCTTTTTCCGATTTGCAGGTTGGTTGGTGCATGTGTACTCATTATCTACTTGGCCCTACTTTATGGGACATATGTT
Source organism: Dipteronia dyeriana (assembly GCA_032871835.1). Classification (NCBI taxonomy): domain Eukaryota; kingdom Viridiplantae; phylum Streptophyta; class Magnoliopsida; order Sapindales; family Sapindaceae; genus Dipteronia; species Dipteronia dyeriana. The sequence continues at coordinate 454,763 of CM065302.1, read as the reverse complement.
CCCAATTGGCAATTCACCATTCATAACAAGGATAGTGCTGATTATGGCAAGGTTTTCAATGTGAGCCTCCTCGATTGCTCATTACTCGTAGTATAGAATCATGAATTTCTCCTGACATGATATTGTTGATGATTCTAATCCAGACTTGCACAAATTAAAATGTCAAAATATCGATTCAATATGCATTATTTTTGTTAATTTTAGGTAACATGTGGTGTGAGAGGAAAACTGGATCCTCCCTGCAATGCAGTGGGATATATTGACAGAGAAATTTTAGGAATCAATCACATTTATCATCATCCTGCCTGGAGGAGATCCAAGGTGTGTGCCGGGCGGACAAAATATCTCTTTAGAATTGCTGTTACTAGTTCATAGTCAATAGTTATTATAAGTGTTTATATTCTCCATAGTGCTGCAGGCTTGCACTCAAGATTCACCATATGAGGGGCCTTTGCGGAATGATGCTCCTTCTTGGTGTCATGCACCTTTCGAACCCGAAGGAATCTTAAGGTTTGTTAGACATTATTTTCACTTTATATGTACTTTGATGGGCCAATAAAAGCTCATGGTCTTTACCGTTCGCTAATTGGGAAGGGATACTAGTACCTTGTGCCAAATATCATTTAAAAGCTTCAATTTGAGCGAACATTATATTATACTAAAGCATTCTTGAAAAGGATGTCTTCATGCCAGGAGGCATGAACTCTCCCTCTCAAAACATTTATTTCATATCTTTAAATTCATGATTTTGTTTCTTATATAACGTTGAGATTGTAAATGCTGTATCTGTAATCAGCTATGAGGAAAATTCTATGGTCAATATGACCCTTGGTCCCTTGCATAATGGAGTATGTTGTACTTTTGAGAAAATGTGTTTTACTGAATAAGGGATGTATTTTAAATTGCAGCTCCATATCTGCCATTCTCTCTACAATAATAGGTGTGCATTTCGGACATGTGCTTATACATTTGAAGGTTAGTTTTGGTGCATGGCTTAACACGGGTAGGTCTTGACTCTCATTCTTTCCCTGATGAATTATGTTACAGGGGCATTTGGCTAGACTGAAGCATTGGTCCATCACAGGCATCACTCTTCTCATGTTTGGACTTACTCTACATCTAACTCATGGTGAGGATGGGAACATGAACTATTCAAGACATTCCTTTTTCTAAATCTATTATCTATTCATGCATTTGAATCTTATTTTCTTTTTTCATTTGCAGCCATTCTGTTGAATAAACAGTTGTACACTTTCAGCTATGTTTGTGTAACATCTGGAGCGGCAGCATTGGTTTTCTCAGCCATCTATGCCCTGGTAGGATGACCCGAAAACACGTTTTGTTGATTTACAGTAGAGATAGAGCCAGAGAATAAACTTTATAACCTCGGTATTTTAGGGAACTAACTTTACTGTCTTCAAAGGCTATTGACATGGCGTTTAGATAAACATATGTATCTCTCATCTCATAATATGTGCAGTTCACCCATATTCGCATGCAACCACTAGAATGGAACTTTGTTTTATTCTCTTATCCATTTCGGTTCAATCTGATTCTGATGTATATATTGTGCTATGCTAGGTTGATATATGGGATTTGAAGTGCATGTTTCTGCCATTGGAATGGATTGGCATGAATGCCATGCTTGTTTATGTCATGGCAGCTGAAGGCATCTTTGCAGGGTTCATCAACGGGTGGTATTACGATGACCCACATAATACATTGGTGTGTTTTCTCGTTATGTTGTATACACATTGTTTTTAAATACAACAAGAATAACATTATAACAAATTTCTACAGCCTTGCTCTCTGCTTTGAGGCCTTAGATTCTGTATGCTCTAGAGTTGCACACAAACGCATGCACAGACAGAACATACATGTTAGATTTGTAGGTTGGAATAGGAGTTCAAGTTGAAGCTGAGTTGGAACAGCTACTGCTCGATTCTCATTGTCATAATTTTCTTATAGATCTTTTGATTATTTTAGATTTACAGATCATAGAATTGCATGACCAAGTTGTTGATCATTTTCAGCATCTGTTGTGATTGTTACATAAACATCCATATACTTATCAGGGGATCAATCTAACGTGTGACAGGTATATTGGATTCAAAAGCACGTTTTCATCGGAGTTTGGCATTCACGACGAGTAGGCATTCTACTTTATGTTATCTTCGCAGAGATCCTGTTCTGGGGTATCATAACAGGCATGTTGCATAGGTTTCGGATTTATTGGAAGCTTTGACGGCTTTACTTCATGTATATGTATACCGTATACGTTTTGTACCACTAGATGTAAATTGCATCTGCTTGTAACTCATGCTTATGCAATGTCATAATCAACCACTTATTTGTTTTTCTTTTATTTGAATCCAAAGTAAATGAGGTCCTATATTCAGCCCTAGTAATGTAAAGTGAAACTCAAGTTCCCTATTCAAATATGTTTTATTTGCAATTCAACACCAGCCAAACTTGCATACTTGTCTCTACCCCTTGTCTACTTTTTATTGTTACTGCTGATTACTTATTTACATAGGTGATTAATGGATCTAAGCATCCATCTAGACCTTGTCTGTCGAACACATGTTGGCGGCTTTCAGGGTATGAACTTGCTCCATGGTTCTTCAATTGTCTACTCTATTTCAGCTCTAGCTGCCAATTTTATATTCACTTGCTACCCAATTAAGCTGCAGAAACAACTCAGTTTATAGCAAACTATGTAGGATCTACCTCCTTTGTAAAGCTAATATCTCTCTTGCTGCCTTTTTCTGAGGACCTGACGTCTTCATTGCTAGTATATATATACACTGGGTCCGGTGGTTTCAGTTGAACAAGTGAAGAAGAAGATAATAAATGGATAAAGAAGAACGAAGAAAGACAAACTTTGACTGCATCTTTCTTTTTCTACATTTTTTACAGGTCGGTAATCGGGGTGAATCTTGGACCTTTTGTTTAGGTGGGTTAAATTAGTTTTTTTTTTTTTTTTTTTTTTGGTTATATACATATAGTACGGCGACTCAAACCTAAGATATTGTCAAGTTGAATGAACGTAATTTATTACCTAAACCAAATTGGATTGTAGTATAAAGTTTTTTTAAACAAACCTTACAGTAAAATTGTACTAATTAAAAATTATGTTTATTGATTAAAAGATACAATGATCTTTGTTCCTACAAATATCTAAAATGATCCAACTAGAAAATAGAGAAAGATAAATGGTAAATAAAGTAAACTAAATGCATATTTGTTTGAACTTTAGTAAATGAAGTAATAAATTCAATTTTTTTTCTTTTAATTTATGGAATGAAATAAGAATGTTGAGGAAATTGTAACTTTATGGAAGGGACATAGACCACCATATGCACGGCGGTGCTGTCTATTGAATAGACATGATTTCTTTTAATTTTAGGTCACATGTCAAATATTCAAATCGTGTTCCGAATTTAAGCACAGCTCGCGGTGGAAAGCTGGATCCTCCCTGTAATGCAATAAGACAAAAGATGTCTTTTTTATAGTCCAAAGTTTTCAGGTGAATTGTTGTACTTTGAATTCTATTTAATCAACGAAAGGAAGGACTAGTCTTGTGATTGGGACTATCTTAAATTCTTAATTCTCAGGGTCCCCAGAGTCCACAACTCTGCTACAAAAGTTCAACTTCAATCAATATGCAATCTTTACCCTTTTTAAGTAAAAGAAATCTACTTCATCTACAATTTTTGTTCTCTACTTTTCATCCAAATTCCAACCATTCAATTAAAGTTTACAGGCTAGTCAAATAAAGTAATAAAACTAAAAAATAAAATAAAATAAAATAAAATAATCCGTATGTTCAAAGAGTATCAAGTTGGATATTTTTATCTTGCTAGAGTCTAATAGACCTTTATATATATTAGGGATATAATCATTTCCCTCCTGTAGTTAATGATCATTCTCTTATCTGAAAAATAAAATGTTAGATATTTTACCCCTTGATCATTATGAAATCCGTTTGTCAAGTACTTTGACCGTCAAAAAATCAATTAAATGTCCTTGTTATCTTTGAACACATGAGTTATACCCTTTAATGAACCATTAATTGCTTGTAAAGAAAAAAAATCAGAAATAAAAAAAATAAAAACTAATAAAAGTATTTAAAAAAAAACAAAATTGAAAATAAAAAATTAAAAAAATTATTTAAATAAAAATTAATATAATGAATTAAATGTAAGAATATTTTTTTTTAAAAAAACATTAATATAAATAATGAAATGTAAAAATAATAAATTAACTTAAAGAATAATAAAATAATATATTTGTAAAAAAACTAAAACAATATTAAAATTTATTTTGAAATATTGAATTGTTTCTTGTTTTTTGAAATATTGAATTTTGTTGTTAATTTTCAAATTTTTTATTTTCAATTCTATTTTTTAAAATACTTTTATTAGTTTTTTTTTCTTCTTTAAAAACAATTAGTGGTATTATTACGGGGAATATAACTCTTGTGTTCAAGGTTAGTAAGTATAAGTAGATAAGTATAAAGCACACCAAACAAAATCATCCGGCAATTAGAATTCAACAAAAACATCACCTATACATTTTGGGGTCAGGTTACTGTGGAGTGCAGGTCTCGTTCTTCAAATTCGGACGCTGATGTTTTGGCTAAAAAAGCTGCTGCTGGTGATGTAGATGCTGTTTGCTGGTGCTTGGTGTTTTCGTCTTTGTTCTGGCTGTCTTTTGTTTGCCTCTGGTTGCCTTTGGCTGTTGGTTCCTCTCTTTCTCTGGGGTGCTTCATATATCTTACACTTATTCTGTCAAAAAAAAAAAAAAACCATGAATAATACATCTTGACCCTGCGCAAGCTTATTTCAAAGAAATGACAACATAATGAAATTCAATTATCTCATCTTTATCCATTTACCTCTACTTAGAAAAGTCATTTCCCAACTTTCTGATATTTTCTCAGCAATGGGATTCCAACATTCAAATGCCCTCAAATTTCTTCTCAAAGGAAACCGAAATACTTACAGGGTCAACTACTAACACCACATCAATTGAATTTGCAGAAGAAACCAGCTTTGTTTCTTGAGAATTAATACCCTGTCCAATGTCTCTTAGCCAATGTTCAAGCCTGATACTAGAAACAGGATTTATCAAACAATTCCTAAGTCAAACACTAGTTTACAACATTTTCATATATTGTATAGATAAGTGTGAAATCGGAAAAGATAAAACAATATCGTGATAACAGAAAATTAGAAGATAATTACATGAGGAAGTATGCTTTGAATCGTCGATGATAACAGAAAATTTAGAATTAGGATCAAAGATACTTTTATCTATATAGGCACCAAATCCATCATCTGTATCCATTTGCTCTGACCTCAACGTAAATTTCTAAGGTATGTTAAGGGTGAGAAATATATTTTCTAATTATATATATATATATAGCGAGAGAGAGAGAGAGAGAGAGAGAGAGAGAGAGAGAGAGAGAGAGAGAGAGAGAGATGATAGAAGTGCAATTTTCCATCAACTATATTGCAAACAAGCATTATGAATCAACAAGGTATCCGGATGATATGGACACCCAAATAGTAAATACAGGAGGCCAACCAATTGCTTCCCAGTGCGTAATTTCAGGAGCCTCGTCTTCTTCAGAATCTTCATCATTATTGTTGTTCTCCAGCAATAATCGCAAGAGTTTCAGAACTATGGAATGGAATGTTGATGTAAATAATTTCTCAATTCATCGGTACGTGGTATCAATAACTTTGGAGCTTAATTTAAGACAAATCAATAACTATGGAACTAATTCTCCAATGCAGAACAACCAACTTCTTGACAAATCGCAAATTATGATGTTTGTTAAACAACTGAAAGAATATTAAAGTTAACTCCAATTAATCAACTTCTTTTGACAGGACTATTTCAATTGACTGTATGTGATATTCTTGCATTACCAAGAATATCACATGCAGCTTGTATATAGGCATAACAGTCATTAAAGAAAAAACTGTTTTAAGTGCAACAAAAGTATCGCATGCAGTCACTAAAGTTGATATCACTTTTTGTGTCTTGAGCTTACCAAGCATTCATCACCCATTTTTCAACTGTTTTAGCAAATAGAAAAGTCCTAATAATAGTAAGCCACAACGAAAACAAGTGGAAATATAGGACAAAAATATGTGCATAGGTGGACTTGAAAGTGGAAATATAAGAAGAACAAATATGTTTATGTTTTTCAGATGATGAGCGGGCTACCTAAAGTCAAGCATCCCTGCAACTCAATCACCTTCTTGGAACGTACCGTATCTCGCATAGGGGTGGCTGTTTCTCGATATTGCAGTAACAACAAGCTGTATGGCAGTCATTATTACACCCTACAAAAGAAGAAAAAAGTCGGCCTATTTTCAGTTTACGTACCACAGTAATCAGGTCAAGACAGGTTTTGGTTACATCACCTCTTGCATTAACATACTGAGATGGCTAAGGTCAAGGTCCAGTGTGTTTATAAGAAAAGAAAACAGATTGCTTCCCTGAACAAAGTTGGTACCAACTTTAGTCAGGATATGTTAAAATAGGCTTGTTCACTACCCAAGTATTCGATATGAGAGACCTAACCCAATATGATATGCTTCAGAAACTATACTCCTCTTTTAAACATGTTAGTGCAAAACTGAACGAGAATACAATTGCCAAAAGTTAATCCACAAGTGTAGCAAGTTTTCAGCGAGTTTGATCGAAGACAACCGAAGGAGAGACATCACTCCCAAAATCAAAAGTTATAGCATGATGCTAAATCCGAGCATTGTCGGAAGGACAGTGCCACGAATTAAAACAGGAGAAAAAAAAAATACTCAAGGACATGCTAACCACTTGATCCAGGTAACTAGAATGAGAAGGAGATAAGTCCACTTACAAAAGTAGTTAATACATATTAGATACAATAAACTCTCTTTCCAAAACCAGGTTCTGACACTTCAAATGGACAGCAAGACACTCCTACCCTATGCCCCTTGACAACAAATCTATAGGGTGATGCAACTTTTTTTTAGGTATTAATAATAAGCAAAGCCAAGCTAAGCCTGCGGGAACTAGCTTTCCGATGCCAAGGCTCTGTATGAGCAGAGCAGGAGTAACAGTTTGTAGCAATTCTGGTGATAGAGCAACAATTTTCAAGCAGATGAACAAAGAGAGAGTTGGAATGATTTCTAAACTGATAACTATGAGCCTATCTAATGATGGCATTAGTTAAAGACCGCAGGATATAGTAGTGTAAAACATAATACACTATATCACACGGCAATCATCCCTCTTAATAAGAGTATACAATTATCCAACACTAAATGACTAAGTTCTCATTAACCACTCATGATCAATCATCCATTGGGGACAACAAAACAGACTAATTTCTAACAAGATATAGCTTATGATTCCAATATCACAACAAATATATTAGAACTCATAATAAACGACCAAGTTGCAAGCTTATGATAAATTGATAACCTCTCCGCACCACCTTCATATCCAAGGAATGACTGCATTTCATCATCGGCTTCATATGCTCCGCGGTCTGTTCTGGAAGCGCAAGTTTGCCAAGTTTGCCAATATCACACTTGACGAGTTTTTTTGAGACTTTAAAGGGTGGCTTATTAGCCATATATGCTTTAAATTCAAACGCAATGGATATCTGATTTATCAAAATAGAAAGGCAATGGAGTTATGGAGATGCTTGAAGCTGGGGCAGCTCAACAGATTTCGAGGCCTTAAGAGAGAAAAAATATACTCCAATATTATGAATACAATAAAATTAAAATATGAATTATAGAACCTGATTAAAAATACCTAACTAAATTTTGAAGATCTTAATTAAAAAATTTCTTCTTATAATATAATATCTTTAAGTAATAAGACAGACAACAATTAACAAGGAGTAATCATATTAAAATTAACCACTTCAATTTTCATGTAATTAGAAAAAATCAAACAAAATTAAAATTTTAAATTTGAATTTATATATCTTTTAAATGCTGGCTCTTCTTTTAGAGATAATATAATATTACAATCCACAGAGATGCAAGTGATGTAACTCTTAAGCTTGACGACAAAAACAAAAAAGAGAATAACTTGCTAGCTTTAAGAGATAAACAAAGTATAGCAAAAAAAGAGTTGTAGTTGTATTTGAATTGTTGTATATAAATGAGCATGATTTTATTTTTTTATAGATAAATTTTAAACAATAAAATATTATTGATGAGAAGTTTAAAGGTTTTGTTAATTATAAAGATGCTTGAAAAATGGATACTCAATAATCATTTCTAATGTTTACTAGTTAAATAAATAATTATTAATATTATTCAGATATTCATATTTTTTTAGGTATCCCTGTAACTAAACAATAATAAAAAATAAAATAAAAGGTCTATCAATGTTTTAATTTTTTGGGTAAATCGTATTTTAATCCCTATAGTTTGTTTTAATCTCCATTTAGTACACGGTTTTTTGGAATTGTAACTTTTAGTCCATCCTTTCTCTGACAATACATATTCGAGTCACTACCGTCCAATTCTGTTAGGGTCCGTCAAGTCAACTAGGGTCAATGAGGGTAAAAATGTAAAATAACATTAAATATTCTAGAAACTTATTTAACTAAAGGGTATAATAGTAATTTATAAATTAATTTAAAAAAAACTAAAAAAAATATTAAATTAAAAAAATAAAAGCAAATATAAAAATTAATTAAATAATAAAAATAAAAAACAAAATTAATAAAAACAAAGTTACAAACCCTATCTGTAATCTCTTCTCTCTACCACACTCTCACCGTCTCTCTCTTTCGGTCTCTGTCTCAATCTTCTTTCATTCATCTTTCACACTCAATCCACCACCACCGATTCTCTCACACACACCAGTCACCACTGATTCTTTCTCTCTCACCCCATACTTGCTTCTTTCTCTGAAACCAACACCAAATGCCGGTCGACTCAAACCACCACCGGCAACCTAATAAACTCACATGCCCAACCAACCGAAACCCATCGCCGTTCGTGGGTCAACGCCTCTGTTGTGGTAGATCGTTGGTCGTCTAACACGATCTGGTCCAGATCAAGCAATCTAACCATTGTCTCGCCGCCAATGAATAGATCAGCTACGTTGATGGATGAGGTTTGATGTTTGACAAGAGGTGAAGCTTTCTAGCACGACGGTGGTGGAAGACTCGCGACGGTGGACTTGGTACTCGGGGTCAACGAACGACTGTTCTTCATCTCTTATCAGATTTTTTTTAATTGATGATGGTTGGGTACTTGGATGGTATTTGATGGTTGTGGGATTTTTTATGGTATTTAATGAAAAAAAAATAAAAACAAAAAAAAATGTTAGTTTTGATTTTAGGTTTGTGATGGCATTTTGGGTTTAATTTGTGGGTTTGATTTTGGTGGTCGAATGGTTGAAATTTTGGATTTTGCTTGATGATAATGAATCTGGATTTTGGATTTTGGTTTTTGGTTTGATGGTTTGGGTTGGGTTTGAACCTGAATGAATCTGAATATGGGTTGAATTTTGTATGGATTTTGGTTTGATGACTCTATATCTGGGTTGAATTTTGTATGGATTTTTTATTTTATTAATCTGATGGATATATATTATTTATTAATTTTTTTATTTTATACATTATTAAATTTGTTTTTAATTTTTAGTTTTTTAATTTTTAATTTTTAATTTTAATTAAGGGTAACATGGTATTTTCAATAGTATCAACAACCTTCAAGGGTATTATGGTCATTTAACTTGCTTGACGTGTCAGAATCCGTTCTTTTAACGGATTCTGTCACAGAAGGACTAAAAGTTACATAACTAAAAAATTGTGGATTAAACGCAGATTATAGAAAACTATGGGGACTAAAATACGATTTACCCTATTTTTTTTAACAAAAATCAAAATTTATAAATAAATGAGGTCCCTAATTTTTTGTTTTTTTTTAGATCCTAAACACATGCCTCGTTTGCCTATGCCTAGAGCCGACACTGGCTTGAAGGTTTGGAGCTATGAGTAGAGGTGGACACTAAGTTCGAAACCGAATCAAACCGAACCAAACTAAAAAATGGGTGTTCAGTTCAGTTCGTCGAATTAATTCGGTTCAAACCGGATTAAAAATTTGAAAACAGAAAAAAAAAACCTGTTCAAACTGATTTGAGTTCCCAAAAACCGGATTGAACCGCTGAAACCACATATATATAAGTTAAAAAAACCCCTAAATCCCTAACATTCTTTCATTTCTTTGGGGACTTTTCATTCTTTGACTGAATAAACTTCTCCAGCTCTACTTCTCACCTCTCAGTTATCCTCCGCTGAACCGCTGAACCGCTGCTTATCTCTCATCTCTGTGACTCTCATCTCTTCCTCAACTCCTTCGCTGCTCATCTCCGTCGGTCATCTTAGCCGCTCGTCTCCGATCTGCTCATCTGCTCTGTTCGTCTCAACTCTGTTCCTCAAACTCAAATAAGGTTTGTCACTCGACTCACTCTCTTCTAGTCTTCCTATTTTGCTAATTTTCGTCTTCTTCTTTTCCTAATTATGTTTTTGTCTTATTTGTTTTGCTACTCAACTGATATGCTCTCCTTCATCCCCAGCCAAAGCTTCAACGTCTCCTCCATTCTAATCTTCATCAACTCGTCTGAGTATTGATTTGCTTCTTTGGTTAGTTGTTGTCTTTTTCTTTATTTATTTCTTCAGGCTTCAGCCAAAGCTTTTTTGTTGTGGACTTATTGTTTTGGTTCTTTCCTTTCTCTGATGTGTTGTTTGTTGTCTGGGCTGTTTGTTATTGAGTACGACGTTGCTTGTTGATCTTTGCCTCTTTCTTTGGGCTTTTTTACCTGTTTATTATAAACTTACAGCGATATACAATTTAACAATTATACTTATTGTTCAAAAAAAAAAGATTCAATATCTTTAGAGTGTAGACTGTAACAACTAACAAGCTGTTATAAGTTATAACTTATAACAGTGTTATACTGTTATTTATTCTTATTTAATTTTTTTTTGAGTTTAGTGGAATATCAATATCATATATTGATATACGATATAATTTGGGTTGTGGATAACTTGTTGAGTTGTTGATATATAGCTGCGGATATAGTATATATTGGGTTGTGGATAATTTGTTGAGTTGTTGATATGTATATGTGTTGTGGGCTGTGGATATGGAGGCAATGATGACTAATGGTGGTAGCTTGAAATGTCTGAGTAAAGTGAAATGTTTATTCTTAATTTCTTTTTGAGCAGATTTTCATAGTGAGATTCACTGAGCAGATTTTTAAATAGGAAGTTGGAATTATTTTACTGTTTTTATTTGTTTGATTTGGATTGTAATTTTAATTTGAAGTTTTAATTTGGATTGTAATATTTATTTGGAGTTTGGATTTGGATTGTAATTTTTATTTGGAGTTTGGATTTACGATTTAGAGTTTTTATGTTGGACGCCTGTATGACTGTATATCTGGTAAGTTTGTAGAATTGTAGTATGTCTTTGAAAATTGAATTTTTTGTTTATTCAATTTGTGATTTTTTTAAATGAATTATAAATTAAATATTATCAGTTATGTTTGATTTGGGCTTATGCTATTAAAATTTATGAAATCCAACAAAGCAACAATAATCGATTAAGTTTAAAAATACATTAAAAGATTCATTTAATCCATCAAGTAAAAGTGATCAAATAGATCTAAAATCGAAATGAACCGAACCAAATCGAACTGATTCAAATCAGTTTGGTTATCATTTGTTATTCGGTTTAATTTTAGGTAAACTGAAATATTTATAGTTCAGTTCGATTTTATTCAAAATCGAATCGAATCGAATTGTATCCACCCCTTACTATGAGCTATGAGCATATAAAGGGATGGACTCGTGTGAATTGGTATGATTTGATACATGTGGACATGTCACGTGTGGTTGGGTCCACACTTAGCATTTTTTTCCACTCTTTGCTCCTCGAATCCACCAACTTCAAATCCAAGTACCGTTCGTCATCGGCTTGAGATGCTCCGCAGTCTGTTCCGCAAGTTTGCCAATATCAGACTTTGACGAGTTTTTTTGAGACTTTAAAGGGTACCAAGTTTTTTTGAGACTTTAGATGCTTGGAGGCTTGGAGCTACATATCCATGGATTCGTGTGAATGGTATGGTTAATATGGAATGCTATTTTATTTAAATTTTGTGTATAAATCAAATGTCAAGTAATAATATCATAACCATTCATTTAGTTCATTTATATTGTATCAAATTTATATAATTTTAATGAATGAATTAATTATTGACACATCATTTGGTCACCAGATTTAAACACCAAATTTAAGATATATTTTAAAAACAACCGAAGCAATTTTTGAGACACAACACATGTACGTGTGAAACAAAACAAAAAGAAACAAAGGTGTGGTATGGCCAAGTGAAAAGCAAAAAGAAAAAAACAAAAGTTTTGTTTTTTTGTTGTCTTTGATCTATGCATAAAATAAGAGTTGTTTTGTATTGTCCTCCATACAAGGGTTTACAATTGGTATCAAACATAGCATTACTCTAATTTAATTGATCTGATCAACTTTAGTTACCTTGTGACCAAAATATCATTCTTAACTTTTACTTTCTTCACCCACTAAATTTCTCTCTCTTCGCTCTTTTCCCAAGTCTCTCTCCGCATTTTTCTTCATTATCGCACCCAAGTTTTTTTAGTTTTGCTTTGGTATTTCATTATTTAGGGAGGGAGAGAAAGTTCGATATTCAACAATTTTTGAAGTTGGAAATAAAGTAGCTAGAATAGAGAATAGAAGGGAGAGATGAAGTTATGGGTTTGAGAGACAAGTTGACGAACTTGTATAAGTTATGATACTGGACGGTCTAAAAATCTTTGGACTGAACATCAGAGCATTCGCAGGCTTCGTTTTTTCTTTTTGTAGCCACCAATAAAGTAATTATATTTTTACAGAGATATAGCCAAGTTATATTTTTACAACCTTAGAGGCTTACACCCACCACAAATCTAGTTGTGATAACTAGTTAGAAAGCCACTTTGACAGCCGTTTTGTGGGCCATCCCTGCCTGAATGTATCGGAAGAATTTGAAAACAAAAGAGGAAAACAACTCAAGACTTGGTCAACTAATCATGGATGGCTCATGTGTGTGTACTTGATTGGAACGAAGATTGTTCTTTTTTATTTAATATTCTGTCTCTTACGGTTTAGACTGATTCAGAAAGTTTATTAATAAACAATGCGGCCACAGTATGGACTTGGAATATTACATGTCCCATCTTATTCAGGATGCTTGAAAGCCACCTGAATACCTGATAATATACCCTATTGTAATTTGTAAGTTGCTGGTGACAGCTGCAACAAATCCTCTGCAGATTTCCTTATGTCTTACAGTTACATGCACTTTACATCTAGTGGTGCTGTGATAGAAAACATGTACATATACATCCATCAAAGCAGGTGCAAACTGCGTGTTGCAACTTACAATACCTCAGAACAAGATCTTCGCCAAGATAACATAAAGTAGAATGTCTACTCGTCCTGAATGCCAAACTTTGATAAAAACATGCTTTTGAATCCAATATACCTGTAATACATTAGATTTATTCTACGGTAAGTAAATGAATTATTACGGATGCTGAAAATAATCAAGAACTTGGTCATGCAGTACTACATCTATACACCTAAAATAATAATCACAGGATCTACAAGAAAATTATGACCATGAGAATCAGGCAGCTAAGGATGATTAATCAAAAATCTGTCACATGACTCGATCCAAAAACTTTGAGTAGCTGTTCCAACTCAACTTCAACTTGAACCACCACTCAAATCTACAAATCTAATATATGTTCTCTACTGTGCATGCAAGATCTAACATATATTTTCTTTTCTCTTGGTGTGTATGCATTTGTGTGTAATTCCCGTGTGATACAGAAGCTAAGACCTCAAAGCAGAGAGCAATGACGTAAATATATAGATCAAGCCTATAATTATAGAGAGAATGAAAGACATGGCTGCAATTTAAAATAAACCCCTTATTCAGTAAAACACATTTTTTCAAAATTTACACCATACTTCATGAATGTAAATATATGAAAGAAAAGTTTAAATAAAATGGTTGAGAGGGAAAGTCCATGCCTCTTAGCACAGAAAGGCTTCCTTTTCATGAAAGGTTTAGTACATCTTAATGTTCCCTCAAATCCATCAATTTTTTTTTTTTTTGATTTTTTTTAAATCCATCAACAAATTATTGGATATTTTTGATAGAAGGAAAAAAAAAAAAGGTCTAAAATTGGACTTGTTGGCCAACAACGTATGTAACCTGATCGACTTGATACAATAAATTCTCCTACCTATTGCATTCTAAGAGATACTATAAATTCAAGGAAGATAACTTCAGAATTTTGTTGACATTACTTAATCAGAGTCTGTCAAAGATTTCCAGTGAATTGTCCAATAAATATATTCATCAGCATTGCATAGACAGCTGCAGATAATGTCAGATAAAATTGCAAAATGTACGTTAGTATAAGCACAACAATCACATAATCCAAATTCAAATGATATATACTATGATAGTTGAACCATGTTACCATTTCAATCCCATTCCCATATCTTAAAAACTATTTTCAGAACTTCTCAGCCTTATGCCCTGAGGCAGCCAGCTCTGTTTTAACCACAAGGCAGCATGTTCATCAATGAACATTTACCGTTACCAAAGCAATTACTCGAAAAATTGAAAATTCTCCTTTGACTTTTGCATACAATCTTTGTATGGATTTTTTTCTTTCATCAAACTACAAACATTCACAGAGTTCACTAAAACACGACAAATCCCGATTAAAAGAGAAATAATGTAATTCATCTAGCAAATAAAAAATTATATAATGCATGATATTGTGTCTAAACAATTTTCAACAACTTATTAAACCAAAACCAATTGCCTCACATATTTTAATACCTACAAGGCTACAACAACAGTATCATCTTGACCAAAATAAAAAACAGAGCAAAAACTCTTCACAGGTCGCAAGTGACTGAAACTGAAAGTATATATACTCTCCCGTCTCATTCAAGATTCAATTCTCATATGCACCAGCACAATGCAAATTAGAATTCTATTTCTATTCATACAAACAGAGATAGAGATATAGTTGTGCATACCAGAAGAAAAACAAGTTTGTAGATTTACTTGTTGCGAGGACTGTGGAATTTGGTCAATGGAAAACTGGGTTGTTTGGGAAGATTCTTGGAGGCGAAGAGCCAGGAGACTTCCATGGCCGTGGATATGACCACATCCTCTTGTGAGCTCAACATGGAATCCATGTTTTACGGCAGAACAAAAAGTACAAGGAATGCTAGTATGGTGGTTTTCGACATTTAAGCGATAATTTATTTCACTTATAAAAAATAAAAATAAAAATCCCCAAATTTGAACAGCTAATTGAGATTTTCTTCTCATACAATCCCTAAAACACAAAACAATCTTAAAACCTAAATGAAAAGAGCAAAAGCACTTGAAAATGAAATCGAAACATAGAGCTTTTGAGTACCAAAAGTGATGGAGCCGTAGCGGCGGAGTCACGGTGGTCCAGAGCTTGAGCGTCATGTTCGCTGCAAAGAGCTGTACGAGGACGGCAGTGACAGTTGAAAGGAGTTTTGATGCCACTACGAACTGTGAGTGTGACAACGACTTCCAACGTCACGTTGACGTTGACTTCTACTGTTCAATTTTTAAATATAAATAGTATGCATTAAAAATAAGAAAGCAAGATCAACCAACCACAACAAAACCATAGTTCATTATTAAGAAGCCGCAAGAATACAGTATAATTTGTTTTTTTTTTTAAAAAAAAACAAACACAATGACAAAAGTACAATATCTTTTTCTTTTTTCGATAAAACGAAAACCGAACAAACAACATAGGATAGGCTGCTACTTTTGGCGGGCTCTTGCTATGGCCCGACCCGGCTCGACCCGACATGTAGAGTACTTATCTTTATCTCTTTTTTTTTCTTTTGAATTTTTGATAAAACGCGAACACAACAAACAGAGGAGATGCTGAGACTTTTGGACTCTTGCGATGTGCTTGCCCGACCCGACACCACAGTGGACATGTAGAGTACTTAAGGATCACAGAAAGTTCTCCACATCAAACTCAACAGGCCATCCTTGATAAGTGACATAGCTTCCTCTGACCACCTGAATCTGCAATTCTCCGTCTTGGCGCCCAGAAATGGTGAGTTTATCGCCAGCTTCAAGACGTTTAGCTCGAGCAAAATCAAGCCACCCCACTGTCAAGACAGGATTTGGCCTTCCACGGGGACGAGTGTACAACTGGAATGGCCACACGCGATCCCTTGAATCCGTGACCCGGAAATACACAGAACGTGTTCCTTGCGGAATCGGGATATGCTGGAGAATCTTGCTTGGAAGTCCAAGTTTTTTAGTAATATCATAACTGGTGAGGCGTTTAAAGACAGTGAATGTCGGCTCAGACATGGTTATAAACTTATAATTGTTGAATGTTTGGCATGAATGAATCTAGGAAAAATAAAGCTTGGTACAAATGGCTAAAAATGGTTATATAGGCACATGAGTACTAATGGAAGTTATTTATTTGGTACGTAAATGCTGACAAGGAAAAAATGTGCATGATAGGGGCACTCCAAAATGTATGGCCTCTTCTTTTATGGTCGATACTTGTTAGGGACACACTCACACACACTTTAAATAGTTTCATCTAATTTGGTAAGTCAATGCTGACAAGGAAAAAATGTGCATGATAGGGACCGGCTGACACCTCCAAAACATTATCACTTATGCTATGCGTTCTTAACTTTTATGCATGACAGGGACACCTACCTTCAATAGGTTCTTGGTATGTAAATGCTAACAAAGAAAAAAATATGCATGATAGGGACACCTACCTTCAATTGGTTCTTGGTATGTAAATGCTGACAAAGAAAAAAATATGCATGATAGGGACACCTCCAAACCGTGACAGTACTTATGCTATGCGTTCTTATATTTTATACATGATAGGGACACCTTCAATAGTTTCATCTAATTTTTTCAAGAACTTTCTTTCTAACGGTGTAAGCCTTATCATAATAAAAGTTTCCCTAGTCGAGCAATGAGCATCACTTGAGCATTACCTCTTTTGTATTAGACTATTAGTTTAATAATTTTACTTTTCCGTTCATGATATCATTAAGGAATTTCACCAAGGAAGCAAAATATAGATGGACGTGGACTGGTTCGTTGTTAAACAAAAACGAAAAATCATGTTCAAATTAATAATTATTCCATATATACTTAGCTTTTTATCTTCGAACTTTGAATTTTGATGTAAACCCCATGCTCTACTCCACTCCACTCCTATTATTATTATTATTATTATTATTATTTTTATCTATAGTCTATCGTGCGGTGATTTAAATCAAGGATATTGTCCAATTGAATAAGCAGTACTCCTTATCACCCAGTCATATTGGGAGATGGTGCAATTTTCTTATTTCTAAATATGCAAGTTTCAGGAAACGAAACTAGCTATTTTAGGGTCAAATGTACCTTTCATAATTTTCATGTTCTGATTCTCACTCTTTTTTTTTTTTTTTTGAATAGCCACAGCCAGAGATATTATTGATTAAAACCGGAATAAACAATATTTATGCTGAATACAAGAAGCAGCAGCAGCAGCAATCTATGCTGCGGCCTCATTAGTAATATAAAACATTTTGTTAATGTGAAAACAGGCCAGACTGGCTTGTTGAAAACAGGATCGACACTCCTATCAGCAAAACATGCTCAGTCACTCACAATCATAAAAGTCGCCATCTACATCGATCACAATGGTTGAAGACACCTTCCAAGACCACCATAAATGCTGGTGTACCTCACAACTACAAATTATATTCTGATACGCGCATAGGCAAATAGCAGACCAACTCTTATTTAATGCATGACCAACTCTTATTTAAATAATATTTCACAATAAATGCTCTTTATTTAGGTGAAGTAAATAATCAAATTCAGATACAGTCGAATTTTTGTTCACCAAATGTCAAGCCTGTATACTGCACATGGATCTGCAAAACAAAGGGAAAAGTTTACTATCAATTTATTCTCTCTTTTTTAACTTTCATCAAACAAATCCTCGAAGTCAAAACGTCATTATTTCAAATGTTTGGGTCAAAATGGTCCTTATTTCAATTGTTAGGTTCTAAATAGCATTTCAAAATAAATAAATAAATTGTAATATTCTTGGTATTATCGTAAATTTGATTAATAAATACAATAAGAGTATTTTTAGTAGTTTAATGAGAAAAACTTATATGGAAAAAATTGCATTTTGCTATGAAATAGACATCGAAATTTTTTGACAAATTTTCCTTACTAGCCAATTAAAAAAGTGCATATTTGCGAATGTTTTAAAATTATCAAAAATTTGATGCACCAGTAAAATAAAATATTTTTTGAAATTCCATGGAAAAAACGATTAAAAATGAGATAAAATTGCATTGTGTAATTAAATATATACCGCGTAATTTTTCGTCTAAATCTCCTTACCCTTTTAAAAGTGCATATTTTACGGTTTTCTTAGAATAACCTAAATTTGATACACATATAGAATACAGTGTTTTTAGTAGTTGTATGAAAAAGAAAAAGAAAAAAATTACATTGTATATTGAAATATATGTCTCGTTATTTTGGCCTAAATTTCTCTTACTAAACACTTATAAAAGTGCATATTTTGTGACTATTAGAATTACCCAAAATTTGATACACATGTAGTACAGAGTATTTTAAATATTTATACGAAAAAATTGGATAAAATTACATTGTGCATTGAAATATGCCCTAGTAACATTGTGTCCAAATTTCTCTTACTATCCCCTTACAAAAACGCATATATTGGAACATTCTTAGAATTACCCAAACTTTGATATATAGATAGAATAAAATTAATTTTAGTAATTGTGTGAAATGTTTTAGATAAAAGTGCATTGTGCATTAAAATATGCATATCGTAATGTTTAATCTAAATTTCCTTTACTAACCCCTTAAAAAAAGTGCATATTCTGGTGCGGCCTTATAATTTTCCAAAGTACAATATAGAAGTAGTATAAAGTATATTTAGTTGTTTTATGTTTTTTTTTTTTAGATAAAATTGAAATATGCGTAGTGTAATTTTTTGTCCAAATTTCTCTCACAAATCCCTTATAAAATGACATATTTAGCGACACTATTAGAATTATGCTAAACTAGATACACAGATGGAATATAGTATTTTTAGCAGTTTTATGAAAAGGGTATAGATAAAATCACATACCGCAAAGAAACATGGGCCTTGTAACTTTTTACCTAAATATTCCTTACAAACCCTTATAAAAGTTCATATTTTGCGATTGTCTTAAATTACCTAAATTTTGATACACAGGTAGAATAGAGTAATTCTAATAGTTCTATGAAATATATATATATATGATAAAATCGGGTTATGCAATGAAATATGTGTATCATAATTTTTTTTCCAAATTTCCCTTATTAAACCTTTATGAAAGTGCATATTTCTTTAGTCATATTAGAATTACCCAAACTTTGATACACGAGTAGTATAGAGTATTTTTAGTAGTTGTATGGAAAATATATATTTGGATTGAATTGTATTGTACAATAAAATATGCACCTCGTAATGTTTTACGGTTATCTTAAAATTATCCAAAATATGATAAAGAGATGATATTTAGTATTTTTAATCGTTCTATGATTTATTTATTTTTTTGATAAAATTGTTGTGTTTAATGAAATATACGTATCGTAACTTTTCAACATTTATGAAATGACATAGGTTAAATGAAGTATTTGTTCTATGAAAAAGTTCCGGTAGAATCACATTTTGCATTGAAATATGCATCTTGTAATTTTCTCCATTTTTCCATTCAGGTGATAATCTTTAATTTGACAAAACAACTTATTTGGTGTTTCGGTAATAACCATTAATTTTGACAAAACTATAATTTGGGGTTTTGATAATAAAAATTATTTTGAACGAATCATATATTTGGAGTTTCGATAATAATTATTAACTTGACAAAACAACACATTTGGGGTTTCTATAATAGTTGTTAATTTGACAAAACTATACATTTGCGGTTATGATAATAACAATTAATTTGTTTTTTTTTTCTTTTCAAATTAATGACTATTATGGAAACGCCAAATGTACATGTAGTTTTGTTAAATTAATGATTATTCTCGAAACCCTAAATGTTGGTTTTTTTTTACAAGTTAATGGTTATTATAGAAACCCTAAATGTATATTTTTATCAAATTACTTTTTATAATCAAAACCTTAAATGTGTTGTTTTTTCAATTTAGTGAATACTATTAAAACCCTGAATCTATGTAATTTTCGTCCAAAATTTTGAAATATGCGCCTAAACCCTTAAAATACAAAATAATTGTCGTAATATAAAAAGTTAAAAAATTTTGAGAACAAAAAATATAATTAAACAAAATATTAAAAAAATGAATATATTTATATAGGACCCTAATTTTTTTTTATATAAAAACTAATAATATTTAAAATTGGAAAAATCAACAAAATACCAATTAAATTATTTAATTTCAAAATTATTTTATATAAATTTAAATAAAAAATTGGAAACAAAAACAATGAAGGTTGTGGATCCTCGTCTACCTCCTTATATATTATTTTTTGCAAACGAAAACTTTGTATTCATTGTTGTTTTTTTTTTTAAAAAAACTTTTATTCGTTTTTAATTCTATATTACTTTTGTTAACTAAAAATTTGCACGATGTGAGAAATCTCAATTAACACCCTCAAGACCGTTGTCTAGGCAGACTGCAATCGATGTAGGTACAGGTTACACATGTGAAAAACAGGGAAAAACACTTACAAATATTGGCCAACTGGTCTCTACCTGTCTGCCAAACGCTATGAAACTCTTTGTTTGGAACGCTCAGGATTAGGGAAGCTGACAAGACCCACCCGACTCCTCTCTTGAGTATGAGGGAGACCCTGTAGGCTGAACTTTTACTAGCATGATAAAAGAACTTTCTACTAAAATTTCCATAGAAAATACTTGCTTTTAAACATAAATAAATGTAAGGAAAATATTGGAGAGTACAAAATGTACATAATTGCAATTTCTTTTCTTTTTTTTTGTTCGTTACAAAAAGTTTGTCAAAAATGACCGATTGGACCAAAAACCAACCACTTTAAAAACTAACACATCAATCCGTCCCGACCAGAAATCCGAGCAGGCCGAGTAAGAAACCCGAGTAGGCCGAGTAGACCGAATAGGCCATGTGGGCCGAGTAGGTCAAGTGGGCCGAGTAAGCTGAACAGATCGAGTAGAAATCCGACCACATTCTGACCATGCATACCGTCTCGACCATGCTTACTGTCCCGACCATGCCGACCTTATATTTCTAAATATGTACATGAAAATTTAAAATGCATGACTTTTATGCTTCATGATGTCATCGAGTGGCCCGCCTTAAAACTTCTGAGTCCGCACAACCGAGCACCTACCTGGATAAATATTTAAGAGTGAAAGGATGAGCGCTAACGCCCAGTGAGTGAATGAAAACTTTTAAAAACACTTTTCTAAACCACTTTACAATAAGCATTCAGCAATACATGGTATAAGATAATATATCTACTTTCGTACTTAATAAATTGAATAAACTGAGTGCATCTCTTTTCTGAACAAGAGTAAGATACTTTATAAAATCTTAATCTGCACCAAATTCGTACCCAGGGATATCCTCAATACGTAAGCTGAATTACTTCTGGCAAACGCACAGTCATGAATAACTTCTGGTCATACCCGTGCAAAGCGACTCAATTACTCTTTCTCTGGTAATGCTCGGGCATAACGACTCTCTGGTCATACAAGTGCAGAGCGACTCTATTTCTCTTTCTCTGGTCATGCACTTGCAGAGCGACTCATGACATACACATATGTAGAACGGCAACAAAAGCCAACCATAATCATAACTGGGGAAGGGTACATACATGGTGCTTTTGTAGAAATCATAATCTCTTCTTGATAATTCATAAAAATAATATAACTGATTTTGAATGCTAATATAAGCATAAAACATATACTTTTCGTTCTCTGTATCATCACCATCAATCATAAAAAGCAATAAAAAACTTAAAATGATTTGCAGCAATTAAAGCATAACTGTAAACTTGAGTTAAAAACAAAACTGAAAACTTATTCACTCACAACTTAGATGTCAAGCTTAATTCGGACCGAGTATGCTAGGTTCCCTTACTTCGTCCCCTTTCCCTAACAATCACACAAGATCCAATTAGAAACTGGATATCAAAGAAGAATCAACTGAAATCTATAATCACGAGAGAGAGCTTCACTGACTTATCCTCTTTCCTTTCTTCTCTTTCCTTTCTTCGGCTGGATTCCACTGCTTTCTAGCTCTCACATTGTTTATCCTCTAATATATATACATATGGAAGGACACAACTGAAGTTGTGAGCTAATTAACAAAGCTCACAGCTGCCTGTCAGCCATGCAATTCACTTAGGCTTACTCATCTGATGCCTTTTCTGCTTCACACTTATCCAATTTTTTTTATTGGGCCTTTCAATTGGGCCTGAAAGACATGAGTGTTACAATTCACCCCTCCATATAAGAATTTCATCCTCGAAATTTACTTACTTAGCCAAAACAGATGGGGATACTGAGTCCGCATCTGATCTTTATGTTCCCAAGTCGCCTCTTCCACTGTATGATTTCTCCATAACACTTTTACAAGAGAAATAACCTTAGTACGTAATACTTGTTCCCTTCTATCTAGAATCTCAATAGGTTTCTCTTCATAAGTTAAATCTTCTCTTAACTTCACTGGTTGCTTGGTTAACAGCGTAGGGTCGACTATATATTTTCGAAGCATAGAAACATGAAATACATCATGAATTCTTGAAAGCTCGGAAGGTAAAGCTAAACGGTATGCCACTGCTCCCACTTGGGCAATGATCTCATATGGACCAATGTATCGTGGACTTAACTTACCACGTCTTCCAAATCGAAGTATACCTTTCCAAGGTGAAATTCGTAGGAATATATAGTCACCTACTTTAAATTCAAGTTCCCTTCTCCGCTTATCTATATAACTTTTCTGCCTATCTTGAGCAACCTTTAGTCTCTCTCTGATGATTTTGATCTTTTCTGTTGTGACTTGAACAAGTTCTGGACCTAACAATTTTCTCTCGCCTACTTCATCCCAACACACCGGTGTTCTACATTTTCTCCCATACAGAGCTTCATAAGGAGCCATTTCGATGCTAGCTTGATAACTATTATTGTAGGCAAATTCTATCAATGGTACATGTACATCCCAACTTCCTTTGAAGTCCATTACACAAGCCCGAAGCATATCTTCTAATGTCTGAATAGTACGCTCCGATTGACCGTCAGTCTGCGGGTGAAAAACAGTACTAAAATGCAATATAGTTCCCAAAGCTTCTTGTAAACCGGGCCAAAATCTAGATGTAAATCGAGGATCTCTATCTGACACTATGGATACTGGTGCGCCATGAAGATGAACTATTTCATCAACATAAATTTTGGCTAATCTGTCAAGAGAGTAAGTTATACCGATTGGCAGAAAATGTGCAGACTTTGTAAGTTGATCAACGATCACCCATACACTGTCGTGACCACTTTGACTACGAGGGAGTCCTACCACAAAATCCATGGTAACATGTTCCATTTCCATTTGGGAATAGGAAGTGGTTGTGAAAGTCCTGCTGGTTTCTGATGTTCTGCCTTGACTTGCTAACAAATCAAACATTTAGAGACGAATTCTATTATCTCTCTTTTCATACCTTGCCACCAGTAATGCTCTATCAAAGTACGATACAGCTTAGTACTTCCTAGATGCATTGCATAAGCTGAAGAGTGAGCTTCCTCTAAAATTTCATTCTTGAGTTCCTTAATGTTTGGTACACACAGTCTGTTACCTAGAACCAATGTACCATCACTTCTCACTATAAAATCAGCTCGTAAGCTTTTCTGTACTTCTTCCTTTAACTTAACTAAATAAGAATCTTGAGTTTGCAATTCCCGTATACGATCAATCAAAATAGGTCTAACCTTAAAGGTAGCCAGTAATGCTCCACAATCTCGTGCTTCTAGCTTAACTCTCAACATTCTTAATTCAGCTAATAATGGAAGCTGAAGATGATTTACCTTCTAATTCATCCTCAAATGAGCCATAGGACTTGAAGACTTCCTACTGAGTGCATCTGCCACCATATTTGCCTTACTAGGATGATATTCAATCGTACAGTCATAATATTTAATCAACTCAATCCATTTTCTTTGTCTCAAATTCAGTTCTTTTTGAGTGAAAAGATATTGTAAGCTTTTATGATCTGTATAAATCTGACAGGTGACTCCATATAAGTAATGCCTCCAAATTTTAATGCAAACACCACTGCAGCAAGCTCTAGATCATGGGTTGGGTAATTCTGTTCATGCTTCTTTAATTGTCTTGATGCATAAGCTATTACTTTTCCATGTTGCATTAAAACATAACCTAAACTATGTTTAGATGCATCACTGTAAACAACAAATCCATCACTTCCGGTTGGAAGAGCAAGTATTGGAACAGAAGTCAATCTCTCATTGAGTACTTGAAAACTCCTTTCACAAGCTTCTGACCACTCAAACTTCACATCCTTCTGAGTTAATCTTGTTAATGGTGAAGCTATTTTAGAAAATCTCTCTACAAATCTTCGATAGTAACTTGCTAAACCCAAGAAACTTCTAATTGAATCTTCAACTCCTTCAATTCAGTTGGAGTCATTCTATAAGGTGGAATAGAAATTGGAGTTGTGCCTATGACAGAATCTATCACAAACTCAATGTCTCTATCTGGTGGTAATCCATGAAGATCTTCAGGAAATACATCTCGAAATTTTCTTACCACCGATCTATCTTCTAATTTTACCTCACTATCCCGGGTATCAATTAAATAAGCCAAATAAACTGAACATTGTTTCCTGAGCAACCGTAGGACAGTAATAGCAGAAATAACACAAGAAGGAAGAATCCGATGTTCACCACAGAAAATAACATCCGACTCTCCTTGAAGTGTAAATTTTACCTCTTTTCGAAAACAATCTACTGTAGCATGATGTATATCCAGCCAATCCATTCCCAAAATCAAGTATATCAAGTGGAATCAAATCAACATGTAGCTCATGCTTACCGACTATGACCTTACTGTTTCTATATATATTCTCAGCCAATAAAGATTCACTAGTAGGTGTAGCCACTACCATACTAGAATCTAATGGTCTTAATTCTACATCCGCATACACCATAAAAGATCGAGATACAAAAGAATGAGTAGATCCAGGATCAATGAGAACATGAGCATCGTGGCCAAAAATTGTTAACATACCTGTAACGACATTTGGAGTGGTCTCGGCATCTTGCTGAGTCATAGCAAAAACCCTTGACTGAGTACGAGGTATACCCAACTGACCTCTCTGTTGGTTGCCTCCAACCCCTGTTGTGCTAACTTGGGTTTTCCTTATAGTGTAGATCCTCCTACTCAGGGTCCCCTTTGTCCTTGAATATGACAAGCACCACTTTGCATTGGTTGAAAACCTCTCTTTCTTTCTTCATTGCCTCCTTGAACTAACTCGGGGCAATCTCTTTTTAGATGTCCAGCCTGCCCACATTGGTAACAACCTGATCTCCCTAAATAACACTCACCATCATGGTGCTTTTTACAAGTCGAACATAGAGGACACCAACCTCTACCCATACTAACACTCTGTTGCCGACTACCCATTGTTTGTTGGACTGAGGCTTGGCTAGAACCAGGTCCACGACTTTGTTGATAATTACTAGTCTGACCTGAAAACTACCTATTGCCTTAGGCATTTTGCTATAAGAGCCCCCTGCTGACCAGTTACTGCGCTTTTGCTTATGTTGTTCAAATCTGCGAGAGTATCTAAGGTCTCTCTCCACTCTCAATGTAGCTTCAAACAACTCACCAAACTCAACATGTCCAGAAGTAGTCATTATTGTCTTAATTTCCGATCTTAGTCCATCTTCAAATTTTCTGCACTTATTTTCTTCATCAGCGACTACATACGAAGCAACCCTCGAAAGTTCTGTAAATTTCTTCTCATACTCTTCTACTGTCATAGATCCCTGTACTAGTTTGAAAAATTCAGCTCTTTCAAATCTTGATAGAAACGGGGATAATAATGATCGTTAAATTGCTTCTTAAAATCCTCCCAAGTAATTCCTTCAGGAGTTCTTCGTTGAACTGAGGCCCACCAATTAATTGCTTTTTCCTTTAGCAAAAAAGTAGCAAAAGAAACCTTCTGTTCATCGATGCACCTCATAACTTCAAATACACGTTCTAGTTCATTCAACCAAGAACTAGCACTATCTGGATCTCCAGTTCCCTCAAAATTCGTAGCTCCCAACTTTCGTACACGGTCAATTGAATTCTCAGGCACTCGCGTTTGGTACTGGACCATCACAGTCAACAGTTCAGCAATTCTATCCATTGGTTCTTCCCTAGGTTCCATTACATGAGGTTGAGCTATAGGTGGTTGAGGGTGTGATTCTATCTCGTTTTCACCTTGGTTACCACTACTCTCTCTAAGGTCAGCTACCGGTCTTGTGCATGGGCGGCCAACTCGATGCATGATGCTGTTACAAAATCAAAGTTATGCTTAAATGCATGAAACTAAATCAAACAATTATTCTGTGGTCTAAGGAATTATAAACCGTGGCTCTGATACCAAGTTGACAAAACCAACCCCGACTCCTCTTTTGAGTACGAGGGAGACCCTGTGGGCTGAACTTTTACTAGCATGATAAAAGAACTTTCTATTAAATTTTCACTAAAATTTCCATAGAAAATACTTGCTTTTAAACATAAATAAATGTAAGGAAAATATTGGAGAGTACAAAATGTACATAATTGTAATTTCCTTTCTTTTTTTTCATTCGTTACAAAAAGTTTGTCAAAAATGACCTATCGGACGAAAAACCGACCACTTTAAAAACTAACACATCAGTCCGTCCCGACCAGAAATCTGAGCAAGCCGAGTAAGAAACCCGAGTAGGTCGAGTAGACCGAATAGGCCATGTGGGCTGAGTAGGTCAAGTGGGCCGAGTAGGCCGAACAGACTGAGTAGAAATCCGACCACGTTCTGACCATGCCTACCATTCCGACCATGCCTACCGTCCCGACCATACCTACTGTCCCGACCATGCCTGCCGTCCCGACCATGCCTACCGTCCCGACCATGCCGACCTCATATTTCTAAATATGTACATGAAAATTTAAAATGCATGACTTGGCTTACTCACCTGATGCCTTTTCTGCTTCACGCTTATCCAATTTTTTTTTATTGGGCCTTTCAATTGGGCCTGAAAGACATGGGTGTTACAAGAATGGTGTAATTGAAGCCTGCCAACAATAGTTCGTGACCGAATTTATTTGTTATCAGTAGGTTCATCGAATCAGTGAGTGTGTGTTTTCGTGTTGGAGCTTTCGCTATGCCACATGAAGATGATATTTTTCAAAATAATTTTCCAAATTTGATTTTTCTTTGTTATAAATCCATTAATTTCAAGTGTTTCCGTGAGCGTTTGTCTTGAAACAGGACATGCAACATGATTTAATACTTGTCGACAATAATTAATAAAACTAACATTTTCACCAAAACTAAACGATAAATGTTCTACTTTAGTCATTCTAGCCAATTCTTCTCTATTAATTTGATTAATATATTTAAATAATTGAGTGTTAGGAGTAGCGAACCTGAAAATTTAGAACTATGTACTCGATCTAGCATCTATGTCTGGATATTTGCTCGTTATATGCTTCTGACAGGAGCCATATCTTCTAGATTTATACCACTTAAAGACTTGTTTGCAGTAATTGCAAACCAATTTAGTGCTTCCATATGCTTGCGTTACTTTCTTCATATGGAGTATGAAGAGATCAAATTTCAGCTGCTTATGTATCTATTCCATATGTGGATCAAATTCAAACTCTGGAGAGGGATAAGGATCACTATCAAACATATTTTCTGATTCACTTGTTAATTAGGGGGAGGGGTGGAATTGGGATCGGGTTCAAAAATTATTAGAAGGGGATGACTGGATTCAGGGGCGAATTATTGTGTGGGCTGCAGCCTCGCCCATCATTTTAAAAAAAAAATTCAAGTTTTAAACAGGGCCTAAATTATACAAAATACCTAACACAAGCCCAACACAAATTGTCAACTATCAAGTCCAATATTCATTCTTTTTACCAGATTACCAAATTGCCACCTATGACCCACCTCTTGTCTTTGAGTTGTGTGCCCTTTTATTGTCCAGATTTCACAACCCGACAACTCTTTCATTTTTCTTCTTATTTTCGTCTTCGCTCATTGTTTTCTTTTATTTTTCTCTTATTTTTCTCTTATTTTGTGCTTTCTTTCATTTCTTTGTACCCTACTTTGATTTTTTTATTTTTTTTAACAAGCTTGGGAGTTGAGACCACATTTGTAAGAACTCTTTCCATATAAGGTAAAAATGTTTAATCTTTTCTATTTACTTGTATATTATTTTATTATTTACCTTTTTTATTTTATTACTTGTTAGGGTTTCCTTATTACATTAAAATTGATTTAGGATTAGTTTGATTTAATTAATTTTGTTTGTGATTTGTTTTTGCTGAAATTATAGGGCATATTAGCATATAGATTATAGATACAATTATTTGTGTGTTAATTTATGGAACATTTTTTTCTACTATTTGGTGTTTAAAATTATTTTGAAAAAAATAAATAATTATGCTTTGTTTGTTATTTTCAATATACATTTTGAGGGGTTAGATTTATAATGTCTCGTGATTTGTTGTGAATTTACTTTTTATTAATGAAATTCATCTTTCTACTAAGGTTGTTTTAAAAAATAATTATAACTAGTATTTAGTTCAGCCCCGTCAGATAAAAAAATCCTGGATTCCCCCCTGACTGGATTGAGAAGAGTTTAGAGCTTCAGCATAAGCTTGGGCTTGTAGGAGCTCATGATATGCGGTGTTGTTATAACCGGCTGCATGTCTAAGTATAAAAAGTTATAATTATTAAAATTTGCGGAAAACAAATCGACGAGTATTGGAGTGATAGAATGAAAAAAAAGAGTAAAGTGATGACTTTTCCACCTTCTTGATAGGTAATTTAGGGTATGTTTGGTAGGAAAGAAAATTGAGAGGAAATAAATGGATGGAGGGAAAAGAGAGAAGAAAATTGAGAAGTGTGTGTTTAGTATGGAGAGAAAAATGGAAGGAAAAAGTGGAAGGAAAAATTGATGGGTGAGACCCACTCATTTTAATCTTCCCAAAAGTGCAAGGAAATGTTTGAAGGTTTTTGGTTTTAAATGAAATTATAAATTAACACTTTTTTAATATAATTAAAATTTATTTTTTAAAAATAGATTTATAAAATATAATGTATTAATTTTTATATATAATAGGTAATAAAGTCTGAAGTCATTTTGTAAAAAAAAAGAAGTTGAATTCA
The DNA here is from genome assembly GCA_032871835.1 of Dipteronia dyeriana. NCBI lineage: Eukaryota > Viridiplantae > Streptophyta > Magnoliopsida > Sapindales > Sapindaceae > Dipteronia > Dipteronia dyeriana. Next base: position 425,143 of record CM065302.1, on the reverse strand, counting down.
ATATTATTTAAATTATATTTATTTATTAAATATAAAAATATATAATATATAAACTATAATGTAAGGGTAAAATAATAAAATTGATAAAAAAGATTTGTCATTCTTTGTCTTTTCCTTCCTGTTTCCCAAACATTTCACGGGAAAATTATTTTCATTTCTTTCCTTCATCTTTTCTATCCCTCCAAATCTTTCTATCATTCCTATTTTATTTCCTTCCTATCAAACATACCCTTGATATTATTAAATTGAGTTGATTTGAAATAAATATTTTTTATGAATTTTGAAAATATCAAATTGAAGCCTATGCTTTCATTATACAAATATATTTTTAAAACAACTTTCTTGTATAACTAGACCATGCCCATTTTTGTAGGTGTAAGGAAAGAGATGGTTTAAAATTTTAATTGATTAAACTGATCATGTGATGATTGTGAGCCATTGTCTACTTTATTTATCGATTTACTTACCATAGATGGAAGAATTTTTTTAAAAAAAAAGTGGAAAAGTTTGACATCAACGTGAGAAACAACAAAGTATGATCAATAGTAACAAAAGTTAATAATATCAACATTCCCGGTGACCAAAAAGTTTTAATCATAGATGTCTCATTTGTGTGTTCCTTATTGGAATGAAGATTGTTCTTTTGAGATCGGCACTATACCCACGTGGGTTTAGTAGTACCAAAAATTGAGAACCATTTTTTGGTTGATTTTAACATAAGAGTGGTTCTCAAAAATCTAAATGATTTCCAAATTTAATTATGAATGGTTTCCAGATTTTGGTGCTATCATACCCATATCGACGTAGTAGCCAAACCCTGTTCTTCTTTAATATTCTCTCTTATAGTTCAGATTTAGATTGATTCAGAGAGTTTAATAAACAAATATCAGCCACAGTGTGGACCTGGAATATTACAGGTCCCATAACAAAGACAGCTGATAGTGTCACCTTGATGTAGAACAAGTGGCTGAGTCCTATATGGTTTGGTGGGACCATCCTAAATCTAAGATTAAATGACCTTAATTGAAGGGAATCGGCAAGATCTTCAGAATTCAACACCTCTGGTGTTGTGGCACGTCCATTTTCGGCCAAATTCCATCATTTAGGTCCCGAAATCGCAGTTATTTCCTTTTTGGAAAATTTCCATTTTTGTCATAAGTTGACTTTGTCAAGCCAAAATCGTCTACCGTTAATTCCGGCTTGTTTATTGTCGTTAGAATATTTTATTTCCGTAACTTTTGTGATTTCGCTATTTTTGGCGATTTCGCTATTTTTGACAGTTTCGCTATGTAATCCCGTTTCTTGTCCAATAAGGATTCGGGTTAGGGTCTTTCGCTTTAAATAGCCTTGTAAGCCGAAAGGCTCAGACGACTTATTTTTTCAATAAAATTTCTAAAGTTTTAACTTTATTCTAGTGGATTCCAGTTTTTTCAAAAGAATTTAGACGTCGGTCTAATTTTAGTTACGTTTTCTCTGCGTCAAACCTAATGTAAATTGCTGGTGATAGCTGCAACAAATCGTGCAGATATGCGTTCACATTTAGTGGTGCTATGGTATAAAGCATAAACATATATATACAATTATACATATAGTAACGCCATCAAAGCTAACCATAAATCTGAAGCCGGGTGCAAAATGAACGCTTTTTACCATACCCCAAAACAAGATCCTTGCGAAGATAACATTGAGTACCATACCTACTCGTCGTGAATGCCAAACTTTGATGAAAACGTCCTTTTGAATCCAATATACATGTAACCTGTAATACAAGATTTATCCTCTGGTAAGTAAATTGATTTTTACGTGACAAACACAATGGATTCAGAAAATGATCAAGAACTTGGTCGTGTAGTACTATATCTATACACCTAAAATAATCCGAGGATCTACAAGGAAATTATGACCATGAGAATCATGCTGCTAAGGGTAATTAAGCAAAAATCTGTCAGATGACTCAGATCCCTAAACATTTAGTAGTTGTTCCAACTCAACTTCAACTTGAAGTCTTGAAGTACTCAAATATACAAATCTATTATAAGTTCTCTTTATGCATGCTACAAATCTAACAAATATTTTCTCTCTCTGTGTATGCGATTATGTGTAATTCCCGTGTGATACAGAAGCTAGGGCGTCAGAGCAGAGAGCGAGGATGTAAATATAGATCAAGGGAAATGCTATTTTGTCCCAATCCCTTGGAGAGGAGTAAGGCTGTATACATTTGTTCTAATGTTATTCTTCTTGCATTTAAAAGCTTGTAGCTTAAGAAGAAAACACACCAATGTATTATGTGGGTCGTCGTCAATTCGTCATACCACCAATTGATGAAGCCTACAAAGATGCCTGCAGCTGCCATTGTGTAAACATGCATATGCCAATCCATTCCAATGCAGAAACATATACTTCAAATCCGAATAACCTAAACATGTTTCTATATCATGATTAATCAAACCCTAGATACATATAATATTGACCAATGTCAATTCAAGAGAAAAGTAGAAAAGAATCGATAGCGGAAGCGTACCTGAATCCATTGCCGGAGGTTGGTGGACGGGTTGTGATCTTCCAAATTATCACGACATTTATGAACCCTACCGTGTTCTATTTTACACTGTTGATAGGGATACAGAGAAAATAAAAGTATCGTGTAATTTGGGGACCATAACCCTAAATATATATTATAATCAAATTATTAAATGTTGTCTATTTCTAATTCGACCCCTCAACATATTAGAAATAACATTCTGGTATCTACACATTAATTCCATGACGATTATATCCTTAAGCCTTAATACTTTAAATCTTAATTAGATCACTTTAATTTAAGCTTAACCAAAAGATAGCACAACACATTTAATATTCACATGTGTGGCCCCATATGATAGATTTTTTCCAACAATCTCCCACTGGGCCACATATGTAACTTTACAAATGTGTATGACTTTATGAGCTCCAAAATTTTGCTGTCACAATTTTAGGGTATATCCGAACAGTTTCGTCAATTGATTATGCCGACATAGGATCAAAACGGTTTTCGTCACATTTAGCGTGACTAAACCCATCAATGGTCACGTATACCAATATAATCAAATGACATAGATCAATCATGGATGCGTAGCATGGAAATTACACGCAATGTGATCTATACATGTCTATTCCAACTGGTCATACTTTATTCCTTAGTGAGATCAAAACTTAACACAATGTAATTTACCGAATACTTTATTTCTGATCAGAAAATATCCAAATACATAAATGCATAAGTATATCCAAAATCAAATATAGAACAATAAAATACAAAATTATACAAACTCCCACTATAATGTGATATCCTCAAACAAAATAACACCCATATGAGCAGTGTACTCATGAATGACCTTAGGTGGTAATCCCTTTGTAAGCGGATCCGTTATCATGGAGTTTGTCCTAATGTGCTCTATGGATATATGTCCACTCTGAACTCTTTCCTTCACAACTAGGAACTTAATGTCAATATGATTTGACCTAGATGAGTTCCTGTTGTTATTAGAATTTATCACTGCTGACTTATTGTCACAATATAGTTTGAGTGGTCTTTCAACACCCTTCAGAATGCGCAGCCTAGTGACAAAATTCTGTAGCCATATTCCATGATTGGATGCCTCATAACATGCTACAAACTCTGCTGTCATGGTGGAAGAAGCTATGAGTGTCTGTTTAGCACTCCTCCAAGAAATAACTACACCAGCCAACATGTATATGTAGCCTGATGTGGATCTCTTACTGTCTTGACATCCAACATAATTGGAGTCAGAATACTCTATGTTCTCAAACTAATGCAATCTCAAACTAATCCGATCTCCTATATGTGAGCATGTAATCTTTTGTTCTCTTCAAATACCTTATAACTCGATTGGTGCTATCCAATGATCCATCTCAGACGCGTACACACCTGGGAATACATTAGACTCCCTACAGCTGATGCATAAGGAATCTTCTGTATTTTTTTAGCTTCAAGGTTACTTTTAGGGCACTGATTGAGACTGAACTTGTCTCCCTTAGCGACAGGGGTGTCACCTGGTTTGCTGTCCTGCATGCCAAACCTTTTGAGCACTGTATCGATATAGCTCCTTTATGATAATCCAAGAATACCTCGAGAACGATCTCGTTGTATCTGGATCCCTAATTCAAAGGAGGCGACACCAAGATCTTTCATCTCAAAATTCTTTGATAGAAATCTCTTGGTTTCATACAACATGCCTATATCATTTGTGGCAAACAGTATGTCATCGACATATAAAACCAGGAATATATGCTTACTCCCACTGAATTTGTGATACACACAATTTTCAACAACGTTTATCTCAAAACCAAACGAGATAATCACTTGATGAAACTTATGGTACCACTGACGGGAAGCTTGCTTGAGTCTATAAATGGATTTTATCAATTTGCAAACCATATTCTTTGGGTCTCCCGACTCAAAGTTTTATAGCTACATCATATAAATTGTTTCGTCAATGTCACCATTGAGAAACGTCGTCTTGACATCCATTTGAAGAAGCTCAAGGTCAAAATGTGCAACAAGTGTCATGATTGTCCTAAAAGAGTCTTTCGTTGAAACTGGAGAGAAAGTCTCTTTATAGTCAATCCCTTTCTTTTGGGTAAAGCCTTTAGCTACAAGACGAGCCTTATACCTCTCCACATTACCTTTCGAATCCCTTTTGGTTTTAAATATCCATTTACAACCAATGGGCTTCTCACCTTCTGGTAATGGGACAAGTTCCCAAACCTTATTGTCTTGCATAGACTTATATTCCTCATTCATGGCATCAATCCACTTTTGAGAGTTGGAACCCTGCGTGGCTTGATGGAAGTTGATTGGATCATTTTTCATCATTCCAATGTTTTCCTCATGTTCCTGGAGAAATACGTAAAAAATCGTCAGGAATAGCATTTCTCCTTTCTCTAGTGGATCGCCTTAATGGCACTGGTTTTTGAGGTTGTTGAGTTTGTTCCTCAGGAACAATTACCTCATCTTGAATAGGGGGTTGTTCAACATTGTCTGGTTGAGGATCCAGATTTGCTTCTTGATCAATGATAGGTATAGAAACCTACACATTGTCAAAAGCGATAGTAGGAATCGTAACCGATTCTTCCTTAAAGACAATGTCTCTAACCTTATTTCTCCCACCAAACTCAACATCCTAAAAAAAAATGTTGCAGTTCCCGTTTCAAAAATTGACCTAAGTGTGGGATCATAAAACTTATAGCCCTTAGATTGCTCAGAGTAGCCAATAAAGTAGCTGCTCACAATTTTGGAGTCCAATTCCCTTTCATGTGGCCTGTAAGGCCTTGCCTCAGCTGGACATCCCAAAATGTGAAAATGCTTTAGACTAGGCTTTATGCTAGTCCAAAGCTCATAAGATGTTTAGCAGCTTCATTATTCTTACTCTATTTGCCCTTATCATTAGAGGTGCTAGCCAAATGAGCACTTTCGGTCCTGTCTCGCTTCAGTTTCTCTTCCTCTTGCACACAGTAAGAAATGAGCTCATTAAGAATCCATTTCTCCTTTTGATAGTTGTAACTGACCTTAAACTGAATGTATTATGCAGTAGGTGATATTAATACCAAATGCATGAGCAAGTCGTTAGATAGCTCGAGCTTCAATGTCTTAAGCTTAGAAGCAATATAACAAATTTCCATAACGTACTCCTTTATGTTCCATTTGCCCTTGTACTTCATAGAATCAAGCTTTGCAAAAACGTGCTTGTTTCTGCCTTATTGTTTTTCATAAAACGCTTTTCGATTTCGGTTAGGAACTCTTTGGTTTTGGTTATCTTTTCAGATACTGCGCTTCATGATCATAAGACTCATGCAATTTGAGCGATTCCACTTCTCAAAGTTCTTCCTATCATCAGGAGAACTTGCATCCGTAAGAGAAGCAAGTTGCTCAACCCGAAGTGCAAGGTCTAGATCCATGCAACCGAGAACAATGAGTATGTTCTCCTTCAAAATCCTTAAAGTTGATCCCATTAAGCATGAATATAGAGTTGATATTAGCAGATATATAAGAAACACTATCTGTAAAAAGAACAAAACAAACGAACAAACATGCTCACATTAATAACCAAATACAATAATCAACAAATTCAAATAATGGAAAATCCCATCTCAAGATACCTAGCACATCATTAATATCAAGTCTTTGGACAGTAATATTATTTGTAAGTGGTACTATTGTTGTAGTGATCAAACATTGATAATAATTACTGTCAAATAATAAATCTATATTTGGATCGACTTATTATTCACATGTAAAACCTTATAATCGTCACATATTTATCACCACAGGTGTATGTGTAATTCGACCAAGTATTAACCTTCTTTTGGGCCGACTAATACTCGCATGAATTTACACACACACAAACATCCAACATCTATCATGAATAATCTACACAAGAGAAGTCACTTTGACGATATTTTGTTTCAATTAGCCCATTTAGATAGATGGACCACCTTAATTAACCATAAAAGTTATACTTAAATATTTGAATCTGAGTTGATCCTTATAATAAAATGAAAATAAATAAAATTTATTTTAGTGCCACTTATTCTGTAAAATTATAGAAAGGCCCCTCAAGTTTTCATAATTAAAATGTGGTCCAAAACTTTTGAAAATTATAAATTGACCCCGTAACTTTTCAATAATTATAAATCTCCCCTAAAACTTTTTCATAATTGCAAACAGGCCCTATAAGTTTTGGACATTATAAATTGGCCCTGAATCGTTATCAAAATCACATAATGGCCCAAATAAATTGCAAAACAGTCCTTAAAGAATATCAAATTCTTCAAAAGTGGCCCAAAGCAAAAACAACTGTAAACCCTAGTACACCGTGCGCCGCTGTTGCCATAGCCACCACGCAGTCGCCAAAAAACCACGACAAACGGCAGCAGAAGTAGTGGGCGACGACTGCAGACGGGCGACGACTGGAGACCAAGAACTGATCGTCACGGCACGATCTAAGCTCGATCTGGACCAGCGATCTCCTCATCACCACCAATCACACGATGTCTTGTCAGAAAAGACACGGATTTTGGGCAAAATCCTACCGAAAACCCATCAACCTTGGTGAGAGGTCACGGGTGTGGGTTGATAAAACCCATCAACTAAAAAAAAACTTTATTTTTTTAATCAACGAACCAAAATAAAAAAAAACTTTCAGTTCATTTTTTTTAATTACATACCCATATTTATCATCAAACAATAACCGAATCCAAATCCAGAACACCAAATTACCGAAACTCAATCAAATTTCCTAAGAGAAGATCAAAACCCTAACTGTTCAGAAATTTCTTAAAAACCTAATATTCAAATCTCAATTCTCAAGAATTAATCATGGGTGGCTCTGATACCACTTGTAGAGATTTGAATTAACACAATAAAACAAAAACAATGTGTATAAGTACATAATTAATCCGAATAACCTAAACATGTTTCTATATCATGATTAATCAAACCCTAGATACATATAATATTGACCCATGTCAATTCAAGAGAAAAGTAGAAAAGAATCACTAACGGAAGCGTACCTAAATCCATTGCCGGAGGTTGGTGGACGGGTTGTGATCTTCCAAATTATCACGACCTTTATGAACTCTACCGTGTTCTATTTTGCTCTGTTGATGGGGATACAGAGAAAACAAAAGTATCGTGTAATTTGGAGACCATAACCCTAAATATATATAATAATCAAATTATTATATGTTGGCTATTTCTAATTCGGCCCCTCAACAGATTAGAAATAACACTCTGGTATCTACACATTAATTCCATGACGATTATACCCTTAAGCCTTAATACTTTAAATCTTAATTAGATCATTTTAATTTAGGCTTAACCAAAAGATAGCACAACACATTTAATTTTCACATGTGTGGCCCCATATAATGGAATTTTTTCAACAAAACTCTCTTTCCAAAACCAGTTTCTGAAACTTCAAGCTAAGCCTGCGGGAACTAGCTTTCCGATGCCAAGGCTCTGTATGAGCAGAGCAGGAGTAACAGTTTGTAGCAATTCTGGTGATAGAGCAACAATTTTCTAGCAGATGAACAAGGAGAGAGTTGGAATGATTTCTAAACTGATAACTATGAGCCTATCTAATGATGGCATTAGTTAAAGACCGCAGGATATAGTAGTGTAAAACATAATACACTATATCACACGGCAATCATCCCTCTTAATAAGAGTATACAATTATCCAACACTAAATGACTAAGTTCTCATTAACCACTCATGATCAATCATCCATTGGGGACAACAAAACAGACTAATTTCTAACAAGATATAGCTTATGATTCCAATATCACAACAAATATATTAGAACTCCTAATAAATGACCAAGTTGCAAGCTTATGATAAATTGATAACCTCTCCGCACCACCTTCAAATCCAAGGAATGACTACATTTCATCATCGGCTTCATATGCTCCGCGGTCTGTTCTGGAAGCACAAGTTTGTCAATATCACACTTGACGAGTTTTTTTTTAGACTTTAAAGGGTGGCATATTAGCCATATATGCTTTAAATACAAATGCAATGGATATCTGCTTTATTAAAATAGAAAGGCAATGGAGTTATGGAGATGCTTGAGGCTTGGCACTATGAGCTATGAGCATACATAGGTATGGACTCGGTGAAATGGTATGATTCGACAGATATAAAATATTATTTTATTTAAATTTAATATCTATATCTAATATTTAAATGATGTGATAATGTTTTAATTCATTAATTTAAATTGTATTAGATTTAACTGATTTAAATAAATGAATTAAAACGTTATCGTATCGATTAGTCATCAAATTTGAAAACCAATTTTAGGATATGTTTTAAAAACAAGGAGAAGCAAGTTTTGAGACAACACATATACGTGTGAAACAAAACAAAAAGAAACAAAGGTGTGGTGCACCCGAGGACAGCCCTTTTAATTGTGGGCCATCCCTGCCTGAATGTTTTGGAAGAATTTGAAAACAAAAAAGGAAAAAACTCTAGACTTGGACAATGAAGATTGTTCGTTCGTTTTTATTTAATATTCTGTCTCTTACAGTTTAGACTGATTCAGAAAGTTTTTGATAAAGAATGTCGGCTACAGTATGGACTTGGAATATTAAAGGTCCCATCTTATTTAGGATGCTTAAAAGACAGCTGATAATATAACCTATTGTAAATTGCTGGTGATAACAAATCCTGCAGTCTGTTGATTTCCTTATGTCTTACAGTTTCATGCAGTTTACATCTAGTGGTGCTGTCATAGAAAACATGTACATATACATCAAGTACGTCCATCAAAGCAGGTGCAAACTGCCTGTTACAACTTACAATAACTCAGAACAAGATCTTTGCCAAGATAACATAAAGTAGAATGTCTACTCGTCCTGAATGCCAAACTTTGATAAAAACATACCTTTGAATCCAATAGACCTGTAATACATTAGATTTATTCTCCGGTAAGTAAATGAATTTTTATCGGATGCTGAAAATGATCAAGAACTTGGTCATATATACACATAAAATAATAATGGTTTTACTGAAAATTAATCCATTTAGAAGGTTCAAGTCAATAACTAATATCTTTTTTATAAAATTACAAAACTAATTCCTTTTTGATGTGTAAGTACAACTATACCCTTACTTACTCACTTTTATATTTAACTTAACATATCCATTCTCTAAACATATTATCCCACCACAACACCATTATTTTCCTCTTATTTACACCTCTCTTTCCACCACAACACACAATTTCGGTTTCTCTCCCATTATCCTCTCTCACAATTTTTTTTTTGTTCTCTCTTCCTTCATTTCGAAATTTAGTAATTATTACATTCTCCACAATTAAGCAGCTCAAAAATATTCATCCACAACATATTCAAGCTTTGAGGTGAGTTTTTTTTGAAATTTTTTAGCTGAATCTCGGATTTAATTGTATATCGGATTTAATTGTATTTGTATTAATTTGTTGTGGAAATAGTTTACATTTACATAATAAAGTATGGGTCTTGTGTCAATTTGATATTGTTGTGATCAATTTAAAGTTTAAACATAAATATAAAGTATATTTCTATTTTTCATATCTTTTTTACTTTCCTTTGTACATTAGGGTTGCTTATTTTTGTAATTTTTTTTTCATCAATATAATAGAGCATGGGTCTTTGTTGAATTTGATGTTAGTGTGATCAATTTTAATTTTATACATAAATTTATAGTTTTTTCATGTTTGAATATTTTTTTTAAGTTTAATTTGTGCATTAGGGTTGCTTATTTTTGTGAAAATAGTTGACATGAATGTAATAGAGCATGGGTCTTGTGTGAATTTGATGTTGGTGTGGTTAATTTTCCATTGTTGGATTGAATTTACACAATTTGTAGCATTTTTTTTAAAACGTCTAGCACAGTTTTTCCTAACAGCGCTGGAAATTCCCAACAAAGTTAGGAATTCCTAACTGCATTGGGAATTCCCAACGCTGTTGGGCATTCTTAACTGTGTTAGGAATTCCCAATCGCGTTTGGAATTTTCAACTCAGTTTGGATTTCCTAACGGTGTTGGAAATTTCTAATTGCGTTGGGAATTCCCAACGCTGTTAGAAAAAACTATGCTGGATACTAAAATACAATATTTTGGAGTTCCTCAATGGTGGAGAATGTAAATAATAAATAAAATACAATATTTTGATGTTGTTGTGATCAATTTATAGTTTAAACATAAATCTAAAGTTTTTTTTTAATCTCTTATTTACTTTCCTTTGTGCATTAGGGTTGCTAATTTTTGTTAAAATAACTTTCATCAATATAATAGAGTATGAGTCTTGGTTGAATTTGATGTTGGTGTGATCAATTTTAATTTTATACATAAATTTAAAGATTTTTTATTGTTTGAAAAAGTTTTTTAGTTTAATTTGTGCATTAGGGTTGCTTATTTTTGTCAAAATAGTTGATATGAATGCAATAGAACATGAGTGTTGTGTGAATTTGATGTTGGTGTGCTTAATTTTCCATAATTGGATTGAATCTTTACAATTGGTAGCATTTTTTTGAAAAAGTGTCCAGCGCAGTTTTCCTAACGCTATTGAAATTAGTTACTATTTTTAAAAATGTATCTATAATTTTTTATCTAACAATGTTATGTGTTTATTTGTAGGTACCTGGAAGACACAATAATGCTAGAAATGTTTTATGTTGGAAGACATGATGTAGTGATTTTATCTATATTTGTTTGAAGTTTTGTATAATGTTGACAATATTAGATTGTATGGATACACTATTATATTATTACATTTTGTGTGTAATGTTAAATGGATTCATCATGAAATTTATGTAATGTTACATAAGTTGTGAAATGTTAACATTTTGAAATTTATAGATGTTATGGACAAAATCTGTACAATTTATACTGTGTACAAAATACATGTTATGTAGTGCAATAACAAATCTGCACAGTTTATACAAAATCCATGTTGTGTAGTGCACTAACAAATCTGTACAGTTTGTACAAAATGTCTTCCCACCTACTGCAAACCACATCTCTGACTTATTATGCGACTCTATTAATCTTCATCGGGAAATGTTCTAGAACATTGACTAACAAATCAACCTCTTTTCCCATTCTATTTTCTTGAAATGTTACAAAACAACATTACAAAAATACAATTCATCTTACTGAACAACTTTTAGCAGTCTTCCATCTTTATTTCATATTCGATTCAATGATGATAGTCAAAAACTAAAAATCCTAATTTAGTTACGAATTCGCAACAATGTTAGGAATTCTCAACACCATTAGGAAATCCCAACGATGTTGGTAATCCCCAACACTGTTAGGAAACACCAACACTGTTGCGAATTCCTGACAGCGTTGGGAATTCCCAACAACGCTTGGAATTTCTAACTCAAAAACACTAATTAGTAAACTGTATTTCATTACACGAACATCATTAGGAATTTCCAACATCGTTAGAAATTTCTAACATCGTTAGGAATTTCCAACATTATTAGGAATTTCTAACTCATTACATGAACTAGTAAACTGTATTTCATTACTCGAACTATGAGCCCAATAATATCGAAAATCCATAACATTTTGATACACCATTTTAAAAAGAAAAGATATGCTATAGTATGCTGTTAATAGTAAAATTTGGTCAGGGACCAAATAGAATTTTTTTACAAAGCCCTAAATCGTCATTCATGGGACCTCGGGCAAGCCCTAGAGCTACCCCACATAATCGAGGAAGGATCATCGGGCTTCAGAACTATCAGGAGCGAAGCTAAGCAAGTCCATGTCGAGCCCACACGCGAACACTGGAATCCGAGCTTCTCAAGATCACCTATCCCGGAACCTCGATTCCTAGGGTCGGGCTCCAAGACTACCTCGTGTGAGACAAGAGTTTGATTCCTAAGAGGAAGTAAACTTATCTCCTCCTACGATAATCTTGAGTCCATAATCTACTTGAAGTCAACAACTTTCAAATAGAGGATCCCGCCCGATAAGGAGGGAAAGGATTTATAAAATCGTGGTGGGCGATTCACGAGTTTAAACCTGCTTGGAACAAGTGTAAATAGGTCCAAGTATGATATAGAAGATATATGCAGAAATAGAGTGAAAAAGAAAGAGAATTACGTCGGGCCTAAATTCTGTGATCAGATTACGACCATCATTGTATCTACTATTCGACAAGCACGAAGTTACCATCTTTCTATGTCCTAGAGAGATTGTGAGTATATGTGAGAGATTTCTGTATACCACGAGTGATCAATAATAAAGCTCTTATTTGCTATTGTCATTCAAACATTCGTTTCTATCTAAGCAGGTTAGGTATCAAAGGTACCGACCCCGGCCACCACCTTTGTGGTAGTGGTCTCGAGGGTTTTAGCTAAAATTTCTCATATTGAGCAAATTTCCCGTTAATACTTTCTGGCACCGTTTGTGGGGAACAACTTCCACACCATCATTTTTATATTCATAAGTTTGTTATTTTGCAGTTAATCATGAGACTTTTCTCCTCCCAAGGACAGCTAGGCGCGTCCGAGCAATCTTCAGTTGCGTCGACACCAAAGGTCCTGAGGAAGGAAAGAAAGAAAATCTGGGCTCCGTGGCCAGGTCTCAGACCAGCCAACCATTATTCGGGCTTTGGATCCCCCTATGGGAAGCCAGGTCGCGCTTGACCAACAAGTGACGACCTTCATGGAAAACATCTGCCTTCGACTGCTCGCTAAGGGAATTACTGTCCAGCAAGCAAACCTCTGCAACCAAGGAGAACCAAGCAGGCCCGGGACTCGATAACCCGCTTTCGATCACCTGAGACCTACCCTTCCGGAGCCAGCTCGTAATGGAACTGTACCCAGAACCTCGATCCGAGATAGGTTAGGGACCATATTCCCCGTTTCTGAAGCTCCGCCACGTTACCAACCCAGGCAAGTTAAGTATGCAGCAGACGTCCTTCCCCGGAAGCGACGAGAGTTTCTTCACCTATCTACTTCAAGGAGGGAGGCCTGGGCTAGAGAGGAAGAAAGCCAACAAAGCCCCCAGGTAGATCCCATCCGAAGAAGGAGTCGGGTAGATATCGCCAGCTCGTCAGAAGGGTCTGATAGTGAGGATTCTGAGATTAATTCAAGGAAACATGAGAGCAAACGCCTGAGAGACTAGTTGGCAGAGCTTCAAAAAGAGATCCAACGGATGAAGAAGGGGAAGTACAAGGAAGACAAGAAATACCCTCTAATTGAGATGAATGCTCCCTTCACCAGAAGGATCCGAGAGGTGGAGCTCCCACCAAAATTCAAAATACCGACTGACATGTTCTCCGGGATTGAGGATCTCTTGAGCCATTTGGAGAGCTTCGTTTAACAGATGGAGGTCCAGAACACGACTAGGGCCGCTATGTGTCGAATGTTCCTAACTACGCTGACGGATTACGCTAAGACCTGGTTCAGAAAGCTACCCGCTGGAAGTGTGGATTCCTTCACGAAACTGTCAAATGATTTTTACTCACAATTCCAGGGAGTTAAGCCTCGATTGAATGATCCAATCCATCTATAATACGTGATCCAGGAGAGAGGGGGAATCCTCAGGGCTTAGATCGAGCGTTTCAACAAGGAAGTCATCCATATAGGGGTCTTCACCGAGAAAGAAACTCTTGCCAATTTCAGGAGGAACTTGTGGGCGGGCAAGCTTTTTCGGTCTTTCGCCAAGCGGCCTTCGGAGACCTACCAAGAAGCCTATGATAGGGCTTTGTAGCAAATTGAAGTCGATAAACAGATCAAAGTCAAGATGGAACACGAAGATATGAGAATCGTAAAGCGACAGAAGAAGGAAGCTTCAAAGCCAGAGCAAGCTTAAAAAAGCCAGGACAAACCCCCCAACAGGTCGACATATCGCCTCCCCATTTCTTAACCCCGATCGAAAAGGTATCCCGTTAAACGAACTCCTCGACGGGCTTCGTCTTCTTCTAGAACCGTGGCTCCAATAACTCGAGATGAGAGAGGATATGATCACTACACCTCTTTAAATGTATCCCGTGAAACAATCTATCTCACCATTCGGAATAAAGGGTTACTACAGAAGCCCTCACCCATGAAAACCACCGTCGATAAGAGGAACCGTTATAAGTATTGTGACTTTTACGAAGACGTGGGACACAACCTTCAGAGTGCTATAACCTGTGAAATCAGATTGAGGCTTTGATAAGAGGAGAATGTTTGGTAGAATTCTTACAGCAGTCAGGATAATATTCAAACTGGAAGGGAAGTGCAATCCGAGATCAGCGAACACGCTGAAAAAAGAAAAGGGGAGCAAGCAGATCTGATGTAGCAAATCCAGATAATGCATACCATTAGCGGAGGGCCTACTCTGGTTGGCACCTCCAATAATTCCAGGATAAACCACGCAAGGACAGTCCCTAGTGTGGACGAAGGGTGGGGTATCTTCCAGATCGACCAGAGCCTGACCAACCACTCCTAGTTATCACAGATCATTTTCACCGAAGCGGATGTTTACAACACCATGCAACCTCATGATGATCCCATGGTGATCATGGTACAAATTTCCAACTGCATGGTATACCGTGTGCTCGTTGACACATGCAGCAACGTCGACATCCTATTTAAAGACACCTTGGAAAAACTGAACTTGAAACAATGGTGTTACAATAGTTGCACTACCCCGCTGTATGTGTTCACTAGGGACTCAATCATACCCGTAGGATCAAAAATCCTGCCAGTAATCATTAGAGCTACACCTCTCCAGCAGAATGTCATGACAGACTTCGTGGTAGTGGATACCCCGTCGGCCTAAAATGCAATATTAGGAAGACCATTTTTATCATCTTTGAAAGGGGTCATATCCATCTACCACAACGTCCTGAAGTTCCCAGTAAAAGACAAGGTGGGGGAAGTCCTGGGTGACCAGCAAGCAGCCAGAAGATGATATGTAGTATCCGCCAACCCAACAGCTCTAGCAAAACAATTTACCCTAACAACGATCCAGAACAGGGCAACACTAGTATTGACCCTGGAAGATGAAGGACCCATGAATCACCCAGAGGATGATCCTGTGGTGCCAGATGAAGAGGAGCAGAGAAGGGAATGGGCTAGTGGGCGTTCAGTGGATGAGCTGAAAGAAATGTCCCTCCGAATAAACGATCCCTCAAAGGTCGTCAAGGTCGGAGCCACTCTTGAGCCATGGGTGAAGGAGAGTTTGATCGGGCTCCTCAAAGAGTTCAATGACATCTTCGCTTGGAGTCACGACGAGATGCCTAGGATCCTGATGACTTTGTCTGCTCACCAATTGGCAGTGGATCCGACCTTAAGCCCATCAAATAAAAAAGACGTCACTTCAACACTGAAAGAAATGTTACAGTTAAGGAAGAAGTGGACAAATTGACCCAAGAAGGCTTTATCAGAGAAGCACGCTACCCCGAATGAATCGCCAAGGTAGTCATGGACACAAAGGCAAATTGGAAGTGGCGCATGTGCATCAATTATACCGACCTCAACTGGGCATGCCCAAAAGATAGTTTCCCTCTACCAAAAATTGATCAGTTAGTTGACTCCACCTTTGGAAACAAGCTACTGAGCTTCATGAACGTGTTTTCAGGATACAATCAAATTATGATGCACCCCACCGACCAGGAAAATACCAGTTTCATCACCGGACAGGGTCTGTATAGCTACAAGGTGATGACTTTCGAGCTTAGGAACGCAAAAGCTACATATCAACGGTTAGTCAATCAGCTATTCAAGCCCGAAATTAGAAGATCAATAGAGGTGTACATCGACGACATGATCATCAAATCATTAACCCCTGAAGGCCATCTGGGCGACCTTCGCAGAACCTTCATGATCTTAAGGGAGAACCATATGAGATTGAATCCCTCATAATGCGCTTTTGGGGTGACTGAGGGGAAGTTTCTGGGCTTCATGGTTCATGAAAGAGGCATAGAGGCTAACCCCAAAAAGATTAAAGCTATCCTGGATCTAGAGTCCCCCACGTCATTTGAACAGGTTCAGGTCCTGACCGAACAGGTAGCAGCGCTCAACAGGTTTATTTCTCGGTCTACCGATAAATGTCTCACATTCTTCAAAGCCATCAAGTAGGGAAGAAACATGAAATGGGACCAGGAGAGTGAACAAGCTTTTCAAGCCTTGAAAAAATATCTATGAAGCCCTTTTAGCCGAATAAGGGTGGCCGCAGAGCTCAGGGTCTTTTACCTTCAGGTCAGGAGTGACTCGTTGCTTATAGTAAACCAAGTCTTTGGGGATTATCAGGAAAAATGGGATAACATAATCGTCTACCTGAAGCTAATTCAACAACTTAAGAGCAAATTCAAAGGTTTCAAGATTGAGCAGGTACCTCGACAACAGAATCGTCGAGCAGTCATTCTAGCCAAGATAGCTGCATAGTGGCCAGACCTTACCACAAGGAGTCCCTTTCTAAGTGATTCCCCTACCAAGCACAGTAGCAGGTAGCGAGACTTATACCATGGATCGGCAGCCATGATGGATGGACCCAATAGTGGATTATCTCTAAGAAGGAAGGCTCCCCAGGGAGCCCAACCAAGCTAGGTGAATCAAGAGGCTCTCGGTCCGATACTGCTTGGTAGATGGGAACTTATAAATGAGGGGCATATCCATTCCTTTGCTTCGATGTTTGCATCATGAATATGCCAAATGGGCATTGAGAGAGGTTCACTCTGGGAATGCGAGAACCACATTGATAGGGAGGCTCTGGCATATCAGGTACTCCGCATGGGGTATTATTGGCCAACCATCCATTAAGATGCAAAGAACTTAGTATGATCATGCGAAGCATGCTAAAGGACCGTAAACTTGAGTCACCTACCTCCGGAGCGATTGTCATCCCTTAGCTCCCCATACCCCTTTGCTATGCGGGGAGTCTACTTGATCGGACCGCTTCCTACTGCTCTTGGTCAAGCCAAGAATGCTATCATAGCAATTGACTATTTCACAAGGTGGGTCGAAGTCGGACCGCTTTCCTAGATTTCAGAAGAAAATACAACAAGATTCATAAAAAATAATGTAATTTACAGGTTCGGGACCCCACTTGCCATTGTAGTTGACCTTGGTAAGCAGTTTGATAAGGGCCGGTTCAAAGACTTTTGCAAGGGCTTGAGAATCGACCTTAGGTTTGATTCAGTAGCCCACCCCCAAACTAACGGGCTGGTGGAATCCACCAATAAGACTATTAAGAAGCTGTTGAAAAAGAAGTTGCAGCAAAAAAAGGGTAGAGAGGCTGAGGAGATTCCCGAGATCCTCTAGGCTTATCGCACTACGTGGAGAACGGCTAACGAGGAGAGGCCTTATTCTCTAGCCTTCGGGGTTGAAACGGTACCTCCCATTGAGCACAAACTGACCTCCTTCAGAGTTCAACACTTTGAACGAGGAAGCAACAAGGATAAGTTCCGTGCTAGCTTAGATCTCTTGGAAGAAAAACAAGAGAGGGTAGCAGAGAATGTAGCAATTTACCATAACAAGATTGCCAGATACTTTAATAGGAGAGTTAAAGCCCGGAACTTTAAGGAAGGGGAACTAGTTCTCAGGAAAGTGACATTGAATACCAGGAAGAGATCCGACGGGGTCTTGAGACCTAACTGGGAAGGATCTTACTTAGTAAATGTGGTGGTCCGTAACGGGGCATACAAGCTCAAGGACATGAATGGCCGACTCATCGATCATACTTGGAATGTAGATCACCTGAGAAAATTCTACCCCTAAACAGGGGATTCGTGAGCAGGCTACCTCCACCTAGTTTTTAATCTCCAACAATAATGTACTCCTCTCTTTTTATCAATAAAGCCTGTTTTTTCTCCATCTTCAACTATATTCTACAGTGATTTGGGTCTACATGGGAAATTTGACATTATCATCCCAAGACCAGGGATTAGCCAGGGAAGCCCCCTCGCTAACCCTGATGCCTCGACCGGGCACCACCCCCAAAGAAGGATCTGAGAGTAAAAGCATAGCGGCTATCCAGATCTCAAGACTAGAAAATAGCTAGATAGCCCTCCTGATGCCTTGGTCGGGCTACCAACCCCAAGAAGGTTCTGAGTGTAAGAGCATAGCTGCTATCAAGATCTCAAGACTAGGAAATAGCTAGATAGCTCTTCTGATGCCTTGGTCTGGCTACCACCCCCAATAAGTGTCTGCGTGTAAGAGCATAGCTACCATCCAGATCTCAAGACCAGGAAATAGCTAGCCCTCCTGATGCCTTAGTCGGGCTACCACCCCCAAGAAGGGTCTAAATGTAAGAGCATAGTTGCCATCCAGATCTCAAGACCAGGAAATAGTTGGATAGCCCTCCTGATACCTTGGTCGGGCTACCACCCCTAAGAAGGATCTGAGTGTAAGAGTATAGTTACCATCTAGATCTCAAGACCAGGAAATAGCTGGATAGCCCTCCTGATGCCTTGGTCAGGCTACCACCCCCAAGAAGGGTCTGAGTGTAAGAGCATAAGTTTCGATCCGGATCTCAAGACCAGAAAATAGCTAGATAGCCCTCCTGATGCCTTGGTCGGGTTATAACCCTCAAGAAGGATCTGAAGAGCATAGTTGCCATCCAGATCTAGAGACTAGGAAATAGCTAGATAAACCTCATGATGCCTTGATCCGGTTACAACCCCCAAGAAGGACTCGAGTTTAAGAGCGCGGTAGCCATCCCGATCTCTAGCCTAAGAGAGGGCTAGATAGTTCTCCTTGATACCTTATTCGGGCTATAACCCCTTGGAGGGGCTCGAGAATGGAGGGCTCTATTACTTAAACTCTAATATCCCAGTTATTACTGGTTGCTAATTCTCCGTGTACATATGGTTGCTTATTGTGATAGGTGCTAACTGGTTACCAAGCTACAAGTTTCTGTTGAGAGTTGAAAGCTCGAGCTAGCTATCTACTTTCACACTTAAGCAGTTTTCCAATCTTGTTACTTTTACCAAGCTCAGAGCTAGATTGTTGTAGAGGCTGCACCTAGATCGAGATTAGAAATGAAGCAAATACATGCCAATCAAGTCAAAATTTGAACAAGATCTAAAGTCAATTTTCATTAATGAAATGGGAAGCCTATCCCCCGGTAAGCCTATAGCAACTGAACAGGGAGCCCAACCCCTGGTTCCGGGCTATAAAGTACTAGTAAACAAAAATGATGATGATGATCAAGTTGCCCACCCCTCTTTCCAGGCATTCAGAACAAGCTACAATAGCATGGATTCAAACTTCTGCATCCTCTTGATCTCTTCCAGCTTCCCCTCTCCCAGGATAAACCTCGCCCCCTGCTCCTCTTTCTGGTGGTCGCTCATTCTGGATAGCCGCCTTCGCCACCTCTTTCTGAGGATGCCCCTCATTTTTCTGTTGCTCAGCTGGGTCCTCCTCCAAGATCTCATTGACCACCACCATGACCTTAGATGGTATGGTTGCACCAAGAAGGTTGGCCATTGACTCATGCATGATCTCTCCTACTACTGGCTCTTCCATTGAAGGCACCTTAGAGGGACCTCAGGCTTCGGTAAGGCCTCTTTCTGGCTCCATGGGTTGAACTCCCCTCGAGGATTCTCCAGGACCTAATGTTGGGAAGGTCGGGACATGAGGAGGTAGAACTGGCATTTCAGGCCACTTCCCAGCTCCATCCCAAGTAGAATGACCCGCTTCATCATTTTCGGGGTGAGACATCTCTACAGCTCGAGATATAATTTCTTCCTTATCCCAGCCGATGATACTGAAGAGGTCAAATGGGAGGGGAAGGACTTCCGTGACCTGGAAAGAAGTTTAGAAATACCCATCGCTAAAAAAGGCTTCTACTTTGACCTGAAGCTTGGTAACTTAGGCCTACAGATCTTGGTTCTCAACATCCAGTGCATTCGTTTCCTCCTTCCAATCATCCCGCTGACTCGCTCGATGTTGAGACCGAAGGGTTTCTTGATTGAAAGACTGCTTCAACCTCTCATGGTCGTACTGAAGCTCGGCAAGTTGTGCTTTCATTCCCCTCTGGCTAGAGGTCATCTCCTGGACCAAGGTTTGAGCCTGTGCCAACAATTCCATGGCTCGTTCAGCCTCAACTTCAGCCCTATCTACCTGGTGTCCTATGGCTACTTGAAATTTGAAAGCTTGTAAAGGGAGTTCAAGTTAGGAAATGATAAATCAAATTATTACATGAGAAAATAAAAGGCGATAACTACTTCGGCTAAGAGGGCGGAACCCTTGGTAAGCAGGATATCCAAGGGCATTGAAGCTGTCCTAGAAAGCCCACCACCCGGACAGGATGCAACGAACTGCTTCAAAACCTCGTCCTGACCAACCGAGCCTGATTGATGGTGAGGGCGAGCAAGGGAAACCTCAGGGATACCAACCTCGGGGTCCCCTGAAGCCTGAATTGTTTGGGGCGCAGTTGGAACATCTGAGGTAATGAGTAATGTAACTGAAGGAGCAGGAGCAGTAGCTGTAGTAGGCGCCACCGATGAATGGGCGGAGGTGGTAGGATCAACGGCTTAGAGAGTAACCCCTTCTCAATTTAGAGCTCTAGCAGCCCGCGATGCAAGAATAGCCATCTTAGAGCTCACCGGGGAAGGCGATGGAGCAGAAGCAGGCGAAACCCTAGCTGGATCAGTAGGGCCACTTTTCTCCAAGGTGGCCAAGGGGGCTTCTCGGGGAAGTCTAACGTGAGGTGAATGGGTATGAGCCTGCTGAGTTTCACGGGAAGCTGGAGCAACAACAAAAACTGTTAAAAAAAGAGAAAAAAAGGGGTAAAGCCATCACAATTGAACTATTCAAAGACACCAAGCTTGATGGTTCAAGGTACTTACGAGGAGTATCGTCAGATATTCGTAAGTAGCGGTTTACCCGATGAGGATCAAAAGGATCAGCAGTCGGGAACTTCATGTTCAAGTAGTTCCTGGCGAGGATGGCTTTTAGCACCACTTCAGACTCGACAGATAAGGTATTTCGGCTCCATGTGGGCTTATCGTTGAAAGCTGTGGGGACCGCAAACTCGTGCCCATCTATAAAGATCGAGCTCCTCCAGTCATCGCCATCCAATATCCATTCTTCCATCCAGACTGGGTCCTTCCTTGAAGCTCTAGAGATGTTGAAATTAAACTTGTTCTTGGCCTTGGCGTAAAACTGACCTCGGGGAACCCCAGCCAAGCTCCCAATTTGAAAGAGGAAAGTTAGCTCCTTTGCCCCGGGCTCCCTGGTTATCCTGCTTAGCTTGCACTGCTTCCACCACAGCATGAGGAAGCCAATTAGATGCCTCCAGAAGCCGGGTGTCAACTGGAGGGGAGCTAGCTGAATGACTTTGAGAGCCCGCCGAAGGGTAGGATGAAAATGGAGCCTTACCCCGCTCTCGATGGCCGCCACATGGATGGTGAGCACCCTTTTAGGTGGGTTAAAAACGTTATAATTCCTGTAAAGCACTGTTAGGGAGACGCTGTCAGGAATGCCATATCTGGACCTCAGGCGGCTGATCAATTTTAGGTCAACGGTAGAGTCTGGAATGACCTAAAGTCATATGGAAGACGCCTCTCCAGGGAAGGACCGACAACCTTGCCTTGATCCTTTCCAGCGACGTCGGCTCTATACTCTTCACCGGAATCCTCATCAACCAAGTTCAGAGGATTGTCTGGTTGGTTAGAAAACCCAGTCCTGATAACTACATTCCAATTCGATCGACGACGTTACGGGGACAGAGGTGAGTCCTCCCCATCTAGATCTCGTCGAGCCCGCTTTTCGTGGGCAAGACTCGAAACCTCTGTGCCTTCAACGAGGGAGTCAATGGAGTCAAGACTAATCTTCGACATAGTAAAACAAGGTTTGGGGACTGAGAAAAAGGAAAGTCGATAGGAAGTATAGAGGGTGTGTTTGGCACCTGGATGGGACAAGACATGACATGACATGACTGGACATGACGGGACAACTGTTCCATATTATGTTTGGAATGTCTGGGACAAAATAGTTAATTGTACTGATATACGTTTGGTATAACTGGGATAGGACATGACAAGAGGTACAAATGACTAGAATACCCTTCTTGTTTTGTTAAATATTTGTTACCACATAATAGTGACATATATGATATTGGCTCATAATAAATCTATATTTTTTTGATTTTATTAAATAAATATTTTTATAATATTGTAATTGGAAAATACTTTTGTATGTCATTGGTTGGATTTTACAAGCAATTGTTTGGAATTTAATGGATTTACAAAAAATAGAAAAATAATGAAAAATAAATAAATACATATATATATTTTTGAAGATCTGAAACTCAATCTTCCAATTTTTTTTTCTCAAGAGATAAAATTAAAGTAAAAAATTGAAAGTCAATTGAAAAAGTTTACACAAAAAAATTGAAAAAATTGGAAATTGTAATATTTTTCATTTCTCCTAAAAATGTCACTCAGATTGCCCAAAACTTCTACTGTTGTTTTTTTTTTCTTCTAAATATCGATCTACACCTCAACTCTATTTTCTTCACCAAAGTCTTCAAAAACTCCATTGATTGGAATTCTTTCTTCACCAAAACTGCAACCTAACAAAAAAAAAATCTCAAGGTCGCCGGTTAAATCATCATAATAATTAATTTGTTCTTAAATCAATTAAATACAAAAAAATCTAGAAAACAAACAGAGAAGAAATAAAAAATCTGGAAAAATCGATCTCCTACAAATCATCATCATCATCATCGATGATCAACACTAAACAAAAATATGATAACAAATAAAAAACCCAACCATCACCAGATTCAACCATTGATTCCATGGTGGGATTTGGTGGTGGCAGTTATCTGGTGGGAAGATCATCGTGATTCGACGGTGTTCGCGTGTGCCGGCAAACCAAGTCGGCGACAAGTTGAGTTGCGGCAGTTTGGAGAGAAGACCAGTGATTGGGTTGGAGAGTAGAGATAAGAGAGATGAGAGAAACGAGGAAAGCGAAAAGAGGAGAGAGGGGTTTTAATTTATATAGTTGTAATTTTTGGAAGTTTTGAGGGTAAAATTGTCTTTTTGGTGCTTGTCCCATGCATGGGACAAGTTTGGCCGAGGGTCTGAGGTGGAACAAGATTTTATGGTTTTCGTCCCACCTTGTCCCGTCCCGTCACACGCTAATAGCGTGCCAAACTTGGGACAAGAGAAAGTTATCCCGTCCAGTCCCGTCCCGTCCCGTCCCGCGTACCAAACGTACCCAGAGAGAGGAAGTTCGAAAATTTGAAATTGAACGAATGCGTAAGGAAGTGGCGATGAGTTTGAATTTAAATAGAGGTTAGGGTTGTAATGACGTCGGCGATATCCTCGGAAAGATTACCTCAAACCACGGAGAGGGCCGTAATACAACCAGTTTTCTTCAAGGAACACACTAATCCAAGCTCGACATGTCACTTGAGCAGTTAATGAGAGGATTTCATTCGAGAATCTCAGTAATTATTTCGTAATGGAAAATTTCCCAATTAAATAAGGATTCTGACTCCAACCCCAACTCTACCACTGGTGTTCAAGTCAGAGGGGACTTCTGTTAATAGTAAAATTTGGCCAGGGACAAAAGAGAAATTTTTCACTCTCCTAGCTAGAATCAAAGCCCGAAATCACCATTCATTGGACATCGGGCAAGCCCTAGAGCTACCCTGTAGAATCGAGGAAGGATCATCGGGCTTCAGAACTATCAGGAGCAAAGCTAGACAAGTCCATGTCAAGCCCACACGCGAACACTGGAATTCGGGCTTCACAAGATCACATATCCCGGAACCTCGATTCCTGGGGTCGGGCTTCAAGACTACCCTGTGAAAGCGAGGAAGGATCGCCGAGCTCAAGAAGCACTCGAAGTGAAACCCGACACAAACAAGAAAGAGCTCTTTCCATACCAAGGCCTCTCAAGGTCAGATTTAACTCACAGCCTAAGCCAGAAGCCCGCTGTCTTTGTCAGATACGAAGAGAGAACCTCTAAGTGGACCAGATTTGCTAATGTTCCAATTCGTAGAAGGACGCCTGTAACCTACATACGAGAGAAGAATCTCGCCTAAACTACACTGCCTCCCGTAAGTGCCCGTAAGGCCGTCCCGAGCTCCTGAAATCAGAACTAAAGCATGGATCTGCCTTGCTTTACAAAACAACTAATGACCTCCATGAAGAATCATGCCATGAATACACACAAGATCATATCTACACTATAACAAACATTAAATACTGTATACGTGTGACACAAGAGTTTGATTCCAAAGAGGAAACAAACTTATCTCCTCCTACGATAATCTTGAGTCCGTAATTTACTCGAAGTCAACGACTTTCAAATAGAGGATCCCGCCCGATAAGGAGGGAACGGATTCATAAAATCGTGGCGGGCGATTCACTAATTTAAACCTACTTGGAAAAAGTATAAATAGGTCCAAGCATGATAGAAGATATAGGCAGAAATGGAGTGAAAAAGAAAGAGAATTACGTCGGACCTAAATTCTATGATCAGAACAAGGTCATCATTGTATCTACTATTCGACAAGCATGAAGTTACCACCTTCCTATGTCATAGAGAGATTGTGAGTGTATGTGAGAGATTTCTGTATACCACGAGTGATCAGTAATAAAGCTCTTATTTGCTATTGTCATTCAAACATTCGTTTCTATCTAAGCACGTAAGGTATCAAAGGTACCGACCCCGGCCACCACCTCCGTGGTAGTGGTCTCGAGGGTGTTAGCTAAAATTTCTCATATTGAGCAAATTTCCTGTTTACATATGCAAAGGGCCAACAAAACAAGATATGCTTGATTTAGAATTTTTCATTAAAACAACACAATCATATTAGGCATCATATCGATTATTTTTTTCATTAGCAACAACAATGAATCTGCCATAAAACCACACCAAGAGCAATGTCTCGAGTTAAACCGGATAATGTTCATACAATGAACGAATTTACTTACCTCAAACACGTATAAATCCGCTCTAGAAATAAAAAAATCCCTCAAACCTATCAATTATTAAATTTGATTCACTATTATAATCTCATCATCACAGCCATTTAATTCAGCATAAACTTTATATAAATTGAACTAAACTTAAAAATCTAATTTTTAGCTAATTATCATAACTGATCTATAATTGTTATTTAATTCGCTACAGCTCCAAAAATTTCGAAATTATACATAGATGGTCTAGACATATGGAAACTACTACAGTAAAATTTTCAGTTTAATCTATGACTGATAGCATGTCCAAACAATTAATTATAATCTTGTTTATCCCAAATCTGTCCAGTAGAGACCTTAACCCACTTCGAAATTTATATAAATATTTATACTCATGTATAAATTACAAAAACTTTCACATTTAATCTAGACATATAAGGTAATATACCATAAAAGTTTAAGATCAATATGAAGTCGTTATAACATACAAAAGCACTGATATTTCATGGTTTCCCGAAACTGTCCAGCAGAATTCTAACACTGAACTCTGTCTAATCCAAAAATTATAACAATAGTTTTACATGCTTAAAAATCATGAAACTTTACAGAATTACACTACACATATACATCTACCTTTATATAAATTTTCATAATTTTTAGACATGAATAACATATTCAAAATGATTTGTGAAATATGGTAGATTTTTGTCAAAACAGGGCATCCAGTACTCTTTATAATGGTCCAAAGAAAATCCAATAAAAATCATGTCAGTGACAATGAATACCAGGATGAATATAAATCAATCATATATATGTCTACTCTCATGATGCATTCTTAAAAATAGTCTAATATACCTAGAGTGTCCATGACATGAAAGAAATACTAGAAAAAAAAAACTTACCTAGAAAAGGTGTAGGCTGGCTGCTGAAAAAGAAAGGGAGCAGTCGTTATTTTTTTTTTTTCTCTTACACACTCACATTTATATAATGCTAATAGGTTTAATAGGAATATACCCTTATTACCAATCTATTGCTATAACAAACGTAGGTGTCACATTATTTCTATACAAAACTAAAGCTTCAAACGTGGCTTGGCTGCAAATCACAGATGGAGTGAAGAACCAAAAGTTTCAAATGATTCAAACATCAAGAACCAAAACAACACCACAAAGTTGAATGCTTCCAAATTGTCCGACAACTTGAAGAACAAACTCATTGACAATCAGATGACAAAACAACTAAAAATACACTTGATTCATTGACAATCAAAATGAAGAACAAACTCATAGTTCATTGCATTCCACAGTAAAGATCACATAAAGCAAAATGATAATTTAACTAAAAATAATTACACATTAATAAAGAAACCCATCATGAACGGCAAACAGAAGAAAAAAATTCAAAAGCAAGGGAGTCATATTGCAATGTTAATTATAAAAAAGAAAAAGGAAAATCCCGCTCAATACAATACTTATACAAATAATCAAAAAGAGTCATCACACAAAAATCGAAACTAAATCAAATTCAACTTCATAAACCGAAGAAAAAAAATCTAGATTTTTCAACGGAAAAATAATAATTAGAGATTCAAAAAAATAACTTAAAAGTGAAAATTCAACACATTGAACATGCATGTTCAAGTTAATTCAATTTAGAGATTTTTCAAACCCAAAAAAAAAATAGGGTTCTAATTCAAATTAGGATTTTTTTCAAAGTACAAAAATTGAAGAAGAAAGCAACACCACTAATTTTACAGATCAGAAAACAACACCACAAAAAAAATCAATAATTGAAGAACCATTTACCTTATGTTTATTGAACTTTCCTAGAAGCCAAACGGAGTTGCCGACGTCTTCAACGTTCTGTCGCGTCGTCGTCTTCAAGGTTCCGTCGCTCTGCCGTGGTTGGAGAGAAGGCTTTCACTGCGACTAAGGATTTGGTCGATTTTAGAGGTTTGGTCGACTTTTGAGAGACTAGGGATTTGGAAATTTCAGAGAGGTTTTGTCTGTTTGAGAGAGATTATGGATTTTGCAATGTGGTCGATTGGAAGAGAGAGACGATTTAGAGTGTTATGATATTAATGTAATTTTAAAACTTTAAAAGGGCAATATTGTCACAAAAGAGTTAGTTTTGTAATTTTTTAAAAAAGAAGTTAGTTGTTAACTTTATACTCCCAAATTTAGTTTTCAATAAAACCCAAATAATAATCACAGGATCTATAAGAAAATTATGACCATGAGAATCAGGCAGCTAAGGATGATTAATCAAAAATCTGCAGATGACTCGATCCAAAAACTTTGAGTAGCTGTTCCAACTCAACTTCGACTTGAACCACTACTCAAATCTACAAATCTAATATATGTTCTCTACTGTGCATGCAAGATCTAACATATATTTTCTTCTCTCTCGGTGTGTATGCATTTGTGTGTAATTACCGTATGATACAGAGAAAACCAATGCCGCTCCAGACGTTAGACAAACTAAGCTAGAAGTGTACGACATTTTATTCAAAGGGATGGGTGCAAGTGAAAATAGAAAATAACATTAGATTAGTCATTAGAGTAATAAATAATATATTCAGAGAAAGGAATGTCGTCAAGCTCCCATGCTCACCATGCATTATGCATGAGATGCAGAGTAAGTCCAAAATGAGAAGAGTCGGGCCTATCATGGCTCAATGCTCCAGTGTAGCCAAATGCCCTCAAACAGAATTCATCAGAGAAATGAATCGAGATCTACTAGCCAAACTCTCCTACCTACTGCATTCTAAGAGATACTATAAATTCAAGGAAGAAAAATTCAGAATATTGTTGGCATTACTTGATCAGAGTCTGTCAGAAGAATTACAGTGAATTGTCCAATCAATATATTCATCAGAATTGCATAGACAGCAGATAATGTCAGATAAAATTGCAAAATGTACGTTAGTATAAGCACAACAATCACATAATCCAAATTCAAATAATATATACTATGATAGTTGAACCATGTTGACTTTTGAATACAATCTTTGTATCGATTTTTTCTTTCATCAGACTAGGAACATTCAGAGAGTTCACTAAAACACGACAAATCCCCATTAAAGAGATATAATGTAATTCATCCAACAAATAAAAAATTATATAATGCATGACATTGAGTCTAAGCAACTTATTAAACCAAAATCAATTGCCTCACATATTTTAACACCTATAACAACAGTATCATCTTTATACAGAGCACAAACTCTTCACAATTCACAATTGACTGAAACTGAAAGTATATTTACTCTCCGGTCTATTTTAAGATTCGATTCTCATCTGCACGAGCACATGCAAATTAGAATTCTATTTGTATGCATACAAACAGAGATAGAGATATAGTTGTTCATACCAGAAGAAATCCAAGATGGTAGATTTACTTGTCCCGAGGACTGTGGAGTTTGATCAATGGAAAACTGGGTTGTTTGGGAAGATTCCTGGAGGCGAAGAGCCAGGACGTGTACAGAAGCACCGGACACTTCCATGGCCGTGGCTAAGACCACTTCTTGTGAGCTCAACATCGAATCCATGTTTTAAGGCAGAAAAAAAGGTACAAGGAATGCTAGTACGGTGGATTTCCACATTTAAGCCATATTTTATTTCACGCTAAATCGCTAATTGAGATTTTCTTCTCATACAATCTTAAAACCTAAATAAAAGCAACTGGAAAATGAAATGGAGTCGGATAAATCTTATTAACTTTAAGCGTTTGTGTACCAAAAGTGATGGACCCGGCAGCGACGGAGTCACGGTGGTCCAGAGCTTGAGCGTCGTCTTCGCAGCGGCGCCGTTGCAAGGAGTTTTGACTCCACTACGAGCTGTGAGTATGACAACGACTTCCAGTGGGGATAAATTAATCTCAGAGAAGATAAATTAGAGAAACAAAGGAGAAATTAGCAGTGAACTTTGAAGTGCAAAGAAGCCTTAAAGGTTACGGAAACCAGATAAAGAGAGAAAAATAAAGCCCGCTTATTTCTTAAATTTAACAACCTTAATTATAGCAAAATAGTAACAAAAAACAAATGGAAAATATGCTGCTCAATTTTTTAATTATTCCAATAAAAAATTGTAAAAATCATAACATATAACATATATAGTACGCATTAAAAATAACAAAGCAAGATCAAACACAACAAAACCATTATTGTTTATTAACAAGTCGCAGCAGAAAGATCAAAAGTACAGTATAAACAAAAACATACAGTATTCAAACATATAATATTACAGTTACTGTATAAGAAACTCTTGGATTCTTGCCCTGCCTTGATCCGATGACCCGACCCGACCCGACCCGACATGTAGAGTACGTCATCAGAATCAGAGGAAATTCTCCACATCCAGGTAAACAGGCTTCCCTTGATAAGTAACACTGCTTGTCCTGGTTACCTGAATCTGCAATTCTCCAACTTGGCGCCCACAAATAGTGAGTTTATCGCCAACCGTAAGACGTTTAGCTCGAGCAAATTTAAGCCACCCCACTGAAAACACAGGATTTAAATTTGCTCGTTTTCCATTGGGACGGGTGTAGTACCGGAATGTCCACATATGTTGTCTTGAATCCGTGACCTGTAAATTTATAAAACTTGCTCCTTCAGGAATCGGAATTTGCTGAAGAATCTCGGTTGGAAGTGCCGGTTTAGTAGTGATATCATAATTGGTGAGGAGTTTAGTGATATTGATTGGCTGCTCAGACATGGTTATAATTCTCGAATATTTGTTATATATGAAAATAGGAAATAAAAAGCTTGGAACGTAGGCTAGCTACAAATGGTTATATATATATATATATAGCTAGGCACATGTAAAATCTTTCAAGTGACAATAGGCTAGAAATGGCACACATGACATCAGTTGATCACATCAGTTTGTTATGTTCACATGACATCATCAGGATTTGAATCTAAATTGTATATTCAAAGAGTATATGGAGAAACCTTTTATTTTCAGCATCTCAATTGAACATTGGCATGATTAGGCTTTTTCTTGAGTCAACAAAGACAAGAAAAAGAAAAGGATATAATTTGAGGCAGTGCAGTGCATAAGAGGAATTAAGATCAGGTGGACGTACTACTGGGTAACAAGCAGTGGTGGAATCAAATTTATTTATAAAATGATATAATTTGATTTGTGTTTACCTAATCTTAGTTCTTGTGTAATATTATTTAAATGAGAGTTGTTCAACATCACAATCAGAATAAAATTACATTTTCCGTTTTTGTATATGTGCTACAACTGGTACTATAAAGGAAAAACAATATTATATATATTCGGATGGTTCTCTGGTAAGGACGGTCCTGATATAAGAAATAAAGATGTCTAACCACAACCATATATTGGATATGAGTGTGAGTATTTATTAATATGGAGTTATGAACCCACTGTGAATGTGTGGTTATAGTTGTAGTTCATAATATAATAAAGTTATGACGGTTTTGATAGGAGAATTATTCATATATATTCCAATAGTGTTTTTCGCATGTATTATGGTGCGACTAATAAAACCTAACCTGCTACAAAAAAACACAAAAAAATGAGACCATCTCTTTTGTATTAATTAGTTTAATAATTTTGACTTTACCATGCATGATATATTGATCTATATCATTATATATATAAAGGAATCCCTATGGAAGAAAAATATAGATGGACGTACGTGGACGGATGGTAATAGAAAAATCAACCGTCAACTCTTTACGGCCACTATTATTCCATACTCAGCCATTTATCTTTTGAACTTTGAATTTTGATGTAAACCTCATGCACTACTCCAGTATCCAATCCACTTCTCTTACTATTATTTTTATTTTTTTCTTTATCTATCGCTTGTTGTGTTATTACAGATCATTACACTTACTTGCAAGAAAATTGAACGCTACGTGTGGGTCCTTTTGTTTGAAAAAACAAATTGCATTTAAGCCATTATATTTGACTAGTTAGTTTATAAGTTTTATTAGTTTGTTTTACTGTCACAAAATTTGTTTGGAAATAGTACTTTAAAAGAAGAAAAATCAAACATTATATATATATATATATACATGGTGGTTGGCTTTTTATCTAACTATTATGCAAAAAAAATAAAAAAATAAAAAAATTGAAACTTATACAAATATATATATATATATATATATATATATATATATATATATATATATATTTTAAACTTATACAAATAATTAGAACAGAATAATGTAATATAGATATATGTTTAGCGGGTAATAATATAAGTTTAATTAATACAGAAACAGTAAAACGTTGAAAGGTGATTGATCCTCATCTTTTGCATGCTTTGTAAAGTATTCTACCCACGCCACAAAGACCAACAATAACTAAATTCCAAAATTCAAATATGCAAAAAGCCATGCATTATCTAGAAACAATTAAAAAAATGAAATAATTCGATTTTATTGTTTTTAGACTGTGGCTTTTGCATATTTGGTTGTTGGTATCGTGCATGGTTGGTGGAAAACTTCAAAAATGAGTTCTAAATTTCTGATAAAAACTTAAACCAGTGAAACTAGTTGCAATGCAATGCAACTAGTTAATCAAATGTAATGCATTAAAATGAAAGAAAGGACAAGCCAGCTGTGTTGTTTCTTCAAGAAACAAAATTGGGCTCGTTTGACAGAGGGGCATACTTAACTAGAGGGGTTGGGGTTGATGCAGTAGGGGCTTCGGGTGGCTTAATCACTCTGTGGAACGAGGATTTTTTCAGTGTTAATTCTTGTAGTACGTTCTTCCAACAGAACCATAACTTTGGAAGGGGTGTTGACATGGATGAATAAGAGTTTGGTTTTTTGTAACATTTATGCGGCCAATGTGGAGAATAAGAGGGAGGATTTGTGGGAGTATGTCATCCAGTAGCAGAAGTCATTTTTGAGCCCTTGGTGTATAGACGGCGACTTTAACACTGTTCTCGACCCGATGGAGAGGAAAGGTATTGGATGTGATATGAGGTCGATTAGAAACTTTAACTCCTTTGTCTGCAAAGCTAAGGTAGTGGACATTCAGATGCATGGTATGACTTTTACGTGGTCCAATAATAGAGATCGTGCAGCTTGGGCTAGGTTGGACCGTTTCCTTATCTCCCCAGACATGTTGGTTTCCTAATTTGTTGCAAAAAGGCCTACCACAATCCCTTTCAGAGCACAATGCAATTATGATAGGTGAAGATAAGGAAAAGTGGGGCCTAAGCCCTTTCCGTTTTGTTAACACGTGGCTACAGGAAAAGGGTTTGATGGACGAGGCGATGAAGGGCTGGAAATATAGCTGTTGAGAAGGGTCTAAGGGCGTTTCTTTGGCGGCCAAGGTTAAGGAGGCTAAGTGTCGAATTAAGAGGTGGATAAAAGATAATAAGAAGGAGGTTTCCGGAGTGAAACTTTAGAGGCACGGCTGGCTGAGGTTGATAAAAAAGCTAGAGCTGAAGGATGGACTGTTAAGCTTAGAAAAGAGCACTTAACTCTTCTTTCAAACTTATTGGGGAGTCTTAGAAGGGAGGAGCAATTGTTGAGGCAAATGTCAAGGGTTTAGTGGTTGAAAGAAGGCGACAAGAATTCTAAGTTTTTCCATTGCATGGCTAATGGTAGGAAGAGCAGGAACCGTATCAGTGATTTAGTAATGGACAATGTCAAAGTGACAGATCCAATCAAGGTCAGGGAAGGGGTTCTAAGCTATTTCAAGACGCACTTTGAGAATGTCAAGTGGAGTCGTCCAAAGATAAGACATTTGAATTTCAAGTGGATTTATGACTCCGAAAACAGTGTTTTAGAAGGTTTGTTTAGTAAAGAGGAGGTGTTGGCAGATGTTAGCAGTTGAGAGGGTAATAAGGCTTCGGGTCCCGATGACTTCAACCTTAATTTTGTTAAGGCTAATTGGGAGGTGATAGAGGGTGATTTCATGAAATTCATTCAGGAGTTTCATAGGGATGGCAGTATAGTGAAAGACCTAAACCATGCGTTCATTGCTCTTATCCCGAAAAGAGTTCGTCCGGAGACCATTTCGGACTTCCATCCGATTAGTTTAGTTGGGTCCATGTATAAGATTGTTGCGAAAGTGCTTGCTAATCATTTGAAAAAAGTTATGAAGTCGGTGATTGGTGAGAATCAATTGGCGTTTGTTCAAAGTCAACAAATTATGGATAGTTTTGTGGTAATTTAGGAGATCTGACGCAGTGGAAAACACTAAAGAAATATACCAACGTCTAATTTCTATGAAAACTGGAATCTACCAGAAAAATGAAGAGAATACTTCTAAAATTTTATTCAATAATGAATTGCTGAGCCTTTCGGCTTACAAGGCTATTTAAAATAAAAATCATAACCCGAATCATTGTTGGACAAGAAACGGGATTACATATTAAAAGCTACAAAAAATAGCGAAAACTGCTAAAAATAGCGAAATTACAAAAATTATGGAAATAAAAAATACTAACGACCCTGAACAGACTAGAATTAACGGTAGGTGATTCTGGCTTGTCAAAGTCAACTCATGACTAAAAAAAGAAATTTTCCAAAAAGGAAAGAACTGCGATTTCGGGGCCTAAATGATGGAATTTGGTCAAAAAGGGTCATGCCTCAACACCAAAAGTGTTGACTTCAGAAGATCTCGTCGATTCCCTTCAATTAAAGTCATTTATTCTTAGATTTAAGATGGTCTCATAAAGCCATGTAGGACTCAATCATTTGTTCTACATCAATTCCCTCTACTTACAAAGAACTCGACCTCAAGTTATGTTAAGGATAAAGAGGCTCTCACGCATGATACTGGAACAAGTCAGTAACATTGAAGGTATTGGAAATCCACATGGTCTCAGGTAGGTCGATCACATATGCATTATCATTGATCTTTTTCAGAATCTGGTACGAACCATACTTCTTGGGCTTTAGTTTGTTATAGGTTCCAACTGAGAACCTTTCTTTACGTAAGAAAACCATTACTGAGTTGCCCTCCTCAAACACCTTCCGACGCCTATGCTTATCTACAACTGTCTTGTATTTCGTATTGGTTTCTTCCAGTTTCTGTCTCACCTCTGCTTGCACCGCTTGAGCTTGAGTAAATATGTTTTCTGTAACAATACTAACTCCCGGACCCTTTGGTAAATGAATTAAATCCACAGTATGCTTTGGTGGTGACACATATGTCACAACGAAAGGGGATTTTCCCGTGGCACTATGTATAACACTATTGTAGGCAAACTCAACTTGAGGTAATGCATGATCCCATTGTTTCGGTTCATCTCCATAAACGCAACGAACCAGATTTCCTAAGGTCTTATTCGTTACTTCTGTTTGTCCATCAGTTTGTGGGTGTGTAGTAGTACTATGTTTCAGAGACGCATTAAACATCTTCTACTAGGTCAGCCAAAAGTGGCTAAGGAATTTTGTGCCACGGTCAGATGTAATTGACTGTGGCACCCCATGTAATCGGACCACTTCTCTGAAGAATAACCGGACTATGTGCGAAGCATCAGAGATCTTCCAGCAATGGATGAAGTGAGCCATTTTTTAGAACTTGTCAACTACCACAAAAATCGAATCTACTCTTCGCTGGGTATGGGGTAGACCCAACATAAAATCCATAGACAAGTCTTCTCAAATATTGTTAGGAACATGCAAAAGCATATAAAAGACCATTATTTTGTGACTGACCTTTAGACACCTGACACTTGTTCCCTTCAATTAAAGTCATTTATTGACTTTAGAAGATCTCATCGATTCCCTTCAATTAAAGTCATTTATTCTTAGATTTATGATGGTCCCACAAAGTCATGTAGGACTCAGCCACTTGTTCTACATCATGATCATTCATTCTTGGAAGAATGATAAGAAGGGTGGTCTGTTAGTAAAACTAGATTTTGAAAAGGCGTATGATTCGGTGGATCACTCTTTCTTAGACTCGGTTTTGGAAGATATGGGTTTTGATAGGAGATAGAGACATTGGGTTGAATGCTATATTTCGACGCCATCTTTGTTAGTTTTGGTCAATGGTAGTCCAACGTCGGAATTCACAATGGAAAGGGGGTTGAGGCAAGGTGATCCGTTATCACCTTTCCTTTTCAACATAGTGGTCGAGAGTCTCAGTTGTGTTTTGACAAGAGCTTTCGAGATGAGTATGTTATCAGGTGTTTATTTGGGAAAAGACAAGGTGTATGATTCTCAACTTCAATTCGCGGATGATAATTTATTATTTTTAGAGCCTAAGAAGGAGATCCTTGTTAATGTTAGAAGAATTCTTTAGTGCTTCGAAATGGTGTCAGGCCTTATGATAAATTTTCACAAGTCACGTGTTGTCAAAGTGGGAAAGAAGGGGCAAATGGAGGAAGTTTGGGCGGCTGTTTTCAGATGCAATAAAGTAAGTTTGCTGATTACATATCTAGGCATGCCTCTGGTGGCCGAACCCAAGTCCAAGTTTTTTGGTATCCAGTTTTGCAACGTATCGAGAAGTGTTTGGATCATTGGAAGATGAAATTTTTGAGTAAAGGTGAGAGATTGGTGTTAATCAAGGCGGTTTTATTTAGCATCCCGATTTATTTTATGTTAGTGTTTAAAGTTCCTAACAGTGTGGCTCTTGCTATCGAAAAACTTCAGAGAAGTTTTTTTTTGGGAGATGGTGTGGAGAAAAAGAATATGCATGCGGTAGATTGGAGAACCCTGTGTAGTAGTAAAATAAAAGGGGGGCTAGGAATTGGAAGGATAGTTGATAAAAATAACGGTATGTTGGCTAAGTGGATTTGGAGGTTTAGGGAAAGAAAATGACTTGTTATGGAAAATGGTTGTTTACTCTAAATATGGAGCTAATTTGCGAGACATTAGGTGGGGATGGAATGTTGGTTCAAGTGGCTCACATTTTACCAAAGCCGTTGCTAGTCCCTTTAAGGAAGACTCGTTGTCGTTGAAGATCCTTGAAGAGAGATTAAAGATTGTGGTGGGTAACAGTGAGAGGGTTAGCTTTTAGACAGATGCATGGTGTGGTTCTATATCTTTAAAAGATAGGTATCCAATAATCTTTGCTTTGGCTGCTAGAAAGCATGGAGTCATAAAGAAATTTGGTAGTTAACGGGATGATCGATGGGTTTGGGAGATTCATTTGAGAAGAAGTCTTTTCGATTAGGAGTTGGATGTTTGGTCTTTCTTTTTGGCGAGCATTGATAGGATCAAAATCTGGAGAGCTGTGGACGATGCCTTAGCGTGGTCCTTTTGTTCGAAAGGTTTGTTCTCAGTGAAATCGTTCAGGAGGTGTGTGGAGCATGTGTGGAAGGATGGAGAGCTAGAGTGTGATTTTGGTTGGAATGAATTTAGTCCCCCTAAAGTTAAAGTTTTCGTATGGCAGCTGTTAAGAGGCAGGCACATGGTCATAGGGGTGCTGGATCATTTGGAGTTCAGATTATGACTGGTATGGAGTGCCCTTTGTGTAGTATGCATATAGACACTATAGATCACTTATTCTTACATTACTCATGGGCTTCGAGTTTGTGGTACTTATGCATGAGATGGTGGGATGTGTTGTTTTGCCCAAACGAGAGTGTTCAAGATTGGTTTCATGGGTGGAAAGGGTTATGTCTGAATTCGAAGTACAGAAGAGTTTGGGCTACCCTTTTCAGTGCCGTTACTTAGACTATTTGGGAAGTGAGAAATCAGGTGTTGTTCAAAGGATTGATAGTTGACTTACAATATTCTGTGGACATGGTTAAGTTTAGGGTTGCGTGGTGGTTTAAACATCATGGGAAATGGTCTTAGGAACCAATTACGATCATTTTAGAGAATATGAAGACGTGCTGCGTTGATGTAAATGCGAGGAGAATATCAGCGAAGACGGTGTGGTGTCAACCCAAGACCACGATTCTGAAGTTCAGCGTGGATGGGTCTGTTTGAAGGTTGTCTGAAAGGGTTAGGATTGGGGGGATTCTTAGGGATTTTAGAGCTCATTGAAGTGGATTTTTTGGATGTCAACACAATGGAATTGATGGAATTTCATAAGGCTTGTACTCTGTGTGTCTCGAAAGCTTTTTTTATGAAGAAAGAAATCATCAGTAATAGTGATTCAAGCACTGCAGCCTCATGGGTTAATGAAAAAGATTTTGGTAATCTATGTTTGTAGGAGATGATAGCTGATATTCATTCAATGCTTCGGTCGTTGGGCAACACCTCAGTGATTTTCTGATCATGAGATGTGAATGATATAGCCGATGAATTGGTAAAAAAGGGGTCTTCAATGGTCAAAAGGATTATGGAGTAGAGAGATTTTTAGTTGGTGTTTGCTTGCTTTGGTTTGCTTCTTGCTCTGTTTTATAGGTGGGGTTGCTTTGTTTTGTAGAGCTAGTATGTTTCTTTTCTTTTGGCTTGCATTGGTTTGTAGCTTCTGTGCTTTGTTTTGGTTTAGTTCCTCTTTTTGTTCTTATCCCAGAAGTATTATGGACCAAGAATTTGTTAATCCTTTGTTGTATGGTAGCATCTCTTTAAGTTGTTGAGGAGTTTGGCTTCAAAGGAATAGGAATTGAATTTCTCTTGCTGCAGGTTCTGATTTTTCGGATCTGTTCTCGAGGAAGTCTTGTTTTTTCTCTCAGAAGAAGTTGTTGGGTTTGGTGGATTCTGGGTTTTTTTTTCTGGATCTTAGCTGAATGGATACATCAGTTTTTTGAAAGAGCCTCTCATATTCTAAGCATGTCAATCGATTAAAGGGAGGGGTTGTTTATGAGGCAAAGTTCAATTCAGCTACTGCTGGTGCTCAGTTTGGTTTTTCATTTTGGATTATTTCTTGTTGATCTTGTTTAGTTTCTTCCTTTTGTTTCGTGTGCTCTCTGTCGAGTCTTTTTGTTTTTGTTTTTTGTTTCTTCATTTTGGCTAGGTCAGGTTTTTGCTCAGCCCATTTCTTGTAATGTTGGGTTTCCTCTTGTTCTATATATATCTGCTATTTTAAAAAAAAAATAGTGCTGATAATTTGATAAGTTTTTGGTAAAAAAATAAAATAAAAAAGAAAATAAGAAATAAAAATTGGAGACGTTATTAAAATAAAATGTGTTTTAAACGGAAATATTACAGACCAAATTTTAAGTTGTTCGTCTATCAAGTCAATATTTATATCACATAGAAAACAAATTTCTTGACATTGTTGTCATATCAACAATAATTCATATGTATTTACAATTAAAACGGAGAGAGAAAATAGAGAGAGAAGGTCTAGACAATGGAGCAAAGGCGAGAATCGAGACTTTAGGGAATGACTGATTTCAATTTTTGTGGACACTTGAACCCTTCAGTGGATTGACCATTCTTGTGGAGCAGTCTCAAAACATTAGGCAGGGTTCGTGATGTGTTTTTATCATCTCGAATCAGAATAGGAATGAGTTCTTATGCATTCATCAGGTTCGTATCATTGGTTGAGGCCAATAAGGTGGCAAGGATGACGGATGGGATGCACATTTATGGGTGGCCAATTCGTTCCAAAGTGGCAGAATTAGAATGGAACAAGATGAGGCTTGGAATAGCTAAAGTCAGAAAGGACAATGAAAGGACAGAGCTAAATGGTTCAAAGACTGAATTCAGAGGCAACTTAGATGGAGTCATTCGACGGAGTCAAAAGGATACCAGAGCGGATAATAATTGAACTTTCGTGGACGCTATCAAATGTGGGAATCAAAAGGCTGATCTTAGGAAGAAATATGGGGAGACTAAGATGGAGGAAATTTATTGAGATGACTCTAAAATTAAAGCAGAGTGGCTAAGAACCTGTGCGGTTGGAGTCTTGAGAGGTTTCTATAAGGTCTCTAGTGTGAACTATTGTCTTATCAATAGAGGATTTTCATTTACTTCCTCATACTTAGGGGATAAGTTCTTGTTATGGGAGTTTGATAGTGAGGATGATTGTCACGGTTTTATCAACAATCGGTTCTTTTGGGATGATTGTTTCAGTAGGATGGAGGATGTGTCAATTTCCTGTTCGATGAGAGCAAATCTTGGATGGATAAGCATTAAGGGAGTTCCCTTGATTTGGTGGAATGAAGAATTTTTCTTAACAGTTGGGAAAGCCTTTGGTGAACCTGTCATGGTGGATGACAGAACTATCTCTCGTAGAAATTTGATGAGGGGAAGATTACTGGTTCTAAAACCTGAAGGGAAGATTTATCCCAGTAAAATAAAGGTTGTCCATAATCAATCTTCTATAGTCCTACATGTCGAAAAGGATGCTTCTCCGGTGCTAGATTCCTGGGTGGAGGAATTTTTAGGGTTGAGGAAGAAGGGCAAACATGTCTTTTCAGGGATCAAAGAAAGGTCTGTTGAGCCAGGCTTTCAAATTCAAAAACAACAATACAAGGTAGATAAAAATGCTGTCAGAAATTCAGCGGCTCGAGATAGAAAGGAGGAAATCCTAGTGGAAGATAGAAGTCCCATCTTGGGAAGGAGAGATAGAGAGGAATGCATGGTTATGAGAGGCAATGAGGACTATCGTAGGTTATTTTTGGGAAACAAAGTTGCACAAGAGTTTCAAGGAAATGACAAAGGCAAAAGAGAGGTTGTTAGGAAACCAAAAGTGATTCCAGCAATCACGTTCGATCCTAAAGCCAAATCGATATTGGAGAAAAATCAAGTTAGAGAGGCTGTTAGATTGGAAGAGGTTGGGTACAACTCTTTTTCAACTAATTATGAACATGAGTGGGCCTTCACAAGATACAAAGGGGATTGCTTTTATCACATATTGGAGTATAGTGGGGGTGTGAATTCCAATATTATTATGGACTTGGGCGTTGTAAAGGTTGATAAGAGACCAAACTCAAGACAATTTCAGATGGACTCTTCAATTGACACTTATAATGGGTCGGATATTAATGGTCGTAGTAATGGATTGGGTGGGTTGGTTGGTTTCTGTACTTGTAGACCCTAATCCTTACAATTGCAGACACAACTCTGATAGAACCATATGATTAGATGAAAATATTGGAGGAAAAAGATGTATTAGTAGCAAAACCTCAAGATGAGACCCTGGTTGTAAAAACGGTCTTGGATTCGGGAATGGAAATGGTAGAGTCCCCAGCGGCAGTGAGGAAAATAAAAGGAAAGAAACGGTGTTTCTTCTTAAAGAAACATGGAATGCGGACCAAAAGCTCAAAGTCAAGGAATTCTTAGGAATCTACTGAGAACCTGGTAAAGTTGTCAGAATAAGAGTCTCTGAAGAAGGATGTCTCAAAGAAGGACAATAATGAGAGGGGTGTCGAAGCTGGAAATGGAGTGGTTAAGAATGAGGTAGTCGATACAGAAGGTAACATATTGGTTTGGAACTTTGAAGAGGAAATTGCTAGAGTTGTAGAGACAAGGGCATCTCTGGGCTTTGATTTTGGTGGTAAAGAGAAAGTTCTGATGGAAGTGTTGGTAAGAAGAGAGGAAGAGGACAATATCAGATTAGCAGAGGATGTTTGATTCAGGTCAGTCGTTCTGTTGTGTGGGTTGTTGTTATGTTTATGATAGTGTTCTTGGAATGTGAGAGGGTTGGGGAGTGGTGATAAAAGAAGGGTTGTTTAGAAGTTTGCTGATAGGATTAAGCCTACCGTGTTTTTCATTCAGAAAACTAAATTATCCTTTTATGATAGTAAAATTGTTAGTTCTTTGGGTGGTTCTTTTCTCGGTAAAGGAATTGGCGTTGAGGCTATAGGGTCTTCAGGTGGTTTGGTGTCCTTGTGGAATGAAGATTAGTATGTGGTGTCAGATTGTATTGTTAAGGATTGTTTAATGTGTGTTATTGGTGAAGTCATCTCGGGTAAAAAAATTGTTGGCTTGTGTAATGTCTATGATTGCAATATGGAAAGTGAGAGGAAGTTGTTGTGGGAGGACATTGGCTCTGTTCTGGATTCTTTTACGATTCCTTCGGTCATGGGTGGTGATTTCAATTCAGTTTTAAATTATGCTGAGAGAGTTGGTGTGAGAAGCAACCTTGGTTCAGTGAATATATTTAAAGCTTTTGTCCTTCGGTCAAGACTAGTGGACATTCCTCTTTGTGGAATGGCTTTCACTTGGTCGAATTTTAGAGACTCTGTAGCTTGGTCAAGAATTGATCGTTTTCTCCTTCGCCTATTTTACTCTCTTGGTTCCCTAACTTGAACCAAAGGGGCTTACCAAGATGTGTGTCGGACCACAACCCGATAGTGCTTGATGTTCCCAAGAAGGATTGGGGCCCAACTCCGTTTTGATTTTTTACTTGGTTGTTGGATGAAGGAGGTGAAAAAGGCTGGATTTCTTGCTCAACAAATGGTTCGGCTAATAGGCGTCTCCATTTAAAAGTTAATGATTCTAAACAGATGATGAAAAAGTGGTTGTTGTGCAACAAGAAAGCCACGCAAGGTTATTGAGGATCGTATGGCAGTCATTGACAATAAAGCGGAGAATGATGGTTGGGATGAAAATTTGAGAAAAGATCGGTTGAATTTACTGGCCAAAGCTTGGTCTGGTGCTAGGAAAAATGAACAAGTTTGGAGGCAAAAATTGAGAGTTCAATGGTTGAAGGAAGGGGACAAGAATTCAAAGTTCTTTCATGTTATGGCCAGTAGAAGGAAGAGGCGTAATTATATTGGGAATTTACAAGTGGAAGGGATTTCAATCTCGGATCCAACTCGGGTTAGAGATGCGATTTTAAGATATTTTCAAAATCATTTTCAAAAAGTTGGTTGGCATCGTCCCAAGATAAATGGGTTAAATCTTTTAAGGTTGGAGGTGAATGTGGGGGACGGTCTTGAAGCAGCTTTCTCTTTAGAGGAAGTGTGAGAACCTCTTAATAGTTGTGATGGTAATAAGGCTCCAGGGCTGGATGGTCTGAATTTAAATTTTGTGAAGGCTCATTGGAAGGTCATTAAGGAAGATTTTATGAACTTTGCAAATGTTTTTCATGCAAATATTACGATTATTAAGGAGTTAAACTCTACCTTCATTGCTCTCATTCCAAAAATCAAGTCTCCGATGAAAGTAGAGGATTTCAAACCTATTAGCCTAGTTGGTGCTATGTACAAAATAATGGCTAAGATACTGGCCAACCGTTTGAAAAAGGTCATGAACACTATTATTAGTGAGCCTCAGATGGCGTTTGTGGAAGGGTGTCAGACTATGGATAGCTTTGTGATAGCTGATGAAATCATCAACAAATGGAAAAAGGACAATCAATGTGGTCTTGTGATTAAGTTGGATTTTGAGAAGGCTTATGACAGTGTGGACCATGTTTTTCAAGATTCCATGATGGATGGAATGGGTTTTGAAATCAAATGAAGGAAATGGATTATGGATTGTATTTCTTCTCCGTTTATGTCAGTCTTGGTCAATGGGAGTTCCACTGATCTTTTTGCCTTAGAGAGAGGGTTAAGACAGGGAGATCTGCTCTCGCCTTTCTGATTTAATATTGTTTCGGAGGGGCTAAGTAGGGTTCTTCTCAAGGAGCGCGGATATGGATATGCTCAAGGGTGAAGACTTTAATAGTAGCAATACTCACATTCTCGCTTACAATTCGTGGATGATACGATTTTGTTCATTAAACCTTAGGTGGAGTTTGTTTTAAACACTAAAAGAATCCAAAGGTGCTTTGAGTTAGCCTCTGGGTTGAAGATTAACTTTCACAAATCTTGCGTGGTGAGAGTGGGTAATACGGTGTCGTTGGATCTGGTTTTGGCCTCTGTTCTGAATTGCAAGGTGGCGAAACTTCCGATTACCTACCTGGGATTCCCTCTTGGTGCAAATCCGTGCTCAAAAGCTTTCTAGAATCCGGTGGTAGGCAAGATTAAATCTAGATTGGCCATATGGAAACGCAGGTTCTTATCTAAAAGTGAGAAGTTAGTCCTGATTAAGTCTGTGATTTCTAGCATACCAACGTATTATATGTCCATCTTTAAAATCTCGGTGGGGGTCGTTTAAAGAATTGAAAAACTTCAACGAAGTTTTCTTTGGGGGGACGGTATTGTTAAGAAAAAACTTCATGTGGTGAATTGGGAGTCGGTGTGTAATAGCAAAATTAATGGGGGTCTAGGAATTGACAGGGTGGCTGACAAGAATAAAGAGTTGTTGGCTAAGTAGGTGTGGAGGTATAGCTTTGAAGATAAATCGCTTTGGAAGAGGGTCATAGTGGTCAGGTATGAGAGGAATTGCAAGAGTTTACAATGGAACTGTCAGTCATCTTCTTTCATCAAATCCATTGCTAGTCCTTTTCAGGATAGCAATCGGTATGCTGCTCTTGTCAATTCAGGATTGGGAGTGGGCATTGGCAATGGGTCCAAAGTAGAGTTTTGGAGAGACATAAAAATTGATTCAGTTTCTTTGAAAGTCTTTTTTCCTCAAATTTTTGCTTTGGCCACTAGGAAGGAAGGCTTCATCTCTGACTTTTGTTATTGGGAAGGGGCTTTCTGGGTGTGGTAGGTTCCTTTAAGGAGAAATGTCTTTGGCTGGGAGTAAGAACAGTGGGAGGGCTTTTTGTCTGTTCTTCAAAGAATTAAGATTAGAAAAAGGATAAAGAA
Source organism: Dipteronia dyeriana (assembly GCA_032871835.1). NCBI lineage: Eukaryota > Viridiplantae > Streptophyta > Magnoliopsida > Sapindales > Sapindaceae > Dipteronia > Dipteronia dyeriana. The sequence goes on along the minus strand of CM065302.1, from coordinate 381,217 downwards.
TGTTTTGGCTTGGTCTTTTAATTCGAATGGTATTTTCACGGTTAGATCTTTTTGTAAGGCTTTGGAAGTTTCCAGACATATTAAGCCCGAGATAATTAATTTCAATTGGCAAGGTATTTACCCTCCTAAGGTGGAAGTCTTTGTGTAGAAACTCTTGAAAGACAGAGTTTTTGTGAGAAAAACCATTCAAAGGCTCTATAGCTTGCTTAACAACGTTATGGATTGTCCTTTTTGCAATTTAGAAGTTGAATCTTCGAACCATCTCTTCTTACATTACGGATGGTCTTGGAGATTGTGGTCGGCTGTTATGGTGTGGTGGGAGGTCAAGGGCTGCATGTCAAATTCAGTGGTGGAGTGGGCGAAAGGTTGGTGCTATTTAAATCCTAAGTCGAGTAGTGATAGAGCTTGGAAGTCAGTCTGTTATGGTTTGGACGATTTGGGAAGTTAGGAACCAATTAGTTTTCAATCAGAAAGAGAAGAACTTCTCAGTTGCTTTAGATTCTATTAGATTTCATGTGGCTTGCTAGTTTAAGTTTCATGGTAAGGGTTCTAAAGTGCCAATTACGGCCTTGCTTCTCAATATAGTTGATCTTTGTAAGGATTCGAAGAGGTGTTGTGTGCCTAGCAGTGTGGTTTGGAGATCACCCGTAAAGAATCTTTTAAAATTTAATGTTGATAGGTCGGTAGAGGCTAGCCAGGCCCAGCTGGTATAGGTAGGGTGTTACGTGATTTCACCGGAAAAATTATGTGCATGTTTTTGTTGTACTTGGGCATGTTAGACTCCAATTTAGCTGAGTTGTTAGCTATTGAAAAGGCTTGCAGTTTGGTTGTTTCCAACTCGGCTCTGTATGGTATGTTGATTGATATTGCTAGTGACTAGAAAGTGGCAGTGTCTTTGATCAATGATGAGGGTATAGGCAGTCTTAATTATGTCAACAAGGTTTATGATTGCAGAGAGCTAATTCGGTCTCATGGTGGTGTCTCGATTTCTCACATTATTCGTTCTATGAACTCTTTTGCTAATATCTTGGCTAAGAAAGGATCGAGTTCGGTGGGGAACTTTATTCGCTGGAGTTTGTGATAATGGGTTCTGTCTTTTGCTTATGTTTTGTCTTTTCTGTTTCATTTGTGTTGGTGTTGTTGCTTTTGTTTTCTTTGACTGTTGTTTTTCGTCGGAGGCCTTTTGTTGCTGTTTGGCTTTGTTTTTGTGTGTTTTTGCTCTGTTGTCTTGTGGTGCCAGGGCTGTTGGGTTTGGCTCTCTGCTGTTTGGTGTGGGTTCCCCTTTCTCTCAATAAATGATATTGTTAAAAAAAAAACAATAATTCGTATGTAGTTGATGCACTAAGTTGTCCATGATTAGTTTTTTTGTTATTTTTGCTGAAAGAACGTCCATGATTAGTTAATGTTTGGTATTTTCAATTTAATCAGAATTACTGACAAAGGTGATTGAATAATGACTACCTGTTTCTTTTGCATTCTTTCCGCATATATTGATATTTTTACAAGTAAAATTATTAATTTTATACATCTGAACTTATTATGAATGATTACAATTAATTATTTGGCCTTAAAGCCAATATTATTACATCTAATGGAAGAAAAATATAGATAGACGTATGTGGAAAGGTGGTAATTCAAAAATCCACCGTCAACTCTCTACGGCCACTATTATTCCATAGCTTTTTTCTTAACAGCAGGTATATTCAATATCCAAAAGAACAACCAAACGGCAACAACAGAAAATCACCAAAACGCCTGGGCAAGACCCAAACAGAAAAGGCAACCCGAGCAAAAGAGGAAGCAAGAAAACAGAGTAAAAAGTAAAACAAGAAGCACAAAAATCACAGCTCTCCCCAGTGAACAAAATCCCCAGAAGAGTTGGATCCCATCTTAACCAAGCTATCTGCAAAGGAGTTAGACCATCTTGAACTGAACGAGACAACAATGCCACCCAGCTTCTGAAGGTGATCGCGAATATCATAGACTAAGTTGACGTACTTGAGAAAACCAAAATTGTCATCGTTCACCCAAGACACTGCCACTCTAGAATCACTAACATTGACAATGTCCCGGCCAATAAGATTTTGAGTCGAGACACAAAGGCTGCACGCTTTCTCAATTGCCAAAAGTTTCGCCAGATTAGAATCTAAAACCCCCACAAAGAAAGAAAACAAACACATTATTTTTCCCCTCGAATCCCTCAAAACCTCTCGGATACCCGCTGGGCCGGGTTTCCCTCTCACCGAACCGTCGACATTGAATTTCAACCCATTATTGCTCGGAGGAGTCCAATCAATAATTTTATTGACTTTAAACTTGAAAGAATCCACACAGAGCTCAGGGATATTAATGAGGATGGACGTGATAGGCTCATTGCAACCCTTACCATGGTGTTTGAACCACCACCCCACTCTGAACTTAACAAGAAATCCCAACACTCTGCCCAACTAATAATCGAACCGTTATGACAGCTACTAATAACCCACCATTCCATACAAGAGGTCCGCAGCCTCCATGCCCATTTGCACTGAAGAAAAATGTGGTTAACAGTTTCAGACTTGTTCATACAAAAAGGGCAACATCCATCACCCGCCTGAATGATACCAAACTTCTAAAGCTTCTCTTCACCATGACTCTGCCTTTCATCAGCTGCCAGACGAAGAGCTCGACCTTAGGTGGACAAAGCCCCTGCCAACTAAACTTGTCCAACCAGGACTCATTATCCCTGTGATCCACCATTTCATGACAAAAAGATGCTACTGAAAAGGTACCTTTAGGGGAGTAAGACCAAGCTATAGCATCGGATACATTCTTCTGATTATGATGCACTGTAAGAAAGAATTAAAAACCTTCCATTGGTCCATCTACCACCCAAACAATCTTCTTCTAAGCTGAATGTTCCACACCCATTTCTCCCCCTCCCAATCACCAAAGCAGCATATAGGACTGACTTTACGAACATCTAGAGCGAAAATCCTAGGAAAGGACTCTCTTAGAAGCATCGCATCATCCCTAATATCCTCCCAAATGTCGATCATTGTGCCTTTCCCAATTATAAACGAAATACCACCACTTAAGACACTAGCAGCCCTAGTACCTGGCTTGGAAAGGCTGGCCACTGCTTTGACAAAAACAGAGGGATTTTTGGCCTCCCTCCAATCCCACCGTAAAGAGGCTACACCCACAACATACTTTGCACAAATAACACGTTTCCATAAGGGGGCAAATTCGCTTCCAAAGCGCCACACCCATTTAGCGAGCAACCCTTTGTTCTTCACAAGCACCCTCCCAATACCCAACTCTCCTTTCGACTTACTCCTGCAAACCTCTTCCCATCCCACATCATGCAATTTCCTCTTCACGGAATCGTCACCCCAAAGGAAACTTCGTTGAATCTTTTCGATCCTTTGAGCTATACCAACTGGAACTTTAATAAGAGACATGAAGTAATTTGGGATGCTGGAAATGACAGCTTTAATCAGAACCACCCTACCGCTTTTTGACAGAAAATTATGTTTCCAAGGAGCCAGTCTACTTTCAATTTTCTCAATCACTGGGTTCCAAAAAGCCTTCGACCCTGGGCGAGAACCAAGCGGAAGACCAAGGTATTATTCCATACTAAGCCTTTTATCTTTGAACTTTGAATTTTGATGTAAACCTCATGCACCGGTACACTACTCCACTCCACTTCTCTTATTATTATTGTTATTTTTTTATTTTATTTTTATCTATCGTTTATTGTTTACGGATGACTCGAATCAAGGATATTGTTCAATTGAATAAGTATTCTTCATCATCAGGTCATGTTGGGAGATGGTGCAGTTTTCTTTTTTCAAAATATGCAATTTTCAGGAAACGAAACTAGCTATTTTATGGTCAAACATACGTAACAGAATTTGATGTTATGTTTTCATGTTCAAATTATTCAGAAGCACTAACACGTACATGATCCAAGCTGCATTCTTGTGATCGATCTTTTAAACTCGTGGAATTAGGACAAGGCCAGGTCCACATAGGCACTCATATATAGTGTATAATAGTGTATTAAATCTTCAACTTCAGTGAAAATTCTCCACATACAAATAATTAAATAGGCTCACCCTGATAAAGTGATATTACTTGTCCTGGTCACCTGAATATATACTATACTCCATCTGCACTTCTCCATAGCAGAGAACTAAAAATAAATTGGAAAGTTGAAAATATTTTCTATTTCGATTTTCTTCATAATAGAAAACAAAAATTGATTTTGTATTTTAGAAAACTAATAAAATGTATTTATGACATCACGTGCCTAACATAATTTGTCTCTATGCATTTCTATAAAATTTTGTCTTGAATATCTTTGAAAGATTGCTTTAAAACCGGACAATGTTGTTTTAAAACTTCTGGTATGATGTGAAGAAATTAATATTTCAAACTTATGCAGCAATTTGGTTTCAATAGTACCAAAATTCATAAATTCAATATGAATTGTGGTTCACACTGTCACCTTTTCTCTTCTCTCAATTTAGACCATATATTTAAATATATTGGTTAGAAAAAAATAAAGGTAGATAATTTTGATACAATAGTCAATTGGTGTGGACAAAAAAAGTGAAACTCCTACGTGTCACATATATCTGTGTGATTCTCTTGCAAATTGCATAATTGATTGTTTACATCGTGAGAGTTTGTTGATTATGTAGATATGGAATTAAATTGCATTATTAATTGTTTAAATTGAGAAAGAGTTTGTTGATTCTAAAGATGTAAATTGAAATCCATAATAATTAATTCAGTAGATGAGTTTGATAAGAAGCCTACTGGAATTTATGTTATGTATATCTGGTTTTAGTGTGAACATGCATTCATCAAAGCATACATATATATATATATATATATAAAAATGAGTTCAAAAGCATTTGACTTGACCCAAGTGTTTGAACTCTTTTTATCTCTTGTTTCAGTACTTTCTTTAACTTAATTTGCAGCCTCTTAATTCTCTCTTTCTCATATTCATATAGAGAGATGAATAACTGAATCTCTGCTGATTAATTAATAATCAGTAAGCATATTCAGTAGTTTAAACTATGATGCGTGGAGGACGGAACAACCCTAAAAAGTTTGTTATGGACACTACAGAACTGTAGCTGTGTGCAAATTAAGGTCAACATATCTCTTAATTACGTTCAAACAGTTGCGTTGTTCATATGTTTGATTTGTTTGATATGTCAATTGTTAAGTACCAGAGGTTCGATGATTCAAAAGAAAAAAAAATCCGACATATGGGTCAGGGTTCTGATATTTTGCACTACAATTTGACGCTACAATAGGTAAAGACGTGGACGCATATATTTACACATCAATAAAGCTTCAATTTGAAGCCTCTCACAATCAACTAATCAAGACAAGGGATGCTTTGATTATTCTCTTTACCTGATCTTGGAGCATATCTTATGAAAATATTATTTAAATAAGAGTTAATGGGTGTTTGTTTTTTTATCTTAAAGTATTAACAGACCTTATTTTAAGTAATTAAAGTAAAACCACTTAAAATTTAAGATGCTCTTATTTTTGTTTGTTTTTTTATTTGGGATTATCCCACTAAAATACTTAATGGTTTTGATTTTACTATTCTACCCTTATTTCAAGTTTTTAACAAACCAATTTAATTTTGGAATACTTTATTTTTATTTTTTATGTATTTTTATTTTTTAACAAATATTTATTTTTAAATAAAAATATATTTGTTTACATATACAATTATTTATTAATTTATATATTTAAAATAAAATAAAATAAAATATTAAAAAAAGAGGTGCAGGAGAAGTGATTCAACAACAACCACGACGATCGGGAATCAATTCCTCCATAAACAACTCCTCCTCCACGAGCTACAACTCCTCCCTGATCTCTCAATGCTGGCCTCCACCACCTTCTTTCGCCAACAATTCGCATCCAAGCAATCACAACTCCATTCCAATAAGGTTATCAACTCCTCAACGGCGGCGGCGACGCCCAATAAGGCCACGAACTTGTTGACACTGCCTCTCTGCATAACGACAAGGTGTTCTTCACGGCGGTCTACTACCTCCTCTCGCGGTGGCACGAGAAGATCTGAAATTCAACGCTTCTCCTCGTGGTTTCGTAGCTTCCTGCATCTACCGCCTCTCGTCCGAGGCAAGGGCAGGCCGACCGGTATCCTCCGGTTATAGCCCAGAGAGGCCGTGCCGGCACTGGCGTCTCCTTATGGGTCAATATATGGTTAGGTTAGTATTAGGGTTAGGGTTGAGGTTAGATTTGTTTAGAAAATTGTAATTAAAAAAATATATTAAAATAATTAGTAATACAAATAATTAATCTCTCTCACCAAATCCAGTCTCTCTCTAAACAAATAAATATATTAAAAAAGAAAACAAAAAATTAAAAATAAATAAAAATAAAAACAAAAACAAAATCAATAAATAAAAATATAAAACAAAATCAATAAATGAAAAATTAAAATGAAAAATGAAAAAAAGAAATAAAATTTAATCTCTCATCAGTTTCTCTTTCCTCTCTCACGATCTCTCAACTATTTCTATCATCTCTTCATCTAAACCGATCTCTTTCTCTTTTCTTCTTCTTCTTCTTATCCTTCTATCGGTTGGGTTTGGCTTCTTCTTCTTTTTCCGTCGATTGGGTGTGGGTGGTGAGCGAGTCGAATACAAGACGAGAGAGGAGCAAATTGTGGTGGTGCTGGTGGTGATGCGAGAGGTCAGTGAGGGTTTGTTCTTTGAGGTTTGCTGTTGATCTTTGATTTGGGTATGGGTTTATTTTTTTTTATTTTTCTGGTAGAGGTTCTGTGAGGGTTTTTTTTTTGAGGTTTGGTGTTGGTAGATCTTTAATCCTACGATTTGGTATGGATTTTTTGTTTGGATGAACTAGGTCTGTGAGGTTTGGGTTTAATTTGGTGATGATGTTAATGGGGGTTAGGGTGTTTTTTGGCTTAAATTAGGATGTTATGAAACAAACAAAAAAAAGTTAGGTTTGATATTGGGTTTGTGATTTTTGGAAATTTTGATAAAGTCTGGTGTTGGTGGAAATTTTGATGATGATGAAGAATGGATGGGTTTTTTCGATCAAGTTTTTTTTTTTTTTCATTTTTTGATGTTGATGAATATCAAAAAATGAAAGAGAGATCTAGTGGTGGTGAAGAAAGGGGGTTTGATTTGGGTTTGGGTTTTTGGGTTGTTGATAATGATGGTTCTGGGTTTTTGTTAACGAAAGAGAGATCTGGTGGTGGTGAAGAAAGGGGGTTGGATCTGTGTTAGGGTTTCTGGGTTGTTGTTGATGATGGTTCTGGGTTTTTGTTTGTTTTAAATTAATTAATAATTAATTTGTAATCAGATTTTTATATTTTTTACGTTAGTTACCATTTTACCCTTGGCACTTGGATGGAATCTTTACGAACCCTAACAAAATTGGACGGTAGAGACTTAAATTGAGGTTTTTTGAAACTGTAACGACCTATTATGAAAAAGCTTAAAACCGGGGATCAGTTTGTGTATTAGATCAAACTTGGGGGACTAAAATGGAATTCACCCATGATGGAATTCGTTAGAGGCAGTTGTACATTTATCCTTCCCTATGTGATAGGAATTCAAATATTACATTTGTCGATTACATTGAAAAATATAAAGAAATTAAGTCTCTCTAATCAGTATACGATTAACGATAGACCATTTTATCTGACAATAAGTGATTTGAAAAAAAATAGTTAATTAAATATTACAATAAACATTTTTAAACAAGAAAAGAAATTATTGGAATTAATCTACAATAAAAATGTAATAACATATAGAGGTTATATATAAATAGTATGCTTTAATTAATAAATTCGAAGCAATAGCAAAGTGGATAAGCTTTGATTTAGTTTCAAGTGAGTGGTTTGATGCCGGCGTTGAACGAAATAATTGAGGCTCGATTGCGATGGGAGGGTTGTAATGAGAGTGAGATGTAGGTGCTTGGGTGGGTGGGTTGTGGGACTATAGGGTTCCAAAAAAACCAGTTTTTGTTTTTCCAAATTTCGTCATTATAGACATTTTATTGGGACGAAAATTAAAATTCGTCCTTGATACGACGTAATTGTGGATAAATTTACTCATAAATCGTAAATGTGGTTAGAAATCTCTACTGAAGTGGGAGTTTCATTCCTAATTCATTCTTGTAACCAATGAACTAATAGTTTAATAAATTATTATCTAATAAATATTTTTTAATAGTCATTTGCATATCATACAAAATAATTATAAAGATTACTGAAATCAATTTAAATTATCTAGTAATAATTTTTTAAAATTTGTTCAATACAATTTTAATTTTAATTTTATTAACATATTTACGTTATATAAAAATAGTTTTGTATTATATATATATATATATATATATATATATTTCTCCAATCAGGATGATCCTTACCTTATAATATCGGGACGTCTAACCACATGGACACATTTACAGTGGATCCACAACCTCACATTAATAAATACCTACACCCAAATAAATGTAAAACTGTGATTGGACATCCTTAACTTATTATATCAGTGTATCCTTACTAGAGAACCACCATATATATATATAAGTGCACATTGATATAATTATATATGGATATTGAATGTGAACCACTCTTATATACTTTGATTTGATATGTATGCACTTATTAAATCTCTTTCATAAATGAGTGATTCACATTTAATGTATATATATAATTATATAGGCACGTACCGATACGAAAAAAAAAATCCATATATGTGGACTCGCACGTGAATCTACGGTGTTTGATGTCGTCATTCTCTGACTAGATAGATCAAAGTATTCTGAAAGCGATGCCTTAACTAATACGCGCATTCTGTGAGGATCTCAAATTCTCGATCCTGTCACCTGTTTAACAAACATTCCTGCATGCATAAAAAAAATAAAAAAAAAATGTGGTCAATTCGCGACTGATTTCTAACCATATAGAATATCAGATTATTTTTTAAGTAATTAAAGAATATCAACTATTTAGGAAAGTAGGTATCAAATGTCCAAAGTCCAAACAATGATGAATTAACCGTTCAAACAATCTGATTTCAAAAGAAATTAAGGGTTCTATAATACGATTCTAGCTTGCTATCAGATTTTATCAAGCCTCGTCATTATAATCATATATAACCATGTCTAGTAGGAATTAAAACAAACCTAATTTCAGTAGGATAATTTGTAAGTTAATCTAGTTATATTTTGGTAAGCTGGAGAGGATTCTACCGTACAATAACAGTTAGTGTTTATGTTTTTTTATCCTGCTGTGTGGTGGGGTTGGTTAGCTTTGTGTGTCACTTTGTGTTTTTTACCTTGCGCTGTGCGTTTGTTTTATGGTTGTTTGTTTTGTCTTCGGATTTTTAGGTGGGTAGAAGTGTAGGACCAGCTTGGTCCCTTGTTTTCATCGTTGTCTTTGGCCTTCGGGTCATTTGAATATGATCTTGCCGTTCAATTTTTTTTTCCTAATCCCAGTTAGAATAGATTATCTGAATTATAGTAGGATTTGGAATATAGATTATTCCTTGTCAAGTTGAATTATTCCAACAATTTAAAAACATAAGTTGAACAAAGATTTCAACAACAAAACTCAATAAAAATTCAGAACAAAGATTCGGTTTAATAGTTCTATAAAATTATTATAAAAAAAAATTCATGTTAAAGTTGAAGTTAATTAAACTAAAACATCTTCACCTAATCACAAGTGAAAAATATGTGAAGAAGTTTCATGTTTTGAGTGTTCTCATAGATGTTCCTTCCAATCGATCAAGTAATTGATTAACTATTGATCATAAGTAATCGACATCAACTTGCCAGTAGCCGTGACCGTCGTTTATGGTCCTCGCCATCTTCCGGTGACCTTCATCGTTCGGTAATTACAATATTCTAGTGATCGTCGTCGTCTGCTTCTTACCATTCCATTGTGGGATTCTGATGTGTCCCTTACTTACACACCCACCATTCATTGATTCTGATTTCTGATGGTTTACCTTTTTATTTTATTTTTTTGAAATGGATTTGCATCCTCTTAAAATCTTTTAAACATTCAACAAAAACCAAAAGCCAAATTAATATATAAAATATATATATATATATATATATACAAAATTCTCTACGATGGATCTCTCACTTACAGACCCACCGACAATTCTTTACAAATCACATCTGGATCTGTAAATGCATATTTTCTGGTTCTCTTTCGCTTCGCCATCATCACACCTCTCTTCTCCCCTGCATTCGCCGATTTGCTGGCTCATGTGAATGGGTTTCTTTTTCGGTTTGGGTTTGGGCTTGGGGTGGTCGTCGTCGATGGGAGAAGAAGAGATCAACTGATGGGGGTGTTGGGTGCTTTCGGTTGTTGGGTTTGCTGGTTAGATTTGAGTGTTGAATTTTATTGGTTTTACTTTTAATTTGATTTTGCTAAAAAGACTGGTGGTTACTTTGGTTTGGTTTTAATTAGTTTGAATTTTTTTTCAACTACTTAGAATCTATTATTGAATGAAGTAGTGGGTTGGGAATTGGATGGATTCGATTCAGTTTTTTTTCTGGTGGGGTGTCAGTTTCTGGGTTTCTATTTTTTGCTGGTGTAACGACGTTGTTGTTTTTCTGGTTTTGTGTTGTTCTATGGGAGCTTTCTTTCCTTAAATTTGTAGATAAATCAGGCACTGACTCTGCCTAAAACAGAGGACCCTTTTCCTGACTTGTTCAAATTCTCTTGAAACTTGACCTGTTTCTTCAATGGAGATCGTTTAGGTTCATACTATTCATCTTCTTCTTGTCTCCTACTCCTCAGCTTGGCTTCCCTGAGTTGGGCGTACTCTGTATCTAGGACCTCTCTTCATGAAATAAGTGTCTGTAGTGAGTTTGAAAGGGACCGGTGGTTTCAGAGGATCAGAATTCTATGAGAGAATAAGAAAGATGGGGTGAAAGGAAAAGTGATGAGTAGGGTTTTGTTGTAGAGATGTTGTCAAGAAAAATCACACACACAAACAAATCTAATCACAAACAAAAATAATAGAAAGCAATAAGAAGAAAGAATGCACCAAAGATTTTGCGTGGTTCAGCAATTTTCCCACGTCCACGGAACGCACCGCACTCAATCCACTATTTCTCAAAGCTGATTACAATCTCTCTATCTCTCTACAATTTCTCTCTACAATTTCTCTCTCTCTAGCAATTTTTCTCACACACTACTCACTTCTCTCTCTCTTGGAGTACAAATAATGGTAGTATTTATATGTGAGCACTAGGGTTAGCCAAATCCCAATTGGAATCTATTTTCTTTTTTCAATTACTTATACACGCAAGATTTCCTATTTCTCGTGAAATCCACATGTACCTGCGGTTTGGATCGCTGTGTAGGCATGTGTCTGCACTGCGGTCCTCAACGCTTGACACCACCGGAGAACTCTGCTCCATAGGCTGTGGTGTGTGTTCTATGTCCGCACCGCTGTTTGCACAGCTTGTCACGCCTGGACACCACCGCTGTGTGTGCCGCGGTTTGAGCTCCTGTCTCTGCCGTAGTCTTCAACGCACCACCTGCTGGAACTCGTTTCTCTTGCTAGTTTTTGGTTTCACATATCCCAGCAATCTCTCGTTTGAAAACTGAAACTCAATGGACGTTCTCCATCCTTCCTTGATGACTTAGTGGATAAATGACGGTGCACTCATTCCCCATGTCTTCACTCTTGAAGACCCACTTAAGTTTCACACAACTCCAGTTTTTCAGTAGTGACTGACTTGGTTAACATGTCAGTTGGATTCTTAGTTCCTGCAATCTTCACTAACTTCAACACTCCTTCTTCGATTAACGATCGAATAAAGTGGTAACACATGTCTATATGCTTGGTCCTAGAATGGAACGTTGAATTCTTGGTCAAGCGTATTGCACTTTGACTATCACTATACAACACGTTCATCACATGATTGAATCCCAACTCGGCTAACAACCCTTGTAACCATATCAGCTTCTTCCTTGCTTGCTTTTGTCATAACCACATACTCTGTTTCAGTTGTAGAGATTGTCACTATCTTCTAAAACTGGAACACCCAACTAATCACGGTACTTGCCATTGTAAACACATATCTGGTGGTACTTCTTCTATGATCCACTTCTCCGGTAAAATCTGAATCCATATAACCTTCTAACTTGATTTCATCTCTTTTGAATGTTGGACATTGAAATTCCCTAGAAAGTGTGTTTTTAAAACCTATTCACCCCTTCTAGGTTATAGACACACACTTTCTAGGGAATTTTAATTGGTATCAGAGCCGGTGTCTATATATACTTAGGTGATCCGTGCTCTGTGTGTGTCTTGCTTTATGCATTTTATGTGTTACATTACATTTGCATCCCATTCACTCATTACCCTCAAACATTATGAGTGGAAACGGTGGTAGTCATAAGGGAGCCTCAAGCACGAGACCTCCCTTACTCAATGGGGTGAATTATGCTTCTAGGAAGGGCAAGATGGAATCCTATCTTTGTCAAATAGATGATCCTGCTTGGATGGCTATTGAAGATGGGTACACTCCTCCAACAATGACCACTGAAGAGGGAGATGAAGTTCTCAAGCCCAAATCTCAATAGAGTTCACAAGAATTTGAGGCATCTAAGTGGAACAACAAGGTCATGCATGTCATCCTTTGTGCCATGGACGATAATCAATACAAGTTGATCCAAACCACCAGGAATGCAAAGAAAGCTTGGGAGATTCTTTAAATGGCTCATGAAGGCAATGAAGTAGTGAAGGACTCCAAGCTCCAAGTTCTTCAAACATAATTTGAGATGATTAGAATGAAAGAGGAAGAGTGTTTCAATGACTTTCAAGTGAAGTTAATGGATATTGTAAATCAAAGCCATCAACTAGGTGATCCATACTCAGATAGAAGAATCAAGCAAAAGATTATGAGGTCACTTCCTAAAATATTTGAGTTTAAGGTAACAGCACTTGAGGAGAATAGTGACTACAAGAATATGAAGCCTAATGAAGTGATCGGAAGACTTATAGCTTATGAATCTAGGTGGGCTTCTACATCAACACCTCCAAAGAAGAAAAAGAGCATTGCATTGAAGACCTCCAAGGTATAAGAGAATGAGGAGGATGACTCAGATGAGGAGATGGCCCTCATGGTAAAGAGGTTTAAGAAGTTCATGAAGATTGAGAAGAAAGGATTTGGATCTAAGGGAAAAAAAAAGTAAAGAAGAAGAGTTATTTCAAGAAAATGGAGAAATCACAAGAGAATGACTCTAAAAAGGGGATTCAATGTTATAAATGTAGTGGTTTTGGTCACATTGCTCCGAATGTGCAAATGTGAAGAAAAAGAAGAAAGGAAAAGCGATGGCGGCCACTTAGAGTGATAGTGAAGACCTAGAAGAGGAAGAAAAATCTTCGGACGATGAAGATCGAGTCGCAAACTTCATAGCTTTCACATCATCTCATAATGGTAAGGAAGTTATAAGTGATAAAGAAGAAGTAGATGACTCTAGTAATGAGAGCATCTTATCCAACTCAAGGTTAGAAATAGATGAGGAAATAGATTATGTGGACTTCATGAAGTTCTTTGAGAGTTCTAGATTGAAGAAAAAGAAGGAGATTCAAAAGTTGAAAAAAGAGAATCTTGAAGTTGACTTCCAAGGTAACTCACTTGAGTGAGAAAGTAAAGAGTGGAAAAGAGTTAGAAGAGAGCTTTAAATTGGAGCTTGTGATTACTATGAAGAGTGAAGAGAACTTGAAGATTGAGATTAGGGAAGCAAAAGAATTGGTTGTCAAGATGACATATGGAACTGAGAAACTTGACAAGATGTTATCATGTGGGAAGAGTCCTAGTGATAAAACGGGCTAAGGATATGTGGAAGGCAAGGATGCCACTTCCTCGAAGAAGACCATCTTTGTCAATAGTCAAGAGGTTAGAGAGGTTCAAGATTCACACTAATAAATAAGATCGAATGAAGTTGGAGAATGATCAAAACAAGCTCAAATGAAGGCTCAAACAAAGTCTCAAGCTAAAGCTCATCCACCAAAAGCTAAAGCTCATTAAACAAGACCTCAACTTCCAAGAAGCTCTCAAATTCAACAAAGGATTTTTCACCCACAACTAAAAAGGGAAGCTAATTTGGCTCAACCACAAAGGATGTTTCAGAGAAGAGATTTGGCTCAACACCAAAGGACAACTCAAAAGGGAGGGAAGTCTTCCATGCTTGTACAAGGATATGGTATGAATTCTTACTTTACTCTCATTTATCATTATTGTGGTGTTGAAGGTCACATAAGGCCATATTGTTTTAAATTTATTAAGTTGTGTTGTTTTGAAAGTATGATTGAGAAGAATATGCTTAGAAGAGCCAAAATGCATGCACCTAGGAATTTTAGAGAAAATGAACTCATGGCTCATAGAAATAGTAATATTCCCTCTAGGTGGACTAGAAAGGATGAATATTGTTGTCATGTGGCTCAAGTAACCTTGAAAGCCTAAGCCACCAATACTTGGTACCTTGATAGTAGGTGTTGTAGGCACATAACCGAAAACAAGAGTTTATTCGAGACTCTTGTGATGGAGAATGGTGGATTTGTTACCTTTGGTGATGGTTCATGAAAGAAGGTCATAGGGAAAGGAAACATATCCATTCCTGGTTTACCCTCATTATCAAATGCCCTTTATGTTGATGGATTGAAAGCAAATTTAATTAGCATATCACATTTGAGTGATTAAGGGCTTTCGGTTATGTTTGGGAAAGTGGATTGCTCTATTCTAAAAGAAGATGGACAAGTTTTATTGAAAAGCAAGAGATCAAGTGACGATTGTTATTGTCTTGATTCCAATGACATCTCTTGTAATTTGTCTAGTTGTGACCTTCTCATTTTGAATTTTAGTGTAGCATCAAGGGTTAGGTCAGATGAATTTCAAAGACTTGAAAGTTATTGAGAGGTTGAATGTTGTAAGAGGTCTTCCTAAGTTTGGGATAGGATTGAGGGAGTGTGTGGACCCTGTCAATAAGGAAAGCAAACCAAAAGTGTGAATAAAAAGGGTAAGTATCTTGCCACCAAGGAGCCACTAGAGCTTCTTCATATGGACCTTATGGGTCCCATGCAAACCGAGAGTCTCGGTGGCAATAGGTACATCTTTGTGTGTGTTGATGATTTTTCTAGATTTACTTGGACCTACTTTCTTAAAGAAAAATATGAAACATTTAAAAAATTTTAAATGCTTTGCACTAAAATTCAAAATGAGAAGGATTCTCACATAAAATGCATTAAGAGAATTAAGAGTGACCATGGGAGAGAATTGAAAATGTTAGCTTTGAAAATTTTTATGACAGTCTTGGCATCTCCCACGAGTTCTCGGCTCCTCGAACTCCTCAACAAAATGGAGTTATAGAGAGGAAGAATAGGGTCCTCCAAGAGATGACTCGTGTGATGTTACTTAGCAACAATGTTCCTAGGAATCTTTGGGCTGAGGCCGTGAATACCGCTTGTTATATAGGAAATAGAGTGTTTTTAAGACCTGGGACTAGGTAAACCTCTTATGAACTGTGGAAGAGTAGGAAGCCAAATGTTAGCTACTTCCACTCATTTGGAAGCAAGTGTTACATTCTAAATGGCCGTGATCAACTTGGCAAGTTTGATGCCAAGAGTGTGAGGGGATTTTCATTGGCTATGCCCTAAATAGTAATGCCTATAGAGTTTTTAATTTGAAGACACAAAGTGTAATGGAATCATCTAATGTGGTCATAGATGATTGTAGGCCTAAGTTTAGTAACCATGATGAGGAGATTAGTGTGGTTGATGATTCTCTCTTGGAGAAGATTGGTGAGACTTCAAGTGATGAAAAGTCAAATCTTGAAAAAGAGGTCTCTCAATCTCTTGGGTTAGACATCTCCACAACAAGAGTGACATTCATGGAAGTGTGAATGAGGGTGTTACGACTAGGCATCAATTAGCCAATCAAATTAGCTATACTTGTTACACCTCTCAAATTGAACCCCAAAAGGTTAATGAAGCCTTAAGTGATGAGTTTTGGGTTCTTACTATGCAAGAAGAGCTAAACCAATTGGAAAGAAATGAGGTTTGGACTCTAGTTCCTAGGCCTAAGAACACTAATGTGATAGGCACCAAGTGGGTCTATAAGAACAAATCCAATGAGGATGGCAATATTGTGCGGAATAAGGCTAGACTTATAGTACAAGGGTACTCTCAAATTGAGGGTATCAACTTTGAGGAGACTTTTGCTCTCGTTGCCCGATTAGAGTCCATTAGGCTTCTCTTATCCATATCTTGTGTGCATAAGTTTAAATTGTATCAAATGGATGTTAAGAGTGTCTTCCTGATGCAGGAGATATTACTGAAGATATTCTTGAAGATTTTAGATTTTACAAATATTCTTGTTATTAAAAATATATATTTTTATTTCCATCTATTTTATATTTAATTACGTGTTTTTATTCCTTTTTATTAGAATTTATTTTTAGCCTTTATTTTAGTCTTTTAGTTTATTTGTGAAGCTATGTTATGTTTTCACTATTTTTCCTTTTTAGTATTTTAGTTTATTTGAGAAATTTCTCGTTTGTGGATTTTCTTATTAGTCAAGTTTTGTAATTCTATTTATGTAGCTTGTATTAGGGTTTGAATGAAAATTGTTGAATTAATAAAAATTTTAGAGTTTTCTTTAATTATCTCCCAATTTCGGTACCATGCGTGGGTCAACGATCTTGAAGCCTATTTTTCTGGTATCTATGCATGGATCAACAGATCAATAGTAGGGTTTGTTTCTGGTATTCGTGCGCGAATCAACATATCCGAATCGTTTATCACCTTTCTTTTATCGATTGGTGTTTGTGTGATTTTCCGCTGCATCAATTGGTATCAGAGACACCAAGTCTACCGTTGTGCTAGACTCATTGATCCACGATCCACGATCCACGAACCATGACCATTTGCCTTCCTGACTTCTATCTTTTCACCTTCCATAATTCCCCATAAAAAAATCCATGGAACCCCAGACACAATTAGCCTCCTACCATCCGGTGTTTCTCGACGATACATATGTAACGGTGGAGGTTTTCGTTGATTTTGATAAACCATCGATATATGATGAAGAAGTGTTTGAGAAAGTATCATATGAGAGCAATTCATATTTAATGGGTTATTTTTATGAGCCACATATTCCTCACCAAAAAAATTTCTCAGTTTACCTTTTGTTGCAAGATTTGATGATTCAAGAATTTGTATCCATCTATTGGAGTGATTGGATGGACCATGATAAAGATCGGGAAATATACAGTTTGTTGTAGACGATTTTGTATATTAACACTACATATCCTCGAATTTTCTCCAACCAAGAGAGAATGATGCATGAGATATTACTGAAGATATTCTTGAAGATTTTAGATTTTACAAATATTCTTGTAATTAAAAAAAATTATTTCCATCTATTTTATATTTAATTATGTGTTTTTATTCCTTTTTTTTATAATTTATTTTTGGCCATTATTTTAGTCTTTTAGTTTTTCTGGGAAACTATGTTATGTTTTCCCTATTTTTCCTTTTTAGTATTTTAGTTTATTTGATAAATTTCTCATTTTTGGATTTTCTTATTAGTCAAATTTTGTAATTCTATTTAAGTAAGTTGCATTAGGGTTTGAAAGACAGATGTTGAATTAATACTTTTTTAGAGTTTTCTCTAATTATCTCCCAATTTCGGTACCTTACGTGGGTCAATGATCTTGTAGCCTATTTTCTGGTATCTGTGCACGGATCAACAAATCAATAGTAGGGTTCGCTTCCGGTATTCGTGCGTAAATCAACGGATTCAAATCGGTTACCCTTTCTTTTATCGATTGTTGTTTGCGTTGATTTTTTCCGCTACATCACTTTCTGAATGACTTCTTGCAAGAGGAAGTGTTTGTTGAGCAACCCAAGGGGTTTGTGGATCCACACCACCCCAATCATGTTTTTCATCTCAATAAGGCTCTATATGGGTTAAAACAAGCACCGAGGGCGTGGTATGAGGGCCTCACTCTTTATCTCGTTGACAATGACTATTCTAGAAGAAGTGTTGACAAGACGTTGTTCATCAAGTGTACTAAAGATGATCTACTCGTAGCTCAAATTTATGTTGATGACATCGTTTTTGGTTCCACTAATAACTTAAAAGTTAAACAATTTGTTGATTTCATGACTCATGAGTTTGAAATGAGCATGGTTGGTGAACTAAATTACTTATTAGGCTTGCAAATCAAGCAAATGCATGATGGGATCTTCATATCCCAAGCTAAATATGCCAAGAATCTAGTGAAGAAATTTGACCTTGAGAATGCCAAGCATTGTGACACACCTATGAGTACCACATTGATACTTAGCAAGGATGCCAGTGGAAAAAGTGTGGATCAAAGCCTATATCGGGATATGATAGGGAGCTTGCTATACTTGACGACTAGTAGGTCAGATATAGCCTTAGTGTTGGTGTGTGTGCTAGGTACTAAGGAAATCCTAAGGAATCCCATCTCTCATCCATGAAGAGAATCATTCTATATATGAATGGGACATCCAACTATGGGATATGATACTCTTTTGACACTAATGCTTGCTTAGTTGGCTTTAGTGATACAGATTGGGCAGGTAATTGTGATGATAGGAAGAGTACATCAGGCGGTTGCTTCTTCATAGGGAACAATCTTGTGTCATGGTTTTGCAAGAAGCAAAATTCCATATCATTATCCACAGCCGATGCCGAGTATATAGCTGCTTGGAGTGCTTGCACACAACTCCTATGGATGAAGCAAATGCTTTTGGATTATGGCTTTGAGCAAGGTACTCTAACCTTTTATTGTGATAACATGGGTGCCATTAATATTTCAAAAAATCATGTGCAACATTCAAGAACCAAGCAAATTGACATTAGCCATCGTTTCATTAGAGAGCTTGTTGAGAGCAAATGCATTGCACTTGAACATGTAGGCACAAATGATCAACTAGCAGACTTGTTTACTAAATCATTAGATTCTACTAAATTTAAATCTCTTAGTAGGTTTATTGGAATTTGTCATATGTATGGATGAGTTTTGGTGTTTGACCCATATGGGGAGCCCAAGCAAAGAGAGCGAACTTGTATTGCAATAAGCAAATAATTGTTCAATTTTATGCTCTTTAATTAATTGCATGAGTATCTTGGGTGCATTTATTATTATATGAATTTTATTCAATAAGTGTGTCTTTGCCTTATTTGAAATGCATGTCTCATTTATGTTCAAACATGTTGTTAACAGGGAAGTTGCTTAGGATGAGAATTCCTATTAACACCCTCAAGACCATTACCACAAAAAATGGTGGCCGGGGTCGGTATCGCTGATACCTGACATGTTAAGAGGTAAACGAGAGGCTGGATTGCTATAACAGTAAACGAGAGCTTTTATTATTGATTACCTGCTTCGAAATACAAATCACTCTCTCATATGCTCACGGTCTCTCTAGGATCTAGGAAGGTGGCAACTTTGTTCTTGTCGAATAGTGGAAACAAAGGTGGCCGTGTTCTGAGTACAGAATTTAGGTCTTCCCCTCTTCTTTTCTTTTCTTCTATATGTCGCTCTTCTTCTCTCTTTTTTTCTCTCCTTCTCTTGTGTCATGCTTGGTTCTATTTATATATGGTCCAAGTAGGTTAAAATTTGCTGATATCCCGTCACGATCCTTCGAATCCGTTTCCTCCTTATCGGGCGGATCCTTTATTTAAAAGTTGTTGACCCCGAGTAAATAGCGGAAACGATGATATTGTTAACGTGAATGAGTTTGTTTCCTTTTAGGAATCAAACTCTTGACTTGCACATATATAGGATTAATGTTGGTTATCTCAAAGATGTGATCTTGTATGTTATCGCGTCATGGTTTTTCATGGAGGTCACCCAACAAACTGCCTGTCGTCCCGTTGAGCGAGGTAGATCCCTGCTTCGACTCTATTTCTAGAAGCTTGGGATGGATTTTCCCTGACCCTTGGGAGCTTGAGGTGTCCCTGTAGACATTCCAGGGAGGTAGCAGGGGTAGTGTAGATTTATACGTGATTCCTCTTTCATGTCCAGCAGGGACAACGGGCTTCTGGAGAGATTGGTGGGCTTCTCTCGAATGTCTCTTGAGCTTGGAGACTCCTCCTAGCATTCACGGGGTGGTTGAGGAGCTCGACCTCATAGCCGAGGTTCCCCGATAGGTGGCCTGGAGAAGCCCGAGTTCCATTATTCATTTGGGGGCTCGTCCTGGTCGCACCTAGCTTGTTTCTAGTAGTTTTGAAGCCATACTGGCCTTCCCTGCTTCTGCGGGGTGGATTTATGGTCTATTCGGGCTTCATGAACGTTGATTATTGGCTTTGACTTATGGCGGGAAAGTGGAAAATTTCTCTTTGACCCCTGGCCAAATTTTAATATTAACAGAAGTCCCCTCTGACTTGAACACCGATGGTAGAGTTGGGGTTGGAGTTAGATTTCTTGTTTAATTGAGAAATTTTTTCTTTAAAAAAATAATTAATAAGAGCAAAATCTTCTCATTAATTACCCCATATTGAATTTGAAACATTGTTTTCTTCTAGGGAAAAACGGCTGTAAAACTGCTCCTTCCGTGGCTCCAGGTGATCTTCCCGAGGATATCGCCGACATCATTACCCATAACCTCTATTTAAACCCGGCCTTACCATTACTTTCTTCACACTTTCTCAAATTTCAAATTTTCAGATTCCTTCTTTCCTACTTTCTTCTGCCGATTTCTCTTTGTCTTCCGCTTACTTTCAAGTTCTTCTCACCCATCAATGTCAAATTCCTCAGACAGTATCGAAGCCTTGGTTGAGGGCACCGGAGGCTCTAACCTAGTTCCTCGTAAACAGGTGTAAGGAATTTCGAGTGACGAGAAATCTTCCCTGTCCGCCAGCACCATCGTTCTAGTAGGAACGTCTCTATTGGCTCCGGCTTCTCGAACCAGCCCGACAACCCTCTAAACCTAGTTGACGAGGATTCTGATGTTGGAGAGAGATTCGACGTTATCGAGAAGGTTCAGGTTACAGTGGCGGAGCTTCCTTCAGCGAACCCTTCCTTTCGAACCTGGGGTCATCCCCGATTCCACCGTTGACCCTCAGTCAATCGGCCGCATTCGGGATAAATACGGCATCCCAGACACAGTTCCCCAAAGAAATTACGTCGTCTTCAGCCTGCCCAAATGTGTACTTCCCATTCATGTTGCAATCTTTAAGAGCGGGGTGAGGCCTCCTCTTCATCCTACCCTTCGGTGGGCTCTCAACGCCCTTCAACTGGCTCCGCTCCAACTAACGCCCGGCTTCTGAAGGCACCTAGTTGGATTCCTCATGTTATGGAGAGAGCAGTGCGAGATGAGCAGCATTACTAGAGAGCCCGGGGCAGAGGAGCTTGATTTCCTACTCAGGGTCAATTTTATGTCAAAGCCAAGAACAAATTCAATTTTATCATCCCTGGGGCCTCAAGGAAATACCCCACTTGGAAAGAAGAGTGGGTACTAGCGGGGGGAGATTGGGGGAGCTCCGTTTTCGTCGGCGGGCATGAGCTCGCGGTCCCTACTACTTTCAGTGACAAACCCTCGTGGGATCGGGACTCCTTGCTCGCTGAGTCTGAGGCTGTGTTGAGGACCATCCTGGCCAGAAATTATCTGAATTTGAAGTTTCCAACTGCTGACCCCTTTGACCCCCGTAGGGTGAACAAGTACCTACGGATCTCTGATGCTACTCCTCGTAAGTATCTTGCTCTATCACGCTTTTGAATTGTTGGATGGTTCAGTTCTGATGGTCTTAACCCCTTTCTTAACAGTGTTTGTTGTTGCTCCAGCTTCTCGCGAAGCCCGGCAAGCTAGGACCCCTCCTCCTCCTTCCAGATCGTCCCCGGGAGCTTTCTCGGGTGCTTCAAAGAAGGGGGGGTCAACCGTTAGAGCTGCTACCTCGCTCGTTCCTGCTCCATCGCCTTCTCAGGTGAAGTCCAAGATGGTTATTCTTACGTCTCGGGCAGCAAAGGCTCTATACCGAGGAGGGCCAGCTTCCCAAGCCGCTGATACGTCCACCTCTGCCCCATCACCAGTGGATTTGTCTGTGGGCACTCCACCTTCGATATTTGCTTCTCCGGTCGAATGAATCTCTAGCTACATTCCAACGAAGCTAGAACAAAGCTCTCAATCCGCCCATAAGGCCTTTACTCCGTGTTCTTCGACCTCGAAGTGGCTCAAGTCGCCGACCATGGCTACTGTATCTCCCCGGGAAACAACCGAGGGCAGAATTTGATCAATGAAAAAATAGGTTGTTTGAGAAGATTCGTGGAGGCGAAGAGCCAGGATGTGTACAGAAGCGCCGGAGACTTCCATGGCCGTGGCTAAGGCCACCTCTTATGAGCTCATCATCGAATCCATGTTTTAAGGCAGAACAAAAAGAACAAGGAATGCTAGTATAGTGGTTTCCACATTCAAGCGATATTTTATTTCTCTTAAATAAAACAATCCCTTGAGAATTTGAGATTTTCTTCTCATACAAATCCTAAAACACAAAACATTCTTAAAACCTAAATAAAATAAAATAAAAGAGCAAAAGCAACTTGAAAATGAAATGCAGACGGATAAATCATATTAACTTTAAGCGTTTGTGTACCAAAAGTGATGGAGCAGGCAGCGACGGAGTCACGGTGGTCCAGAGCTTGAGCGTCGTCTTCGCTGCAAAGAGCTGTACGAGGACGGCAGCGGCGCCGTTGCAAGGAGTTTTGACGCCACTACGAGTTGAGAGTGTGACAACGACTTCCAGAGAAACGAAATCATGGAGATAAATAGTAACAATTTCCTGAATAAAGTCGGCTTATTTCTTAAATATAACAATTTTAATTACAGCAAAATAGTAATTAATAACAAAAGGAAAATATCGAAGATATACGTATATGCGGCTCAGTTATTTTCATATTCCAATAAAAAAATATATAGTACGCATTAAAAATAGCAAAGCAAGATCAAACACAAGTCGCAGCGGAAAGAACACAAGTGCAATATAAAAAATTATAAAAAACAAAAACAGAACCAGAGAAAGTTGGGACTCTGCCATCCTAAATTTACATATAATATAAAGAAACTTTTGGCCACTTGCCATGATTGACCCGACCCAAGACATTGAAATTGAATTAAGAAAAACACACTGATCAGGCAAGGTACTCCACGTGGGCAGTAAGAGGCTCGGCTTTGAAAGTCATAGACGATGGACTTTTCACGTCAACAATGATCCATAAATAATAGGCTGACCTTGAAAAGTCATACGAGCAGTAGCATTAACAGACTCAAACGCAAACCTCTCCACATCCACAGTAACAGGCTCGGCACCGTTAAAAGTCATTGTTTGCCTTTTCACCTCAATAGTGTACTCCATCTTCAGTTGTCCATCACCAGCTCTGACTTGATGACCATAGAAGCTGAACTCATCGCCGACCCGAAGACCTTTGGCTTAACAAGTCGAGGCCACCCAGCTGTGAAGACGGGTCCCCTTCCCCTTCCATTGGGCCGAGTGTAGAAACGGAGGTTCCACTTTTGGCTTCTCGAATCCACCACCTTCAAATCCAAGAAATGACTACCATTCATTATCTGGATCATATGCTTAGTGATCCTGATTGGAAGCCAAATTTTTGATCTAACATCAGAGTTTTTGAGACGTTTAGAGATTTCGAAGTCCCGCATGGCCATGGTAAAAATCTTTTGGAAATGCTATGCAATGCAGCTTAGAAATTAAAGGACATGGATATAATCTGCTTTAATAGTGCATCAAAACACTCGAAACTATTAGGTTAACTTTGATTTCTTTTTCTCACTCACAAAACAAATAGAAAGGACAAATCTTGTTTTTTTGTTTGTTTTGTGAGGATCAATTGTGATTTGTGAGTGAGAAAAAGAAATCAAAGTTAACCTAATAGTTTCGAGTGTTTTGATGCACTATGATCCCGATGATGAATGGTAGTCATTTCTTGGATTTGAAGGTGGTAGATTCGAGAAGCCAAAAGTGGAACCTCCGGTCTTCACAGCCGGGTGGCCTCGACTTGTTAAAGCCAAACGTCTCCTAGTCGGCGATGAGTTCAGCCTTTTACGGACATCAAGTTAGAGCTGGTGATGGACAACTGAAGATGGAGTACGTACACTATTGAGGTGAAATGGCCATCATCTTCTATGACTTTTAACGGCGCCGAGCCTATTACTGTCCATGTGGACAGTAATGAAATGCCTTGTGTTTCTTAATTCAATGTCTTGGGTGGGGTCAAAAGTTTCTTTATATTATATGTAAGTTTAGCATGGCAGAATCTGCTTTAGTACTACATCAAAACACTCGAAAATATTATAATGAGGTTGGTAATGGCACGCACGGTCGTTATCAAAAAAAGTAAGAAAAAACAGAGAACGTGTCTTACCAAAATCTAGGAAAAATATTCTGATTTTATATGGCAATAACATAAAGAAGTAAAGTTCATGATAACAAATTAGTTATGTTTACAGTTAAAACAAATGCGGCCAATAATGCCAGACATGTGAATAGTTCTCACTGTTAAAAATTTATATATAATTTTTTTATTATCAATTTAAACGGATAATAAAAGAAGCTGATATATCGGTTTCAAATGATAATAAAGTGTATATGTATACTTTTGATATGAAAAAGAAAAAAGTGTATACTTTTGTAGATTTCAAATATTAAAAATAAGCTATATACGTGTATAGTAATGTCTTACTTCATTGGAGTACCGGAAATGGTGGCCTTTTTTGTCTACGTGTTATCTGTTATGTGGTTGGTCACTTGTATATTTGTATTGGATGCTATAGATGGCTGAGCAAGTGGAATCATCACAATTCACCATATTGTTTTATTTTGTTTTATTTATTTAAAGAGGAAATGAATCTATACGATTTTGGACTGATGTTTATTTTGTCAGTATTAACATTATCATGAGTCAATAATGCAAAGTAACTACTATTTATTTTGTCATTTTCTAAGATAGTGTTTACAAAATCAGTATTAAGTAAGGTTTATTCAATAAAATCACTATTGACTCAATAAAGAGAGACAGCAAAGCCACACTTGGAAAATGATAAAATAAACAATGAGTCAACAATGACATGGTACGGTTAGGAACATAAACACTGTTTAGCTTTAATTAATTAACCAATGTTTGCCTTTTGAATCGTAGATATTGGAATAAAATTTTGGATTGTTGAATTCTATATTTTCTTGCTTGTTGTCCCAACCCTGATTTAGAAAGCCGTGAATTTTCGGAATACTTTTGTTAAAATACTATTGGTAAGAATTTAGAAAGCCATGATATTTTTGGAAATTAATCTTTTGCATGTCTTTTTAACCAAGTCAAATTCTAATTATAGCTACAATTTTGATGGAGCAGTTATTTTATATCATGCTTTGAATTATAGTTTCATGTAATTACTATTACTAATATATATTATAATTTGACATTTATAAATTTTATGAAATATTGAAATATATATATAATATGTTGTATGATAAAAAAGTAATGAGTGCATACCCACCGGATATGGATATAATCTGCGTAGATACGTTACAGTAAAACTATGACCTTATAACGACCTATGTGCGGTTTTTCTCTCCAAAATTGAGGAAAAAATATGTTCGTTGCATACCAACCGAACGCTTCAAGCCTTCAAGTCCATTAACGAGTCAGTATTGTTCTCAACATTGAAAGACTTTGTCTACAAGCATCATAAACACACTAATAAACCATTAAATTAATAGTTTATAAAATTATCATCACAAAAGGATTCGTTTGATTAAACAGCTAGATCTAGCAGTGCATCTATGTAATAGAAGCTATTTTGTTGATTTAATTTGATGAGGTCTGTTCTTATCTTCTCTGTGTGCTACTCTGTCTGCTATAACTCAAAACAACACGCTCACAAGTCACAATCACAAAAGCAGCCACTCTGCACAGGGCCCTGACGTATCTCACACATGAGCCGAGGAATCTGAAAATGGCCGGACCCCTTTGTTTATAATTCAAACAAAATTTGTCCTGATTTAGAAATCTGATTTTTCAAAAAATATATTCCATATATATAATAAAAAAATAATTGGACAGTTCTTTCACAGCCTCTATTTCATAAATATAATATATAAGTGTATATATTACGGATAGTATTAATTTATGTTCTATATTAATGACTAAAAATTTATTAAAATGAAAAATATAATAAATATATTATTATTATATTAATTGTCTTATTTTACTTTTATATTTATTGACTTTCTTAATTAAGTAAGTTTTCAATTGTTAACCTGCGATTTAAGACACAGGTTAATACGACCCATATTATATATATATAATTTAAAACAAAAATGATTTGGGCCCATATTCATATAATATAAAACAAAAATAAATTGGATCATGCATCATAACTCTATTTTTTCTGGTCCTTAAAACCCAATCTGGGTCCTCAAAACCCAATAATATATACTAACTTTAATAAAAATAAATAAAAATAAAATTGGAGCCCGGTGCGGTTGCACTAGGTGTTTAGGTGCACCCCTCCAGGGCTGGCACTGAATGTTAGCATCATGGCATCAGTCACTTCACGGGAATCAGTTTTTGATTGTTGTTGATGATGTGGGAGGAGAGTGGCCTATGATTAGTCATGCTCTATGAAATGGCTGCGATTTGTCTTATTTTATGGGAAATAGTCCTTCCTCCTTAGTTTACCATATTAGACATTTTATCATTTTTATTTCAGTAATGACTATTTATCCCTCTTTAGATATTTTACACCTTCTAGTTTTAATAACAGTCATTTTTTTTTCTAAAAACTAAAATATTAGACATTTTAATCAACAACTTTGATCATCAAAAAATCAATTAAATGATCTTATTACCCTTGAGCATATTTGTTGACGTTGATTTCTATGTGTGAGAAATAGCCAACAATGATTGGATTTTAGCTGTGACTTCAAGGAGAAAGAGAATGAGAAAGTAATTGAACGTAAGTTTTTTACGTGGTAAAACTCCGATGACCGAGGAAACGTCCACGGGTGGTTGAATGATCAACCAAACCAAAATCCACTATGAAATAATATAATTACAAGTCTCGATCTCTCTTTCTTCTCTCGGTAATTTTCTATGATTGCTGTATATATATGTGTGATGAGATTATGGATCTATTTATATGTTTATAGAACTATAATCTTCTTTATACAAGTAATAAAAGATCTTTGTATTTAATTATGATTGTTTGCTTGTTCGAAGTGGTTTGTCTTCTTTCCTGTTTCGGATACTTGTAGTGAGACCGAATGAGACTCTAGTAATGTAATCCAATTAGGACTTATTTCCTTATGAGATTGTAGTCTTTTTGAAGAAATAAAATTGTTGCCTGATTAGGAACCCTTCCTGCTTGATAATTCTGTTCTTCTAGGAATTCCTTTGATATGGATACCTTTGTGTATTTTAATGACTTGATATGGATACGCGCTGCGCTTTTCTACTTGGTTTTCTTTATGTTTGTCCCGAGTAGAAAATAATATATGCTGGTCCCGAGTGACGTCATCTGATCTCGAGTAGACAATGTCATCAATTAGCCCCGAGTATGTTTAACTGACCCCAAGTAGTATATGGCGCCAGTTGACCTCGAGCAAGTCTTGTTCAATACTTGTTTATTCGAGCTTCTCTTCTTTGGTGATGCCTTGCAGGATGCCTATTCGGACGTCCACCTAGCAAATTTATCCTCTTTGTTAATGACGTGTATATCTGATAAAATTTACATACGACAATACCCCCTTAAAATATTTTTACAGAATAAATTTTCGTTTCGGGCAAAAGTATTTTAATCAATTCAATTTTTATTTATGTGCCAGAGTAAATGTCTTATCATAATGACGTGTCTTAATGGTGACCCTGTAAATCCGATTTGCCCCCTCACGCGGGATCTTTAATGATGGCGACGTTTTGGAATTCTGACGGTGAAAGCCTGTTCTCTTCTTGACACGTGTCCTATACAACTTCGTTTTTCGATTCCATTTATTAGAAACAACCTTCACGTCTCTCCGTGCACCACTTATGTCATCAAATCTTATCATAGATTTTTACCGCCTTGAGACCCTAGGGTTTCGTGCTATCTCCCCTTTAAATTCTTCATTGAAAACTAGATTTCTTTGCCAGCCCAGATTTCTTCACAGCAAATAACCATTTTTTCGTAGGAGATTTCCAGATTTCTTCATTTCAAGATTGTTGGGGAAAATCCCTACAGATGAACCTCCATTTTTAGAAATTGATGTTTCTGGACTTCACCCTAACATCCAATTTTCTGTATCTAGTTCTTCATCTAGTTCTTCATCTGATGTTTCTAATCACAGGATACCTCTGCAAAGAATGGGAAAACATCAAAGGAGAAGTGAAGTCCATAAGCATGGCTCGAGCGGCGTTCGAATCAGGGAGCAAACTGTTAACGAGAACGACGTTGAAGAGGCGTTCAGAGTATCTCGTCTCACTTTCTCTGCTGATCGCCCGAGTGGGTTTGACACCGAGCCGAATGTGGTCGGGGCGGATAAGATCGAGAAGTACCGTGCCCGATTCGATTTGGATGACTCGGTTGTTCTGGTTCCCGCTGGTGATAGAGTTGCGTGGAATCCTCCCCCGGGCATGGTGGCCATCTATGGATCCATGCTTTGCTGCGGCGTCACACTTCCTCTTCAGCCGTTCATTGCCTGGTTTTTGGCTGAAGCAGGGATCGCCCCGGCTCAACTGGCCCCGAACAGTTACAAGATTCTGATGTGCATGTGCCACATGTACAGCCGGATGAATTTGTCACCGCCATCCCCGAGTGAGATCAAGAATTTCTTCACGCTGAGGCAGTCAGGCATGACATAGACCTATTTCCTTATGTCTAATCCATCGGACTGCTGGGTCCTCGAGGGGATAAAGGTGAATCGGGATATCGACACCTCTGATGACCCCAAAAAGAGGGGGTTTGTATGGGAATTCCCTTCATCCAACAAGTTCTGGAAGAACAATTGGTTTTTTACTAAAGGGAATCTGGGTCTTGAAGTCACCCTCTCTACTGGGGAAACTCGGAGGGTGCTGAAAGTTCTCCGCTTCTTTTGTCCTCCCGAGGTTTGGAACAAGAAGAAGCTTAATTTTAGTGACGCTGAGCTGATCAGACTTGCTCGGACAACCGTTAATATTCTAAATACTCATTAAAGAATTACTAATAAAAAATTTAGATATTTATGTATAATTTTAGATATTACCGGTAATTTTGACGATGCAAATAAGGAAACAATTACTAATAATCTAAATACTCTCTCTCTCTCTCTATATATATATATATAGACAGTAGATTGTTGTAGTAAATTGTTCCTTGGTAAGTACCCAACCAGACATTGAAAAAGAAACAGATAGGAATCATATGATATACCTTTTTTTTATTAATTTGATTGTTACTTGGTGGGCGCGATATTCTTTGTTTTTATTTTTTATTTTTTGTTTGATTTTTCATGAGCAAATTAACCAACCAGTTGACTTATCTGTATATATATATGCAGATTGGTCCAAATACGTTAAATACATTAAGACGACAAACACTTGCTGGTTTCCATGGTCCGCTTTACACAAACTCCCCATGAAAGTGTCTGCTTCATGGTACATGTGTGGGGAACTCATCGAAGGTACAAGAGTATATGACTTTAAGACTTAATTTGAAAACTTTGATAACTATCGACCTCTAAAACTTTGAAAACTTTGAACAATTACTCATTGAAGATATATGAATTTAAGAGAGGTTTAGGTGGCGGATTCATTATAGCTGGGCAGCCCTCTTTCAAATATATTATATATTTATATAGTGGTTTTCAGGTTAGTGTTAACTGATATGAGTTATATCAATATGTTGTATGTGTACTATTGATTATGGAGAAGTTTTAATAAGTGTATACATTTTGAATCAAAACATGTAAATCTAATGGTCCGTATCCAACACACGGACGAATTTATATTAGTGCGCACTGACTTGAATATATATATATAATGACTAATTACATAAACATCCTTGATATTAAGTCTAATTATATTTATATACAAAGTTTGTTTAGAATTTCACTAACATCACCTACCATTAATATAATTTATTTCATATTTATTCTAACTTAAAATCAAAAGTCAATAATAAAAATTACAAACAATCAATCACAATCGATAAAAGTATTATTTTATATTTGTTTTACATATAGTAAATTTTCATAACAAGTAGAGTCCATTTAAAAACAAGATATATATTGACAAACAAATCAATGTAAGGGTCTATGAGTCATTGATTAAGCTTTCAATTATATTTTACTAAACAATTTAATGTAATGGTTTGTGAGCCACTAATTAAGTATTATAATATTTGACTAAACAAAAATAGATAAATCCAACAATTGATAGCTAATGAATTGACCATATACTACTAGTGTGTATTGAGAAAAAAAAAAGTATACATAATTTAGCTCGGTCTGTAAATATTTTTCGGGTTCGTCTCTGATTTTAATTGTCTTCATTATATATGTAATATGAAGGTATATGATTTTGAACAATTACGCATCAATATTTGTTTTACTTGATTTGTATACTGCTCACTATTTAGCTGAAAGTCATCTTCTGCAATATTTTGTTCTACTATGATGAAAATTCAATATAAAACATATAAAATTAAATTATGGATTCTAATTATTACACAAATTTTTATATTTTAATCATTTTCACACACACACACACAGATATATGTGTGTGTGTGTGTGTGTGTGTGTGTGTGTGTGTGTGTGTGTGTGTGTGTGTGTGTGTGTGTGTGTGTGTGTGTGTGTGTGTGTGTGTGTGTGTGTGTGTGTGTGTGTGTGTGTTGAAAATTTTGTGACAAACTACCGGTTTGAGAGAGTTATTTGAGTATGATCGGTTTCATAAAAATGAAAGATCAATGTATATTCGATTGCATGAATGCCGCTCCGGATTGACCATGAGAGTACAATCGAAATTTTGCTAATATTTTGAATTAATTATTTTTCCTAAGTCAAACGTTTTAAATGAATGATAAGGAAGAATGATAATTTCTATTTTGATTAGGGAATAGTTGAATTCTGTTTTGGATTCTGATACTTACTTGATCACTAAGTAATCAGAATCAGTGATCAATTTTGGATTCTGATACTTACTTGATCGCCAAGTGATCAGAATCAATGATCAATCATGAATAAATCTTTTAGAAGATTATTCTTTAATTAACTTTCCTTTATCATTTAAAACGTAGTCATTAAGCAATTTCCAAATAAATCTATTTGATTTCGGTTTCATAAGAAACCCTAATCTATACTTCTATTATTATTCTTGCAATCACGAAATATAGAGCTTATTCATTCTCTCTTTTTTGTTTTTCTTCTTCTGTGTTTAGTAAGTTTGAACATAATTTTAGTTCGTCGAAAGTGGTTGTGCCTCGTACTTCCATTGTTGAATAGTTGTATCCTGGAAGACAATCGCTATACACATACAGTGTTATATACGGTGAAATTGTCTTAAAGACACTTTGTGAAACACATGCCTCGATTCCTTAACCTTTGTTTCTGTTTATTATTTTCTGTAGATTCGAACCAAATTGTTTTTACGTATTACAAACAACATATATATGTGAGGAAATTGTAAGAAATAATCAAAAAAATTATTGATTTATTGTTTTTTGCTATAAATTTATATTTTATTATATTTATCACTTTTAGTCTTGAATAGATAAGATTGTCCTCAATTTTGTTTTTACTTCACTCACCCAAAATTTAAAAATCTACTAGCATGTAACTTGAAAATCATTGATATATAAGTTGAAAGTCAATTGACATGTAATTTAAAACTTAACTGATATGTAACTTGACTGATATGTAACTTAACTGATATGTAACTTTAAATTAAATGATGTGTAACCAAATTACATGTCAAGAGAAATAAAATTTAAGAGCAATTTTATCTAAATGTGATTAAAAATGACATGAATAATAAAACATAAATCGGTGACTAAAACCAATACACTAATAACTTTTTTGGCTCGTTAGAATACTTCTTTTTAGGTATGAACATGTGACTTTCCAAAACATAGATATGTTTTGAGTCAGCAGTCTGACTTGACTTTCCAAACATAAAACTAAAGGTGTAAAAATGGACTGGCCCCGCCCATTAGGGACGGCCTGGCCAGTCCATTTCTGGAAACAGGCCGAGCCAGGCAGGCCCGCGACGGTGTCGCGGGTCGGGCCGGGCCGACCTGTTTCCAGAGAAGCAGGCCCGGCAAGGCACGGCACGCCGGCCTGCCTCAGGCGGGCCGTGCCTGCGTGCAGTGCCAGGCCTGCTCGCCGGGCCCATCTGGCTGGCCGGCCGGGCCTGGTCCGACGGGTTAGTTTTTTGGTCCAATTTTTTTCCCAAATTACGTTTTTTTAGATTTAGGGTATAGGGTTTAGGATTTAGGATTTAGGATTTAGGATTTATAGTTTATGGTTAAGGGAAAATGAATGAAGAGAACGAACAATTATTAGGATTTGAAATGAATAAAGAAAACGAACAATTTTTTAATTATTTATTTATTTTTCACTTATGGAATTCAGTAATACATATCTACATGATTGCCTCATTAAAAACTTTACCAAGAAAAATCCAGTGGGATAAAAACTTGGTAAGGGAAAAAGAGTGCAACCGTTTTACAACTTACAAGTAAATAATAAATACATATGTAAAAGTATAACCTAGTTCTGGCACTGGCCACTACCTGAAGGGTCATCAATATATAGATTGTCAAAATTTAGATTAAGTTCTTTATCTACAGTTAGATTTTGTAACCTTTTTTTAGCATGCTCCCAATCCCGAAGGCATGTTAATACCTCTACCATCTCTGGAGACAAACAGCTTCTTCTTGGTTCAATTATGCGTCCACTGGTGCTGAAAGCTTGTTCTGAAGACACCGTTGACACTGGAATAACCAGTATGTCACGTGCTAAGTGTGACAGAACTGGATACATGTACGTATAGGTCTTCAACCATAACAACAAATCAAACTCTTCCTTGTCTTCAACAGTATCGAACTGTGCTTCAAGGTACCTAATAAGTTCGGTACAAGAAGATGGGCTAGATCTTTGCCCTGAAGAAGTACTTGCTGATTTATCTTTTTTTCTTCGTTTCAGAAGGCTCCAACTTGTTTGCTTCGGCTCTGTCTCCGGTCGTGTTGATTGGGGGATGTCAATGTTGCCAAACCTGGTCTCATAAATATGAAAAATCTCGAACAACTTGGTTCGAATGTCAGTAATTTGTTCTGAATAATCTATTGACAAATTAATACCAATAAACTCAAGCAAAACTTCTAAGCCAGATAATTTAACCCTGGGATCTATTATAGCACTTAAGGCATAAAGTAAGAGAATGTTAGCCCAATATTTTTTCAACTTTGTCTCCATGACAACAACTGCAGCGCCTAGATGTTCATCTTCTTTATAACTGTTTAACAGTTCAGACATTTCCACTATCTAATGGATTGCCTGGGAAGATGTGGGGTAATATACCCCGGAAAGAGTTACATTGGCATTGTAAAAAATCTTTAAGAATTGAACAAAAATCTTTAAGAATTGAACAAAAATCTTTGCCACATACCAATCGTCTGTGGAAAGTAATTTTGGACTAAGTTGTCATGTTTCGATCAATTTCATGTTATAAAAATATGTAATGGTTGTATCATATTCCAAACAATTTTGTAACATTAAATAAGTAAAGTTCCACCTTACCGGCATATCAGTTTGGAATCGTTGGGGTTTGAGACCGTTTAATGTACAATGTCTCTTGAATTCACTGAATCTAGGATTAGAACTGCAAATCCAAGAAATGGCATCTCTGATGCGATCTATTTGGTCGCTTATCTGCTTTAAACCAGCCTGTACAACTAAATTTATAATATGGCATGCACACCGTTGATGGAAGAAATAACCTCCATCTTGCGGGATATTTCTTGCAACAAACAATGCAATAGAGCTAGTATTTGCAGATGCATTATCAAATGTGATTGAAAGAATGCGATGCGTGATTTCATAAGTTTCTTAAACTTCCATTATGACATTAAAAATGTTTTCTGCGGTATGTGCAAAATCCATAGGACGAAAACCAAAAATTCTTTTTGTTATCCTCCAATCAGAATCTAAATAGTGTCCCGTGACACATAAATAGTCCTGTTTGGAACATGCATTCCAAATATCAGAAGTTAATGCAACAGAGACACTTAAATGTTGTATTTCAGCAACTAAGTCATCCCTTTCGGTTTCAAACAATCGTATCAAATCATTTCTAGTGGCGGTTCTAGAAACAGGTTCATATTGGGGGTTATATGCAGATGTGATTAATTCTTTATAAAATGGACTCTCACCAATACTGATCGGTTGATCAGTTTGTGCAATGTATCGTGCCAAGTACTCTCTAGCGTGCATGGCGTCGAAATGCCACGTCGTAACGGACCCGTCTGGGTACCGTTGAAGCTGTGTCTGGGTTGTAGTATCTACCTGTCCATGTGCAGGCATACAATTGTGCATATGCCGTCTCAAATGTCCGGTTCCCCCCGTACTTGTAGCATAATTCTTATGGCAAAACTTACATTTAGCTCTGAGGCCAGACGCCCCGTTTGGGAGTGTCATTTGGACTATGTTGAAACATTGCCACACATCTGATGTTAATTTTCTGGGACGTGATGTTGGTGTAACGCCGGAACCAGAAGATCCCGCTTGAGTATGGGTCTTTACTGAAATATCAAATTTATCGTTGAGCATATTCAAACCGTCCGGAAAATAAGGCTGCTGGTTAGGATCCATTATCTGAATAAAAATATGAGCACTATAGTAGTTAATAGTCAAATTAAAAATCAATATTTACTAACAGTAATCTTAATTTACTAACAATAATTACTATAACTAATACAACACTTACAATAATTTATTTACTTAAATAAACAAAAAAAATCATAATATACTAACATAAAATTTTAAATTCACTAGTTCACTACTACAAATAAAATTGATAGTGTTACCAAACATATATGTTTTAGCACAATTCCGAAATTAATTTCAACATTTAATTAAGGGTTCGTTTGTTTTTTTGTTTGAATATTAAACAGTCCTAAATCTTTTTAAAAATTAAACAGGGACTGAAATCTGAATTTAAATTGTATGTTTCTTTTTTCCTCACGTTTGTTTTTTAAAAGTAAAATTTTATGAAAGTAAGTAATTTTACGTTTATACCAATATTAAATAATTATACATATAATATGGAATAAAAAAAATAAAAAATAATAATTATATATGAACACATATGATCATGATCTTCTTCTTTGATTACAAACAAACTTCATTTTAATTAATTTTTTTTAAAATAAAATAAAATAAAAGGGGCAGTAAGGAAACTCATACAAAACATTCTAAAAATAATAATCTATAAATTCACCATCCTAATATCATAATAAGGTATAGATATTAAACACCAATATGAGAAATGATTATGGTTCTTTTTTATTTTTAAAGCTATTTAAATAAGTAATATATTACAATAAAGATTTTTACACCAAATATAATTATGATAAAATTAAAAATATGTTATATATGGGGATAGTATCGAAAGAAAAGATTTTAGATTGCATTTAATATAATTTAGTGATTTGGAATTAAGTGAAAAATCAGGATTTTTTATTTTTTACTTTAAGTTGTTTTTTGGTATTTTTAAGTTATTTGATCACTTAAAAAAACTAAACAATTTAATAATTATGATTTATATCCATTAAGTTTTAAAGTTCTTTAATCCAAGATGCAAATTACTAATTAAGTTCTTTTCAGTAATTTCCCATCTAGGTTCACTTTTAATTGGATCCAATAATTTGTACTTTAATGTTCAATTAAAGTATTGCCAACTTGCACAGTGGTAAACGTTGCTTTGATTATAGGGATAATTAATTTAGTGACTATCAACTCTTGCCACCACTATAAAAATGACCACCAGATAGGAAATTGGTTTCAAAATGGTCATTTTTGGTAAACATTATTATATTAATAACCATTCCATCCAATTCCATCCAATGAGTGGCATTTTGGTATATAAGTGGATGACATTAATTTATTTTAGATATTTTTCGGAAATAAATTTTTTCTTTTGAATTTTGAAACAGATAATTGAAAAGAAGTTGAAAAGAAAAGAATTGCACGTGTGTTTGACCATAACTAAGGGGTCGATTTGTTTTTTCCACTTAAACTTAATGGGTTTGAATTGAACACATTAAGTTGATTTATTTATTTTTTAAGTGGTCAAACAATTTAAAAACATCAAAAAACAACTTAAAAAATAAAGTAAGAAATCTTGACTTTTAACTTAATTCAAAATCACTAGATTACAATTAAAATATTATTTTCCCAGTCTATCCTCCAAAAGAAGATATATTTCCAAATTTATCATAATTTGATATGGTGTAGAGATATTTCTTATTTTAAATTTCTTTTATAAAGGAAAAAAAAATCCCTAATCACTTCTCGTAAAGACAAGTGCATATATTTCAAGAACCTAATTCAAAAAAATATTCAATAACTTTTTTTTTTGGTGCATATTAACTAGGAAATAAAACAAAAACAAAAAATAAAAATGGTTTCCTCAATTATATATGCTGGAAATATGAACAACATGCAAAATAACTTAAACTTTTTTTTACAATAAATATGAAAAGTCCTCATTTGTTGATTGGCTTATTTCGTGAACAACCACATTGTTGAGGTTCATATAAGGGTAGCTTAGGCTCTCAAGACCTCAAGAGGAGAAGCACCAAAGGTAAAATTCTTGTGCTTACTTACTTTGAAGAGATAGTTGCACACACTCACATATTCATGCATAACTCTTGATCTTATATGTTGAAAGTTGTATGTCATGCAAGGCATTAAATAGGATGCAATTTCATCACTCTTGAACTTATTGTTTTTGTGTATTTGAGTGTTGAAAAAATAGGCCTTGCGTTGGTGGTGCGCTACTCGACCAGCGCAGCCCACCAGCGCAACATTCACAGTGGACTGTCGCTAGTGTTGCGCCACTGGGTTACGCTGCTGCACCTGCGCAAATATACAAAAAGTGGGGGTCCGTTGGTGGTGCGCTACTCGACTAGCACAGCCTCACCAGCTCAAACATTCCAGTGGTTTTGCGCTTATGTTGCGCCACTGACGTGTGCCACTCGACCAGTGCCTATTGAATTTTTTAGGCAGTGCGCTGGTGGCGCGCTACTCGACCAGCGCACCTCACCAGCGCACAATGAAGAAGCTGGAACGTTTTTTCCAAAACGAAATCACTTTGTTTGGATCTTATATATATATATATATATATCTCATTGTCTTAAGGTCGTGTAAGAGTTCAAAATATCATATATTTTCCTTACAACAAATTTCAAAGGAAAAACACTTACAATAACTCATTTTTAATCACTCAAAGCATTCCCATGTGCATCAAATCTTCATCTTGCATCTTCTAAGTCCATCTAGAGTGCATCTATGGATATGGTTGCTTCATCACATCTTGTTTGGCAAGCTTTTCACTATCATAATACAAGTTAAGTGTTTTTGCTTGCTAAACCATCTCTTTAATTAATTGTATTCTCTTAGAATATTTCTATATACAAATTAGAGATTGTTGTGATGACATGATTAAGTGTTGTATTGTGATAGCTTCATAGGATTGATTGATCTATGTTTAGCTAAGCTATTTGAACATGTCATTTAACACTTGATATCTATGATTGCATTAATTGTCATCTCATTATCCTAGATAAGCATATAGGGTTTCCTAGCCTTGTTTGTTCATTGAATATCATCATATATTCACTTAGGACACTTTATCTCTTCATTGAGAAGTAAGACTTATGTTGCTTCCAGGAGTAGGTAGCTTAAAGCACAAGCAAGATGAACTAGGTTCACTTATACCGGGATTAGGTAGTGGTGGTGGATTAAACCGGGATTATATTGTAATTCCTTGCCATTAGTGGATTCGAGGTTCTAGTGTGGCGCACTTATCAACCCGTGGTTTTTCTCATTTGGAGGGTTTCGACGTATATCTCAAGTGTTTTTATTACTTCC
Source organism: Dipteronia dyeriana (assembly GCA_032871835.1). NCBI lineage: Eukaryota > Viridiplantae > Streptophyta > Magnoliopsida > Sapindales > Sapindaceae > Dipteronia > Dipteronia dyeriana. Next base: position 343,024 of record CM065302.1, on the reverse strand, counting down.
GCATTTATTACACTTGTGATATTATTGTGACTAATTAAGAGCATTTTCGTCAATTTGACTCTTAACAAAAATTGGATAAAAAAATTAATTAAAATCTATTCACCCCCCTCTAGATTAATATTACACACCATAATATTTGTTTCAATTGGTATCAGAGCAGGTTCCTAAACATACATAGATGATCCTTGCTCATTTTGGTGTGTGTTGCATTTTGTGTGTTTGTGTTGACCATCCATACACTTGCATTCATATCATTCATTCATAAACACAATGAGTGGAAACGGTGGCAATGAGGGAGCTTCCAGCACTAGACCTCCACTCCTCACCAGATTGAATTATGCCTCTTGGAAAGGCAAGATGGAGTCGTACATATGCCAAATTCATGACAGAGCATGGATGGTAGTTGAAGATGGCTACACTCCACCCATGATGACTCCTGCAGATGAAGGAGATGATTTACTCAAACCAAAGGCTCAGTGGAATGCACAAGAGTTTGAGGCTTCAAAGTGGAATAGGAAGGCAATGCATGCCATTCTTTGTGCAATGGATGATAACCAATACAAGTTGGTTCAAAATACTAGGATAGCTAAGGAAGCATGGGACATCTTAGAAGTTGCACATGAGGGAACCGAGGTGGTTAAGGAATCGAAGCTTCAAGTTCTCCAAATGCAATTTGAATTGCTCAAGATGGATGAGAATGAGTGCTTCAACGACTTTGAAATGAGGTTGATGGACATTGTGAACCAAAGTCATCAACTTGGTGATCTTTATTCGGATAGAAAAATCAAGCAGAAGATTTTGGGATCTCTACCCGATAGATTTGAGTCTAAGGTGACGGCGTTGGAAGAGAACAATGGGTATAAGGACATGAAGCCTAGTGAAGTGATTGGGAGGCTTCTAGCTTATGAATCTAGGAAATGTCCTAACCCCACACCATCAAATAAGCAAAAAGATATTGCTTTAAAAGCCTCCAAAGTTGAGAAGGAGGAGGGTGATGACTCGGATGAAGAAATGGCCTTACTAATGAGGAAGTTCAAAAAATTCTACAAGTCGAGAAGAAAGGCTTTGATCCAAAGGTCAAGACTTGAAGAAAAAGGCTCCTTTCAAAAAATTTGAATCTAGGCAAGAAAAGACAGAGAAAAAAGGAGTCCAATGCTATGAATGTGGTGGAATAGGTCACTTTGCCCCGGAATGTGCAAATCACAAGAACAAGAAGAAAGGAAAAGTGATGGCTGCCACATGGAGTGAAAGTGATAACTCTAATGAAGGAGATGAGTCTTTGGATGATGAAGAACTCATGGCTAGCTTCATAGCATTTACATCCTCTCTTAGGAGCAAAGATGCTAGTGAAGAAGAGAATGATAGTCAAGAGGAAGACTACTCAAGTGATGATGGATCTTTATCACAATCCACAAATGGAAGTGTGGATAGGATGGATCTCAAGGACTACATAGCTAAGTTTGAGAGCTCAAGATTAAAGAACAAGAATGAGATCAAGAGATTAAAAGAAGAAAACCTAGACCTCTCAACTCAAGTTGAACAACTAAATGAAGAGTTGGAAAGATCTAAGAGGAGTGAAGAAGGGTTGAAGAAAGAGCTTGAAGATGCTAAAGAGTTGTTGGCCAAGATGAACTCTAGCACCAAGAAACTTGACCACATGTTAGATGTTGGAAAGAGGCCAAGTGACAAGAAGGGGCTTGGGTTTGAAGATAACAAGATGTCTTCCACTCAAATCAATACCATTTTTGTAAGAAGCATGAACTTCAATGGGTCCTCTCCTCATCAAACTCCTAGGAAGAAGCTTGATCTAGGAGAGTGTTCAAGTAGTGCTCAAATGAAGGTGGCACTAAGAAGCCCACCTCAAGCTCATCCTACAAGGGCTCCTCAAGTTAACTTCCCTCAACCAAAAGCTCATAAAGGGAAGACACCTATCATGAAAGCTCAACCAAGGAAGCAATCAAGTCTTGCTCAACAACAAAGATGGAAAGCTCCTCAACAACAAGCAAGACAACCACAAAGACATGGGAAGGCCCAATGCATCCTCAAGGATAAGGTATAATTGCTAACTCTTTACCTACATGTCATTTTTGTGGTATTGATGGTCACATTAGACCAAATTGCTTTAGGTATATCAAATTGTATAGGATTGAAAGCATGATAGAAAAGAAAAAGGTTAGAGCCATGATGCATGATCCTAGGACATCTAGAGCCATGATACATAATCCTAAGAAACCTAGAGCCATGATGCATGTCACTAGGAAAAGTGGAACACTTTTCTATGATCCTAGGACATTTAGAGCCCATGTACCAATGACCACTAGGAAGGCAAATACTGCACCTAGGTGGATTAGAAATGATGAACACATTTGCCATGTTGTACAAATTGCTTTGAAAGCTCATTCTTGTGATTTTTGGTATTTGGATAGTGGGTGCTCTAGGCACATGACTGGAAATAAAAGTTTCTTTGAGACTTTTATGATGGAGGAGGGAGGAAATGTCATATTTGGTGATGGATCCAAAAAGAAGGTCGAAGAAAAGGGAACCATTTCCATTCCTGGATTACCTTCCTTGTCCAATGCTTTGTATGTTGATGGTCTAAAAGCCAATTTGATAAGCATTTCACATCTTAGTGATAATGGACTCTCCGTCTTGTTTAGGAAAAGTGATTGTTCTATCCTATTGCCTAATGGACAAACCTTGTTAAAAGGTATGAGGTCTAGTGACAATTGTTATTATCTTGAGGCTAGAAGTGTGTCTTGTAATGTGTCCAAGGATGAACAAATAGAGTTGTGGCATGAAAGACTTGGTCACATAAACTTTAGGGATCTAAAAATCTTAGATAAGTTCAATGTTGTGCGAGGCCTTCCCAAGCTTAGGAAAAGGTTAATGGCGTTTGTGGACCTTGCCAACAAGGGAAGCAAACCAAAAGTATGCACAAAAAGGGCAAGTATATAACCACCAAAGAACCTCTAGAGCTTCTCCACATGGATCTTATGGGTCCTATGCAAACTGAGAGTTTAGATGGAAAGAGATACATTTTTGTGTGTGTAGATGACTTCTCTAGGTACACTTGGACCTATTTCCTTAGAGAAAAATCTGAAACTTTTGACAAGTTTAAAATGCTTTGCTCTAAAATTCAAAATGAAATGAACTCTAAGATTAAAAGCATTAAGAGAATTAGGAGTGACCATGGGAAGGAATTTGAGAATGCCCATTTTGAAAACTTTTGCAATAGTCTAGGCATTTCTCATGAGTTTTCGACTCCTAGGACACCTCAACAAAATGGAGTTGTTGAGAGAAAAAATAGGGTTCTTCAAGAAATGGCCCGTGTGATGTTGCTTAGCAACAATGTCCCTAGGAATCTTTAGGCCGAGGCCGTCAATACGGCTTGCTACATAGGAAATAGAGTCTTCCTTAGGCCCCACACTAGGCAAACCACCTATGAGTTATGGAAAGGTAGGAAGCCAAATGTTAGCTACTTCCACACTTTTGGAAGCAAATGCTACATTTTGAATGACCGTGATCAACTTGGCAAATTTGATGCTAAGAGTGATGAGGGTATCTTCATTGGCTATGCCTTGAATATTATAGCCTATAGAGTTTTTAATCTAAGAACTAGGACCGTAATGGAATCATCTAATGTTGTCATTGATGATACTAGGCTCAAAACTAATAACCATGAGGAGGAGGTAAATTTAGTTGATGACTCCCCTTTGGAGAAAGTAGTTGATATCTCTAATGTTAAAAATGCTAATCTTGATGATGACATAGCACAACTTAGTGATAGGATTCCTCACTTGGACTCAAAAGAACCTACTCCATGGGTTATAAAACTTCATGACAAAGATGACATTATTGGTGAGGTTAGTCAGGGTGTTAAGACTAGGCATCAAATGGCTAATCTAATTAGCTACACATGTTACACCTCTTAAATAGAACCCAAGAAAATTGATGAAGCTTTAAAAGATGAATTTTGGGTTCTTGCCATGCAAGAAGAGCTTAACCAATTTGAAAGGAATGAGGTTTGGACTCTAGTTCCTAGGCCCAAGAGCACCAATATGATAGGTACCAAGTGGGTATATAGGAAAAAATCTGATGAGGATGGCAACATTGTGCAAAACAATGCTAGGCTTGTAGCACAATGATACTCTCAAATTGAGGGTATTGACTTTGAGGAGACATTTGCTCCCGTTGCTAGGATTGAGTCCATTAGGCTTCTTTTATCCATTTCTTGTTTGCACAAGTTCAAATTATATCAAATGGATGTTAAGAGTGCCTTCCTCAATGGCTTATTGCAAGAGGAAGTGTTTGTTGAGCAACCCAAAGGGTTTGTGGATCCTCACCACCCTAATCATGTCTATCACCTCAATAAAGCTTTATATGGGTTGAAACAAGCACCTAAGGCTTGGTATGAGTGTCTCACCCAATATCTCATAGACAATGGTTACACTAGGGGTAATGTTGACAAGACTATATTCATCAAGAAAAACAAAGATGTGCTCTTTATAGCTCAAATCTATGTTGATGATATAGTCTTTGGTTCCACCAATGACACCAAAGTCCAACAATTTGTTGATGTCATGTCTCATAAATTTGAGATGAGTCTTGTTGGTGAGTTGAGTTACTTTCTAGATTTACAAATTAAGCAAATGGATGATGGGATTTTCATATCTCAAGCTAAGTAAGCTAAAAACCTAGTGAAGAAATTTGGTCTTGAAAGTGCCAAACATTGTGATACACCCATGAGTACCACTTTGAATCTAAGCAAGGATGCTAGTGGTAAAAGTGTGGACCAAACTTTATATCGTGGCATGATTGGTAGCTTGCTCTATTTGACCGCAAGTAGGCCCGATATCTCCTTTAGTGTGGGTGTGTGTGCTAGGTACCAAGCGGATCCTAAGGAGTCTCATATCTCTTATGTTAAGAGAATCATTCTATATGTGAATGGGACATCCAACTATGGGATTTGGTACTCTTTTGACACTAATGCTAGTCTTGTAGGCTTTAGTGGTGCAGATTGGGCAGGAAATTGTGATGATAGGAAAAGTACATTGGACGGTTGCTTTTTCCTTGGGAACAACCTTATCTCTTGGTTTTGCAAGAAGCAAAATTCAATTTCCTTGTCCACGGCTGAGACCGAATACATTGTTGCTGGGAGTGGATGCACACAACTCCTTTGGATGAAGCAAATGCTAGTCGACTATGGATTCAATCAAGGTACTCTTACTCTCTTTTGTGATGATATGAGTGCAATTAATATTTCAAAGAATCCGGTTCAACATTCTAGGACTAAGTATATTGACATCCGTCATCATTTCATTAGAGAATTAGTTGAGAGCAAATGCATTGTACTTGAGCATGTAGGTACAAATGACCAACTAGCGGATCTATTTACTAAACCCTTAGATGCTACTAGATTCAAGACTCTTAGTAGATCTATAGGGATTTGTTTAATGGAGTGATGTGTTGTGGTCTTTGACCCCATGTGGGGAACTCAAGCAAAGAGAGTTATTGTACGCTTGTTGCATGCAATTTTTCTTAAATATGTTTATGCCTCTTTATTGATTGCTTGAGTAGCTTGGTTGCACTTATAGTATATTGTATTTTCTTAAATAAGTGTGAACATTGCTTTGATTACAATCCATGTCATATTTATGTTCAAATATGCATTTTTGGACTAGGAGATATACATTGGAAGTACATGTTTGAATGACCTATAATTATCTCTATGACATGATGATTCTTAAATGACATGCTAATGAAAAATGATAAAGCATGATTTGTTGATTGCAATTGTTAAATGCAACACATTGTGTGAAACATACTAGTGAGACTAAAATGTTTAATCAATGTCTCTCTTTCTTTATTAGTTGAACATGACTATTATCATACGGGTATCCTCCCAGAAAAATCAAATAGGGTGCAAAGTTGCTCATGCCAAGTTTAGTTTTTAAAGTTGGCTATAGTGCCTTTAAAACTTGATATCTATAAGAACTCTATATCCTTGCTTCTCTCATGATAAATGGTGAAATTGGTTTGAATTATATTGGAAACCTTTGTCATTTGCTTTGCCAAATACCATTGTTTTTGGACTTGTATGCAAAACACTTTTTGATTCACACATTGTTCTTCAATAAATCTCTTTGTGTCTCTTCTATCAATTAAGATTGCATAAATGTGGCTTATATAATTATGCGACAATCTTGTATGCTCTTTTCTTTCTTTGCCTTGAGTGACCCGGTTGGGAACTTCTCCTTTGCCTATATCATGACAAAAAGGGGGAGTAGCATGTGTTGGCTTTCAGGGGGAGCATTGCATTGCATGAGTGTACTTGTTTGAGGGGGAGATTACATGTAGGAGGAGTAACCCGTTGAGGGGGAGCATTGCATGAGCATTTCATGATATCATACTCATATTTCTATATGCAAATGCTTTTGTTTTATATTCACTTGATTATCTCACATGCACTTGGTTTGGAAAGAGTATTTGTGCTTGCCTTGTGTGTAGGGTTGATAGTTCTACAAGAGATTGAAGACTTGTAGTTTTTTTTTATGTTTCTCTCTTTGTAATGTATAATATCTTCCCGGTGTTTTTCGATTTTGTTTTGTGAGAATCAATGTGTGTGGTGGTTTTGTCACGAAATAGCCAAAAGGGGAGATTGAAAAGTCCTCATTTGTTGATTGGCTTATTTCGTGAACAACCACATTGTTAAGGTTCATGTAAGGGTAGCTTACGCTCTCAAGACCTCAAGAGGAGAAGCACAAAAGGTAAAATTCTTGTGCTTACTTACTTTGAAGAGATAGTTGCACACACTCACAAATTCATGCATAACTCTTGATCTTATATGTTGAGTTTTTTCTTGTGTGCATTTTAGTTTAAATGACTCTTGTTGACCTATTTGTATCTTGCTATGAAAGTTGTATGTCATGCTAGGCATTAAAATATGATGCAATTTCATCACTCTTGAACTTATTGTTTTTGTGCATTTGAGTGTTGAAAAAATACGCCTTTCCCTACTTGACCAACGCACCCTACCATCACGACATTCATAAAGGACTGTTACTAGTGTTGTGCCACTGGTTGCGTTGCTGCACCTGCGCAAAGATGCAAAAAGTGGGCGTGCATTGGTGGTGCGCTACTCGGCTAGCGTAACCCTACCAGCGCAAACATTCCAGTGGTTTTACGCTTGTGTTGAGCCACTAACGTGCGCCACTCGACCAGCGCTTATTAAAATTTTTAGACAGTGCACTGGTGGTGCGCTACTCGACCAGCGCACCTCACCAGCGCACAATGAAGAAGCTGGAACGTTTTTTCCAAAACGACATCACTTTGTTTGGATCTTATATATATATATATATCTCATTGTCTTAAGGTCGTGTAAGAGTTCAAAATATCATATATTTTCCTTACAACAAATTTCAAAGGAAAAACACTTCCAAGAACTCATTTTTAATCACTCAAAGCATTCCAATGTGCATCAAATCTTCATCTTGCATCTTCTAAGTTCATCTAGAGTGCATCTATGGATATGGTTGCTTCATCACATCTTGTTTGGTAAGCTCTTCACTATCTTCTTACAAGTTAAGTGTTTTTGCTTGCTAAACCATCTTTTTAATTAATTGTATTCTCTTAGAATATTTCTATATACAAATTAGAGATTGTTGTGATGACATGATTAAGTGTTGTATTGTGATAGCTTCATAGGATTGATTGATCTATGTTTAGCTAAGCTATTTGAACATGTCATTTAACACTTGATATCTATGATTGCATTAATTGTCATCTCATTATCCTAGATAAGCATATAGGGTTTCCTAGCCTTGTTTGTTCATTGAATATCATCATATATTCACTTAGGACACTTTATCTCTTCATTGAGAAGTAAGACATGTGTTGCTTCCGGGAGTAGGGAACTTAAAGCACAAGCAAGATGAACTAGGTTCACTTATACCGGGATTAGGTAGTGGTGGTTGATTAAACCGGGATTAGGTTGTAATTCCTTGCCATTAGTGGATTCGAGGTTCTAGTATGGAGCACTCATCAGCCCGTGGTTTTTCCCATTTGAATGGTTTCCACGTATATCTCAAGTGTTTTTATTATTTCCGCATTTATTACACTTGTGATATTATTGTGACTAATTAGGGGGCATTTTCGTTAATTTGATTCTTAACGAAAATTGGGTAAAAAAATTAATTTAAATCTATTCACTCCCTCTCTAGATTAATATTACACACCATAATATTTGTTTCAAAATAAATTAAACTTGAACATTGTTTGCATGCAAAATTATATTCTTTGATGATTTTTTTTGTTAAATTGAATTTTGTTTGCAGGAAAACATATATGTTAAATTACATATTTTAAATAGCATGGGTATAAATGTAAAATTATTTATATTCAAACAATTTTGTTTTTAAAATAAATACGTTGATAGTACATTCAGATGCAAGAAAAAAAATAAACATGTCATTCAATTTTAGATTTCATTCCTTATTCAGTCTTCAGAAAATTCAGGACTGTTCAGTCTTCAGACAAAAAAACAAATGACCCCTAAATCTATAATCCCAATTGTGCTAACGTGTGTGTATTAATATTACCATTTGAAAGATCTAGTTGGGAACTTTAAATTGACACCAATATTAATATATAAATTTAAATTATTTATTTTACTTATTAATTATGCATTTAATTAATGGTAAATTTTTGGGATAAAATTATGTGATTAATTATTCTATTTTCTTATATTATGTAATTAATTATTTAAGAATAATATCTTTTATGTTAATTTTTTTTATTAATTTTATTTAAGTTAACTAATAGAAATTAATTAGTATTGTATAAAGTTCTATTGAGAGAATATTTTTATAAAGATGTTCATTCACACTAAATTGGTGTTGGATACATTGGAGTTGTAAAAAATTTGATGTAAGAATAATCCCAAAAGATTATCTTTTTACACAAATTTAGCGTGATATTTGGTGTTCTCCATTATAGGAGACATGACGCTGGTTTCGGTTTCGGTTTCGGTTTCGATTCGGATTCTGCGGTTTCGTTTCGGTTTCGGTTTCGGTTTCGGTTTCGGTTTCGATTTCGGTTTTGGGAAAATCGGAACCGAAATCAAAACCGGCCTTGAAAGGTTTCGGTTCCAGACCTAGTTTCGGTTCCAGACCTAGTTTCGGTTTCGGTTTCGGTTTCGGTTCCGGTTCGACGGTTTCGACGGTTCGGTTTCTTTTTTTTTTTCTTATAAATAATCTTATTTAATAAAAAAAATTAGACATGTAAAATTGTAAATGCATTATATTGGATCACCCGAAAATAAAATAACATAAATAAATGACAAATTAAAAAATTTAATTAAAATAAAATAATAAAATGTAAAAATGTAATAATAAAAAAATAAAAAAAATATATACAGTGGAATCGCCAGTTCGAACCGGAACCGAAATTGTCGGTTCCGATCCAATTCAAAATCGGTGGTTCCTTAAAAGAGGGAACCGGAACCGCCCAGGTACCTGTTCCGATTCGATTCTCGATTCTGGATCTAGAACAGAAAATATAGGTTTAGGTTCTGATTTTTCCGGTTCAGTTCACCGGTTTGAACCGAACCGAACCAAAGTCATGTCTACATTAGAGTTTCAATGCCCTCACAACAACTCTAACTAGCACACCATTTACACTAAAAACACCAATTTGGTGTAAAAATCCTTTCCAACAACACAACAAAAACACCAACAACAACAAAAATTGGTGCAGTAAAAATCTCTTTTTTTTTGTTAAATGTCACATCAATCACTTTTTATTTTTTAAAATTACTAATTTAACCCTCTCATACTTAATTACAACAATATGTATTCCCAAAAATATAGCGTTGGAAAGATCTCGTTCAGAATCTTAAAAATGATAACTGTCGTATGTGAATTTTACCAAGCATACACGTCATTGACAGGAAGGAGAAAATAGCCAGGTGGACGCCCAAATGGGCACTCAGGAAATATCCTACGAGGCATCATTAAAGCGAAGAAAAGCCCAAGTAAGTATATATAGAATGAAACCTACTCGGGATCAGTTAACAACACTCGGGACTAGTTGAACAACGCTTCCACTCGGCCTCAAGCGGCGCTACTCGGGACCATCAGGTATTACTCTTACTCAGGAATATCAGGTATTACTCTTACTCAGGAATAAATACGACTCGAGTAAGAACTTGGTGCTTATTTCATACGGATTAAGTCATTAAATACGTAAAGATATCCATCAGGAAGGAATTCCAAATAAAATGGAACATTTAGTTAGAAGAGTCCCCAATCAGGAAGTAACTTGATTTCTTTATGAAGACTATATTCTTATAAGGAAACAAGTCCAAATTGAACTACACTACTAGAATCATACTCGATTTCCATATGAGACTCCGAAACAGGAAAGAAGACAAATCAACCTCAAGCAAGTAACCGAATCAACATTAAATACAAAGATCTTGTATTACTTGTACAAAGCAGATTAGGGTTCTATAAGCATATAAATAGACCCATAATCCGGCTCCAAACGATATAGGCAATATGGCACACAACAAGCAATCATAGCAAATACAGAGAGAGAAAAAAAAGAGATCGAGAGCTTGTAAACATCCTATTTTCATAGTGGATTTTTGCTTGGTTGATCCTTCAACCACCCGTGGACGTTTCTCCGGTCATCGAAGTTTTACCACGTAAAACTTTTGTTTTTATTACTCTCTCTGAATCTCTTTCTCTTTGAATTAATAGCCGAAATCCAATCATTGTTGTCTTTTCTGACATAATCCAGAAATCGACGTCAACAATTGGCACTAGAATGATGGGTTGAACCTCTGAACTTGTTAAAAACGATGGCAGGAAGCAGAAGTAGTTCAAGGAATGGCCAAAAATCACCAGGCGATTTCCATGTTGGCAATACGTCACATGATCCTGCAGCAAACATAGAAAACCAGCTTGCGCACCTGGCGGGGATCCAGCAAGTTCCTCCAACTAGCAGAGATCTTACGCTGTGTTTCCAAGAGGCCTTGCAGCAATTGGTGACGGACGCAACAAGGGAAGAGATTGATCTACTGGCTGCAAGAGCACATACTCCCAATCCTCCACCAGTAAGGCTCCGTTCGATAGTGGTTGGGCCAGGAATAACTATGCCAGAAACCAGATGGAACTCTTCCCCAATCAACCCAGCTGGACAGAAAACACTTGAAGATGAACATCACCAGAGGCTGGACTGCACTCAAACAGTACGGGCCAGACATCGTAAATACAACCGGTGCAGAGGTCGGTCATCATCAGAAGACAGTGATCAACACCATCACAAACGTCATCATGGAGTCACACGAGAGGACCGGCATCAGAGTGAAGAGTCTGAGGAAATAATGACGATAACCTTATGGTTTAACCGTCGGGGAAGTCTGATGAGGGACAGAGATGTCAAGATCCAGAGCCTAACTCTAAAAGTTGAGAATAACAGGCGACAGATGGAGGCACTGGTCAGACGTTATGGATGTAACGATCTATCTGACGATGACTCTGACAGTCCATTCACCAAGGAAATTTTACGGACCCATTTCTCAAAAAGATTCAGGATGCCGCATGTGGAGCAATTAAAAAAAGATACAGATCCAAAGGAGCACGTTAGACACTATAAAAGCGCAATGGCTCAATATGCCCGCAGTGACCCCCTATTGTGTCTCAACTTTCCACAAACACTGGGGGACACAGGGTCAAGATGGTTCGGAAGACTACCCCAGGCGAGCATCGAAAATTTTAGCGAACTGAGCAGGAGCTTCTCAAGGCAATTTTTGAGCAATGTTCACAGGAAGAAGTCGGTGGCCTACCTCTCTCAAATAAAGCAAGGGAAAGAAGAGTCATTAAAAAAGTACTTGGGCTGGTTCGGCCAAGCAGTATCAGAAATTGGCAGTGCTAATGATGAATCAATTATTGCTGCCTTCACCAATAACTTGCGGAATCGACGACTGTCCTTTGATTTGAGAAGAGCACGGCTGACTAAGTATGCTGACATGATAGATATGGTAGGAGGATACGCTCTGGCCGAGGAGGAAGAGTTAGCTACAGGAGGAAGAGTTAGCTACAGGAGGAAGAGTTAGCTACAGGAGGAAGCTATATGCATTAAGGAAAGCCCGAACAGAAGAATACCGAATCCAAGGGACAGAATCAAAAGGAAAATCGGAAAGGGAACGGCAAAGAGAAAAATAAGGATGAGGGTAATGAGCTCAACGCTGAATGGTCCACAGAGAAATACCTAGGCAGATATACCAATTACACCCCTCTTCGGAAAAAAATTAGAAGAAATTTTAGCCATCTTGGAAGAGAAGAATATGGTGCAAGAGCCGCGGCGACAATCACAGTTTGCCCGGAGAGATACAACCAAGTATTGCAGGTTTCACAAAGAAACCGGGCATGAGACTTCAAAGTGTTTTCAGCTAAGAGATTACATAGAGACTCTTATTCGGGAAGGGCATCTGTGGGATGTAATCTTGAAAAAAGATGAGAGATCAGAAACTAAGAAAGAAGTCAAGGTTGATCACAACCCGGGTCAAAATCAAAGAACCACCCCCGAAGCCAATCAAGTAATACATACAATTTTTGGAGGACCCTCTACTGGGAGAAGCAACCGAGAACGAACTCAGGAAATCAGAGAAGCAATAGAAGCAATAGAAGCAAGGAATAACTTCGACGTGAACTCGGTTGAGCCAGACCCGAAAAGGGTAAAGAAAGGATGGGACCCAATAGTCTTTATAGAGGCATATTCCCATGGCGTCGGTGTTCGACCTACTGACGTTTTGGTTATAAGTGCCCGGATTGGCCATAGGGAAGTCCGGAGAATTTTAATAGATAATATGAGTTCAACAGACATCCTAAGCATGGCCGAGTACGACCAGCTAAGACTAGACCGAAAAAATTTACAGCATTTTCATACTCCATTAAGAGGGTTTGGGGGGATAGAGGTCAGGTCACTCGGGATGGTAAAACTACCCGTGAAGATCGGAACAGCACCATGCTAGAGGACTGTCCTGCTCGACTTCGTGGTAGTTGACTTGGATAATTGGTCGTACAATGCATTATTAGGCCTGCCATTCCTGAATAAAACAAGAGCCGTGACGACCACTTATGCATTAATGATCAAGTTCCCGACAGAACAAGAGGTTGGGATAGTCAAGGGATCTTAAGAGATGGCCCGAAGAGCAAACCTGTCAGTATACAGAGACAAGCATGATGCTGAACAAGTGTGCACCATAATGCAGCCAAATCAGTGTGAAGAATCCTTGTCATTCGAACTGGATCCAAGGGAGGGCTCGAATGAATACAAAACAGAATTGGTTGAAATAGTACTTGAAGAAGACAAACCAGACAAGAAAATCAAGATCGGAGCCAACTTGGATGGAAAAGTCAAGCAAGACTTGGCCAATCTGCTTAGAGAGTACAAAGATGTATTCGCTTGGAGTCACGAAGATATGATCGGAATAGATGCCCAAGTAATATCCTACCACCTCGCAGTTAGCCCGAATGCAAAACCGGTTATATAAAAGAGAAAATCGTTCAATCCTGAAAGAAGTCAAGCAATCAAACAAGAGGTGGAAAAGCTACTGGCAACTGGATCAATCAGAGAAGTCAGCTACCCTCAGTGGGTTGCCAACGTAGTCCTCGTCCAGAAGAAAAATGGACAATGGAGGATGTGCGTAGATTTCACAGATCTAAACAAGGCATGTCCAAAGGATAGCTTCCTAATTCCAAGGATAGACCAGTTGGTGGATGCCACAGCAGGTCACGAATTGCTTAGCTTCATGGATGCTTACTCAGGATACAATCAGATCCGGATGAACAAAGCTGATGAAGAAAAAACAGCTTTCACAATGGATCAGGGTTTATATTGCTACAAGGTAATGCCCTTCGGTTTAAAAAATGCAGGTGCTACGTATCAAAGGTTGGTCAACAAAATCTTCACTCGGCAAATAGGAAGGAACATGGAAGTGTACATTGATGACATGTTGACTAAAAGCGTCTTGGCAGATGAGCATGCCCGAGACCTCCGAGAGACATTTGATGTTCTGAGAAGATACCATATGAAATTAAACTCGAACAAATGTTTATTCGGAGTCCATTCAGGGAGATTCTTGGATTTTCAAGTCCATCAAAGAGGAATCGAAGTTAATCCCGAGAAGATCCAGGCTTTGCAAGAAATGACCTCACCTAAAACATTGAAAGAGGTACATCGCTTAACAGGGTGTTTAGCCTCCTTGGGAAGATTCATCTCAAGGGCTACAGACAGGTGCGCAACTTTCTTCAAGATAATCAAAAAAGGGAAAGGACTCGAGTGGAATAAAGAGTGCGAGCAGGCATTCTTAAAAATAAAAGAGTACTTGGGACAAGCTCCTGTTATCTCAAAACCGTAAAAAGGGGAAATACTTCAGCTGTATCTGTCAATAACCGAGCTTGCAGCAAGTTCAGTCTTAGTCAGAACAGAAGATGGAGTGCAGAAACCAGTGTATTATACCAGCAAGACACTCGTACCGGCCGAGATTAGGTACTCACAGGCAGAGAAGATGGCCTTAGCATTGGTTTCAGCAGCAAAAAAACTGAGACCATATTTTCAGGCCCATACAATCCAGGTTCTCACCAATTGCCCATTAAGATAAATTTTACAAAAACCAGAAATATCGGGAAGACTTACCAAATGGGCAATCGAGCTAAGTGAATTCGATATTTATTATGTCCCCAGAACCTCCCTCAAAGGACAAGCGGTGGCAGACTTCATAGTTGAATTCACAGAACCAAACCTGGAAGCAAAAAGACTCCTGGAAAAGAGTTTCCCATGGAAACTGTATGTTGATGGCTCTTCAAATACTAATGGCAGCGGGGCAGGGATCGTAGTTCGCACCCCAGAAGAAGATGATGTTAAATGTGCCATGAGATTTGATTTTAAAGCAACCAATAATCAAACCGAGTACGAGGCATTGTTAGCTGGAATCAGAGTCTACATAGGTCTCGGGGCAGATGAAGTTGAGATATTTAGCGATTCACAGATAGTTGTCAACCAGGTTATGGACGAGTACCAGGCCAAAAGATAAAGGTATGATAGCCTACCGTGACATCGTGAAACAGCTCCTCTAAAAATTTAAAGAATACAAGATCGCTCAGATCTCTAGGGAAGAAAATAAAAAGGCTGACGCATTGTCTAAATTAGCATCAGCAACAACCTCAATCAGACCAAAGACCATTCCAGTTGCACACCTCCTTAAACCGAGTACAACTGAACCTAAGCATTTGGAAATTTCAGAAATCCAAACACCGCAAGACGGTTGGATGGTCCAGCTGAGAAGGTTTCTGGAAGAAGGTGTGCTCCCGGAAGATCCGGTATTAGCAAAGCGCATTAGGTATCGATCGGCTAGGTATACCATGATAGGAGGAGAATTATACAGATGGGGGTTTTTCCGAGCTCTCCAGTGATGTGTACCGGAAGAAGATGCACATCGAATACTTCAAGAGATCCACGGAGGAGTTTGCGGGAACCACACTGGGGGTAAAAGTCCGGCGCATAAGGTACTCAGGCAAGACTATTACTGGCCTACACTTTTCTCAGATGCACTGCAGTGGTCGGAAAGTTGCAATACTTGTCAAAGGATTGCCAACGATATCTGACAACCTCTAGAAAAGATCAGAAATGTCACTGCCCCATGGCCATTCGCCATGTGGGGCTTAGACTTGATTGGGCCAATGCTAGCTGGGACAGGGGGTGGAGCAAAACACGTCATAGTAGTTGTCGATTATTTTACAAAATGGGCAGAAGCTGAAGCGCTGGTGCATATCACAGAAGCCAACACCATAAATTTTGTAAAGAAAAACATACTTTATAGGTTTGGAGTTCCAGACACTATAATCACCGACAATGGCACTCGGTTCGATAACCAAAAGTTCAGACAGTTGTGCGAGAAGTATCAGATTGCTAACTACTATGTGACACCAGCTCATCCTTAAACAAACGGGCAAGTAGAAGCAGTAAATAAAATTATCAAGCACACCATTAAAGCAAAGTTAGATGACAAAAATGGAAGCTGGGTTGAAAAGCTTCCTGAAGTATTATGGGCATATCGGACAACAGCAAGGACTTCAACAGGAGAAACTCCGTTCACCTTAGCGTTCGAAACAGAAGCTGTCATTCCCGTAAAAACATCGTATGCGTCCCCCCGGGTCAGGCTATACGATGAAGAACATAATTTTGATATGCTACTACAAAGTTTGGATGAGCTAAAAGAAAAAAGGGAAAAGTCCCGAATAAGAAATACAGCATATCAACAAAGAGTGGCTCGCCACTACAACTCTCGTGTTCGGATGAGGAAATTCCAGCTAGGAGACCTGGTGCTCAAGAAGGTGTCATTGAACACAAAAAATAGAGCCGCAGGATCCTTGACTGACAAATGGGAAGGTCCATACAAAATCGAGGGGATAGCTGGCCATGGAGCTTATTGGATTGCTCGACCTAATGGAGGGGTGTTACCCCGACCATGCAATGCCCAATATATGAAGATTTTCTATCCTTAATATATATATATATATATATATATATATATTGAATATTTTATTCTTTTTTCTAGTCAGGACAATATTGGTAGGATAAATATTAAACTGTAATTTAAATCTGTCGATTTTTTACAGTAATAAATAAAATTACTCGGAATTTCTGAAAGGAAAGCATCTAGCTCGGGATTTCCAAAAGAAAGCATATGATAATAAGAACATATTGAAGAAGAACATGATAATAAGAACATGCAAATAGAATTCTCGGGACCATCAAATCCCAAATGGGCGGAGAAGCTCGTAGGAGCATGCCAGCTGAGCATGGTCAAAATGACCTTCGTAAAAAGGCAAACCCGATGCACCAGACTCTGGAAAAATGCTCGAGACGCTATCGAGAGAAATTCAGGTGAAATGCGTAGCTGTATTGAAGCAACTTTTTTTTTTAAAAAAAAAAGCTCAACGATTCGGCACACCCTTGCGCATAAAAACTAGGGAGATGTCATTGGTATTGCGTAAGGACTCGAACGTATGATCATGGTGAGCCTTGATGTAACGTTCGGGTAGCAACCGGGTATGAAACACAAGTGTAAACTTCTGTTTCAAGATGACTCGGTTAATAATAAAGAGTCAGTTTAATAAGACACTTGGCAATTAAAGTCATTCGGGTAAGAACCGGTTTAATAAGATACTCGGTTAAGTTACCCGAACATCGAAGAAGCCAGTTTAATAAGACACTTGGTAATTAAAGTCATTCGGGTAACAACCGGTTTAAAAAGATACTCGGTTAAGTTACCCGAACATCGAAGAAGCTAGTTTAATAAGACACTTGGTAATTAAAGTCATTCGGGTAACAACCGGTTTAAAAAGATACTCGGTTAAGTTACCCGAACATCGAAGAAGCTAGTTTAATAAGACACTTGGCAATTAAAGTCATTCGGGTAACAACCGGTTTAATAAGATACTCGGTTAAGTTATCCGAACATCAAAGAAGCCAATTTAATAAGACATTTGGTAATTAAAGTCATTCGGTTAACAACCGGTTTAATAAGATACTTGGTTAAGTTACCCCCAATATCGAAGAAGCCAGTTTAATAAGATACTTGACAATTGAAGTCATTCGGGTAACAACCGGTTTAATAAGATACTCGGTTAAGTTACCCGAACACCAGCCAGTTTAATACAGCACTCGGCAACAATCAGCAATGAACAGATCAAGACCATTTAATTCAGAATAAAATAAGATTTTATTGCTCTTAAAAGAATGGTTACAGTTCAAAGAATGGTTCTGTACAAGTAAAAAATAATAATCATAATTTTCTACAATTCTACAAAATCAAGGTAACGAGGATTTCGAGCCTTTGCCAATACTCGGATCTGGCACCATCTCATACTCATGAAGCAGGCTCTCATTAGATGGCCAAGTGATATCTTCGACAGTATCATCCATCCACTGGCTGTAATCTTCACCCGGGACTGGCCCGACATCTGGGACTGCACCCTCAACCGGCTCTTGACTTGCATAAAAGGTCAAGAGAGAATGCTCGGACGGAATCTCTAAATGCATGGGATGGGGCTCTTTGCCTTGACTACGACAGTAGGCTCTCCATTCCTTCATCTGAATCCGAAGAGATTCCAAGGACCGGTCCACATGGTGTTTGATTGACAGCTCCCAATTAGCACGGGCTTTCTCGGTCGCCCTATTCTTAACTTTAAAGAACTCGCCGGCCGAACCTAGCCCACGTTGAAATTCCTAAAGAAGTAGGGCATCGTAAGTAGGGGATCTTTTAAAATGATCCACCCATTGGACTTCCAGTTCCAACCTGGCCTCTCGGGAAAGGGATTCAACTGTCAGCACTTGGCGCTCTAGATCTTCAATTTTTTGGTCATACGCCGACTTCGCTGGCTCCGCCTTCTGCTCGGCCTTGAGCATGGATTCTTCAGCAGAAGATAGAAGATTTTGAAGTAATGCAACCTTCTCCTCTGCCAGAGATGCCTTGTCCTCGGCTTCAACCTGCTTCTCCAGACAATGGTCGGTAAATATTTGTACAGAACCGACCTCCTGCTGGTAAGCTTTCTCGGCTCGAGCACGGCCTTCCTCACTCACCTTCAGCTGAGCCTCTAGACCCCTTATTCTATCGGCTTGATGTTGTTGCGTCTGAATAAGCTCAGCAAATTCGACCACCATCTGCAAAGGGATATACTTAGAAATCTGGAAGAAGCAAAACAATAAAGGAGTCAGATTTAACTGAGTCAGATTTAACATACATAAGATGTGCCCTTGAAAACGTTTTGGAGACGTTCGAACAGTGAACCATCTCTAAAACCACTCCAGCGGTCCTCCCCGATAAAAGCCCGACCGGAGGACATCTCCCGTAGCATATCCTGGGGAGAAAGTAATAAAGGAACCCCCGAGGGTTCAGCTCTCAGATTTCTAAATTCGAGGGCAGAAGAAGCCCTGTTCGGTTCTAGAGATGGAGAAGGAACCCCCGAAGGTTCAACCCCCATATCTCAGACTTCGGGGGAAGAAGAAGCCCTACTCGGTTCTGAAGCTGCTGCATCTACTGATGCTTCAGTGCCAACACTCGGGGCAATCTCATCCGTAACATCTTCGTCACTGGAATCAATAAATGAGACTACCCGAGGAACTTTGAGTTGACGAGACGGCGAACTAACTGCCTTTCGCTTCTCACCCCGAGAACGGTGGAAGTTAAGATCAGCAGCAGGATCTTTCTACGGATCGTCCAGAAAAGACTCAAAGAATTCGGCACTTGCAGGCATTTGATCGGTCAAAATGTTACCACCGTCGCCAGCTTTAAACCGTCCAACAGGCTCTTCACCCGGACCTTCATATTGCCTCTTCTTATTTTCAGGCAGTTGGGTGTTAATTGGCTCACCTTGGCCACTTGGACTAGTAAAATCCTGAGTAAAAGGCTGGCACCCCGATCAACGCACTCGGGAATTTGCTCAGCAATATCAATTTCCTCATCAGGCTCGGGTGGAGCAATACCCTCATTGCTCTGACGGGAAGCTTCCTTTCTACTCGCTTGTAGAATCGCCTTCACCTGGCGAGCCTGAAGATTGTTGACAACGTCTGTATCGAACACTAAAAAAAAAAAAATCATGTTAGAAAAAAAAATGAAAAGCAGAGAAATACAACAGAAAAGGCGCCGGGTTACTTACATCGCCTGCGATAGCCCGAAACCTGTCTGAAGAAGCCGAGCATTATCAAGTCATTATCTTTGAAAAGATAGCTTTTGCACCTCTTCTCCAGAGTACGAACAGCTGCCCGAGTCAACCTCTTCAGCTCAGAATCACTATAATCAATTATTTTCTTGTTCCACACTTCGGGGGAATAGAAGAAGCGGGGAACACTCAACACCGTTCGGGAATCCCCAGATCGAATAGTGATGTCGAGCCCTAGAGCACCTCCAATGAAAAACCAACTGTTCTTCCAAAATTTGTTGGATGTAGGGAATCCCCATATGAAACCCTTCTTTTTTGGGTCATCAGAAGCATCGACCCCCCAATTCACCTTTGCTTCTTTATGGACCCAACCGTCTGAAGAAGTAGACGCAAGAAAATAGGTCCCCATTTTGCTAACTTCCCTCAGCGTGAAGAAATGCCTGATTTCATTCGAGGAAGGCGGCGAAAGGTTCATTCGACTGAACATGTGCCACATGCACATCAAGACTTTGTAACTATTCGGGGCCAATTGAGCTGGGGCTATCCCTGCTTCAGCCAAAAACAAGGCAATAAAAGGTTGAAGGGGAAGTGTGACGCCGCAACAAAGCATGGATCCATAAATCGCGACCATGCCCTCGAGAGGATTCCATACGGCTCTATCCCCCACAGGAACCAAAGTGACTGAGTTGGGCAAGTCGAATCGGGAGCGGTATTTTTCTATCTCAGCTGGCCCGACCACATTCAGCTCAGTATCAAAGCCACTCGGGCGAGTATCAGAAAACAAAAGACGAGACGCCCTGTACACTTCATCAACGTCACACTCGTTATCAGTCTGTTCCCTGGTCTGAACGCTGCTCGATCTGTGCTTGTATACTTTACTAATGCTCTGATGTTTACCCATCTTTCGAAAAGATACCCTGTGATCAGAAATATCAGAATCAGAACTAGATGGAGAACTCGATACAGGGCTGAAAGTGACGTCAGGGTGAAGCCTACAAACATCAACCTCTAAGAATGGAGGTTCATCTATTAGGATATCCCCCAGTAATCGTTTAATGCAAGATACTAACTGAAAATCCCCACATTCTAATGCATCAAAAGCGATTTTAAAGAGACGATAGCGGGAAGATGGCCCCATTAAAATTAACCTTGAATTGAGATTGATGCAAGATCTTCAAGCGGAGAATCGCGAACTTCTGGATAAAGAAATCTGAGTTTAAAGAAATTTCTGCTGAAATTTTTTTAGAATAAACCAACAATGTTTCTCAGAAAATAATTTAAAGACGAGACGACACGAAACCCTAGGATTTCAAGGCCCGAAATAATTTATGACGAAACTCGATGACGTAGGCGGCGTTTGGGGAAACACAAAAATCATTTCTCATAAATGATATTGAAAAACGAAGAGATGAAGGACGCGTGTCAAAACAGGAAGTAGCCCTCAACCGTCAGAACTTCAAACGTCGCCATCATTTAAGATCTTGCGTGATGAAGCGAATAGAAATTACAGGGTCACTATTAAGACGCGCCATTATGACAAGACGGCTATTCTGACAAGTGAAAATTAAGACGATTAAAATACTCTTGCCCGAAATGAATTTACTCGGCAAAAATATTTTAAGGGGGTATTGTCGTAAGTGAATTTTACCAAGCATACACGTCATTGACAGGAAGGAGAAAATAGCCAGGTGGACACCCAAATGGACACTCATGAAATATCCTACGAGGCATCATTAAAGAGAAGAAAAGCCCGAGTAAGCATAAATAGAATGAAACCTACTCGGGATCAGTTAACAACACTCGGGACTGGTTGAACAACGCTTCCACTCGGGCTCAAACGGCACTACTCGGGACTATTAGGTATTACTCTTACTCAGGAATAAATACGACTCGAGTAAGAACTTGGTGCTTATTTCATACGGATTAAGTCATTAAATACGCAAAAATATCCATCAGGAAGGAATCCCAAATAAAATGGAACATTAAGTTAGAAGAGTCCCTAATCAGGAAATAACTTGATTTCTTTACGAAGACTACATTCTTATAAGGAAACAAGTCCAAATTGAACTACATTACTAGAATCCCACTCGATTTCCATAAGAGACTCCGAAACAGGAAAGAAGACAAATCAACCTCAAGCAAGTAACCGAATCACAATTAAATACAAAGATCTTGTATTACTTGTACGAAGCAGATTAGGGTTCTATAAGGATATAAATAGACCCATAATCCAGCTCCAAAAGATATAGGCAATATAGCACAAAACAAGCAATCATAGCAAATACAGAAAGAAAAAAAAAAGATCGAGAGCTTGTAAACATCCTATTTTCATAGTGGATTTTGGCTTGGTTGATCCTTCAACCACCCATGGACGTTTCTCCGGTCATCGGAGTTTTACCACGTAAAACTTTTGTCTTCGTTACTCTCTCTGAATCTTTCTCTTTGAATTAATAGCCGAAATCCAATCCTTGTTGGCTTTTCTGACATAATCCAGAAATCGACGTCAACAACAACAATATTATATATATTTATATATATACAGGGTTGGCCCTGATGTTTTTGGGACCCTGGCGAAAATTTTTGGAAATGGGAAAATGGACCCCTTCGTATATCAAATGAGAAAAAATCTAAATCGAAAACAAAAATCGAAAAATATAAACAAAATCAGATTATTTTTTTTTAGTATAATAGGATTATATATAATTTATATATATCAAAATGAAATTATCCGAAAGAATTTGTAACGAAAAGTCAAAGATTGAAATGAAATGACTTGACTCAAATGAGGAACACTAGATTGAAACGGAAGAAGACAAATGAGTTATGAATAGAAAATAGAGTGTTGAGTTGAGGCGTTAAGAGTAGAGATATTGAAAGAAATGATAAATTTTGAAATAAGAAACCCTATTGGACCATATACCAAAAGCAAACATTTCTTCTTAGACTTTATCCTGGCCCAATTTTTTTTTTTTTTCCTTTTAAACTTTTTGTAGACCTCTTTAATCCCAAATAGTTGGATCAATACTCAAAACAAATATTTGGATATTTATAATATGAAATAAAATAAAATAGGTCCTTAAACTAATACTCAAAACATGTAAAAAATGAAAATGGACCCCTAAATTAATACTCAAAACATGAAAATTTGATCTTTTAAAAAACGGGCCCGGGGAGACTTCCCTTGTAGCAATAAAACAGGGTCGGCTCTATACATATATAATTTATTGAAGAATATTATTTAATTATGCTCTTTTGATGCAAAGTTTGGTGTGAAACATTAGAGTGAAATAAAATTTGGTGTAAACCCATTCTCCCCAAATACTCTTTGCTCTTTTAACACAAGATTGATGTAAAATTTGGTATGATACGGAGATGCTCTCGGACAGAGAAGATGAGAACTGAACTGGAAAATAAAGCAATCAAAGCATTTCGAAAATGAAACACACCTTTTTGTTGTATAAACAAAAGGATTTCAGAAGCAATTAAAGGAAGGCCCAGTTTGAGAATGCTTTTCAAATTATTTTTGAAGTCAAAAGTGCTTCTAAAGTAGGTACGAGGTGTTTGGTAAAATTTATGAAAAGTGATTTCAGTCTCTTTTAACATCTCCACAACAGAAATGGAGAAGCTACTTTTTGATATATTTAGAACCAGTTACCCGGGAAGCATCAATGATTCCTATTTTATCCCTTGGCGTTCATAAAATCAAACATTACAATCCTGTTTCAAAGCATTTAAAATATTAAATAACAGATACAATTAAGAGAAAAGAAATCAAAGTAAGAAAATTCGAAGTTTGTTCTAGAATCTGAAGACAAAACTCTCGTAAGTTGAATTTTGTTGAAAAAGAAAACAAATCATTCACTCATTGGCAATAATAAGTGTAAGCCAGAGCCATCTTCGACTGAAAACTACCTCCTTCAACTTGGCTTCGTTTCGCTCTCGCATTATCCTTGCTTCGTACAAGAACACCAATACCGACTACGCGTGAAGATTATCATCGTTAGCCACCGGCTCGATATCGGCTGCCGCTCCCGCCAATATCCTTGCTTAGCCTTTACTCGCAACCAACATCAGCTCGAAAACGAGGGCATGGTAGGTCGTCGAACAAGGGGATCCATGAACCGGGATCCGAAATCCGCCTAGGCTCGTCGAACGCTACCGGTTCGTGCTCTGAGGAAGTCGGAGCAGAGTCGTTGAAGTTGTCTTTGAGTCGATGCAATGTCGCTTTGAAGTCAAACCTCGTGAACAAGAAGAAGAAAAGAAGATAAGCTTGTTTGGATCTGGAAAAATAATAATAATAATAATAAAACAAATAATTTAGTGTTAAAACATCTCAATATTCATTTGTGCTATTTATAGTAATTTTATAGAGACAGCCATTTTTAGGATATGTTTTGTAAGGAGGAAAGAAAATAAGAAGAATAGAAAGATTTTGAGGGATAGAAAGATTTTGAAGGATAGAAAAGATGAGGAAAAAAATAATTTCCCCTTAAGCAGTTTGGTAAACATAAAGAAAAGAAGATTTGATGAAAAATCTTCTTTATCAATTTTACTATTTTACCCTTACATTGTACTTTATAAATTATTTATTTTTATATTTAATAAATAAATATAATTTAAATAATATTGAATCCAACTTTTTTTACCAAATGACTTCAAACTTTTTAACCTATTATTTATATAAATTAATACATTATGTTTTACAAATTTATTTTAAAAAATAAATTTTAGGTAAATTAAAAAATGTAAAGTTGTAACTTCATTTAAAGCCAAAAGCATAATCACTTTTCTCTTCACTTTTCTTTCCACTTTTGGGAGGATTAAAATGAGTGGATCCCACCCATCAATATTTCCTCCCACTTTTCCATTCCTCCCATTTTTCTCTTCATACCATACACACATTTCCCCATTTTCTTCTCCCTTTTCCTTCTACCCTTTTCTTTCCTCTCCATTTTCCTTCCTACCAAACATACCCTTAGTTACAGTTTATCAAACACATTAAAATTGTTATTGATTTTCACAGCACTTTTAAAAGCACCGACACATAACATTTATGATTCTCTTTGTTATGCGAAACGAAGATCTGTAAGTCTAAGTCAAAAATCATTTCAACAACGGAGTCATCAATTCTAGTACTGATCATGAAGTCAACTTCATCACAATTTAAGCCAAACTGATTGCATATCTTCTCTGCCAATGTTTTTAAAGTATCCTTCGGTGCCACAGACAAAAAGAAAATAGATTTAGGATTGAATTGTCCATCTTCCCATTGTCCATCATAGTGCACCATCAAGAGAACCATATTTCTGCTGTTTAAAACGGTTGTAATTAGTTCCATCTTCATGGATTGAAAATACATGTCATGAATGTCATCACTCATCAGAAGAGCATGGAAATGTCATTGCATGGAAGGATCATGGAATTAAATTTTGTGTCCATGAATAGAAAGATCGAGCCAATGAATGTAATTGAAGGATCGAATAATGAAATTTCATGTCATGGCAGGATCATGGAATGAAATTTCATGTCATGGTAAGATTATGGAATGAAATTTCATGTTATGGCAGTATTTTGGATTGAAATTACACTCAAATACTCAAAGCTCATAAAACATCCTCTATTAAGGGTGCAATAATACAAATGATCTAAGCTCTTAAAACATCCCATATTAGGGGTATAATGATACAATGAATGCCCTACCCTAAAGCTGTACTCTCAAATCAGGACATAAAGACACACATGCCGCGAAGAACAATGAGAAGGCCCTTCTCAATCATTTTCAACATATGTTATATGAATATGAAAGAAATCAATCATATGTATTTACAGTTACAGTTCAAGGTCATAAGGATACATACCTTTTTATGGCTGAAACAGATTAGGACCTCTTTAATCATGGCAACGAATCCTTCTAGACCAAAAGATAATGGCAGAGATACCAAATCGTGGTTCAATTAGGTATATCCGAGTGCAATTTCGAAGTAAGGGTTTGGGAATTTGGGTTAACCGACTTGAATTGAATAAGATGATGTACGAATCAATTGGAAGACACTTGCCACAACGGATTGTATGGATTACGGATTTAGGTTTATGGAACTTACCTTCATCTAAGATAAGAAAGAGAAGAGGGATCGATTAAAGCTGATAGATTATATGATGAATAGTGAGACGTCGTCGTTTTGATAACCTTTTAGGGTCATTTTTGACCTTGTATATTAACAACCACTGACAACTCCATTAAAAAGGTTTTGACTGTTGCAGATATATACTTGTTACTGAACCCACTAACTTCCACTACCAAATCAGTATAGCGGTTATATGGTTTTTTAAAAAACATGTGACTATATATAAAAAGTGTAAAACCAAAGTGGATATTCTATAGAATCAACCGTATAATATTTTCACATCTACAAGGTTAATAATAGCTGCCGACCAAGGTTGTTTGAAAATTATGAATATTAAAGGAATAATTTAGTCATTATACAAGATATGTCTAGTCTTTTTTTTTTTCTTTTTGTATTTCAGCAAAAATGCCTCTACTTTAAGTTCAAGTGGTAAAATTACCCTTTTCATGGAAAAAATTACAAAAATGCCAAATCTTTCCAAAAAACTCACTTAATTCACAACCAATCAATATACCGAAATTCTTATAGGTTGATAATATATATTGAAATTTTTTCAAGATTAAAACAAAAATTTAGTAGTAAATGTTAAAAACATATAATCAATTCAAAAAATCTATATTAGTTGATAAAAAATGAATGTGATTTTAAAATAAATTGTGCTCGATTAAGCACAATTTTTATGCATGGGTTAGAGGTGAATTTCTCTGTGCTGTTTAGATTCACCTAAGAAAAGCATTAATAGTAATGTGTAACACCCAATGTCTTTCAGGCCCAACTGAAAGGCCCAATTTAAAAAAAAAAGGATAAACGTGAAGCAAAAAAGGCATCAGGTGAGAAAGCCAAGTGAAATGCATGGCTGACAGGTAGCTGTGAGCTTGGTTGATTAGCTCACAACTTCAGCTGTGTCCTTCCATAAGTATATATATATGAGGATAAACGTTGTGAGAGCTAGAAAGCAGTAGAATCCAGCGGGAGAAAGGAAAGAGAAGAAAGGAAAGAGAAGAAGTCAGTGAAGCTCTCTCGTGATTATAGATTTCAGTTGATTCTTCTTTGATATCTAGTTTCTAATTGGATCTTGTGATTGTTAGGGAAAGAAGACGAAGGGAACCTAGTATATTCAGTCTGAAATAAGTTTGACGTCTAAGTTGTGAGTGAATTAAGTTTTAGTTTTGTTTTAATTCAAAGGTTTCCCGTTTTATGATTAAGATTAATTGTTGCAAATCTTTTCAGCTTTTTATTGCTTTTATGATTGATGGTGATGATATAGAGAACCGAAAGTATATATTTTATGCTTATATTAGCATTCAGAATCAGTATATTACTTTTATGAATTATCAAGAAGAGATTATGATTTCTACAAAAGCACCATGTACCATTCCCCAGTTATGATTATGGTTGGCTTTTGGGGCCGTTCTACACATGTGTATGTCATGAGTCGCTCTGCAAGTGCATGACCAGAGAAAGAGTAATAGAGTCGCTCTACCCGAGCATGACCAGAGAAAGAGTAATTGAGTCGCTCTGCACGGGTATGACCAGAAGTTATTCATGACTCGACGTTTGACCGGAGTATTTCGGCTTACGTATGGAGGATATCCCCGGTACGAGTTTGGTGAAGATTAAGATTTTATAAAGTATCTTACTCTTGTTCAGAAAAGTGATGTATTCAGTATTCGGTTTATTAAGTATGAAAGTAGATATATTATTTTATACCATGTATTGCTGAATGCTTATTGTAAAGTGGTTAGAAAAGTGTTTTTTAAGGTTTTCATTCACTCACTGGGCGTTAGCGCTCATCCTTTCACTCTTAAAAATTTATTCAGGTAGCTGCTCGGTTGTGCGGACTCAGAAATTTTGAGGTGGGCCACTCGATGACATCATGAAGCATAAAGTCATGCATTGTAAATTTTCCTGTACATATTTAGAAATATGAGATAGGCATGGTCGGGACGGTAGGCATGGTCGGGACTGTAAAGTGGTTGGGAGGGTAGGCATGGTCAGAACGTGGTCGGAATTCTACTCGATCTGTTCGGCCTACTTGACCTATTCGGCCCACTTGACCTACTCGGCCCACATGGCCTATTCGGTCTACTTGGCCTACTCGGATTTCTTACTCGGCCTGTTCGATTTTCCACTAGGGACGGACTGGTTAGTTTTTTTTAAAGTGGTCGGTTTTGGTCCGATTAGTCATTTTTTACCCTTTTTGTAACGAACAAAAATATATGAAAATAAATTGCAATTATGTACATTTTACATTCTTCAATATTCTCCTTACAATTTGTTTGTTTAATAACAAGTATTTCATATAGAAATCTTAGTAAGTCCCTTTATCATGCTAGTAAATGTAGAGCTCACAGGGTTTCCGTCGTACTCAAGAGAGGAGTCGAGGCAGTCCACAGGGCCTTCCTCGTACTCAAAAGAGAGGAGTCGGGGTGGGTCCTGTCAACTTGGTATCAAAGCCACGGTTTATAATTCCTTAGACCACAGAGTAATTGTTTGCATTTAGTTTCATGCATTTAAGCATAACTTTGATTTTGTAACAGCATCATGCGTCGAGTTGGCCGCCCATGCACAAGACCGGTAGCTGACCTTGGAGAGAGAGTGGTAACCAAGGTGAAAACGAGATAGAATCACACCCTTAACCACCTATAGCTCAACCACATGTAACGGAACCTAGGGAGGAACCAATGGATAGAATTGTAGAACTATTAACTGCGATGGTCTAGTACCAAACGCGAGTGCCTGAAAATTCAATCGAGCGTGTACGAAAGTTGGGAGCTATGAATTTTGATGGAACAGGAGATCCAGATAGCGCTAGTTCTTGGTTGAATGAACTAGAACGTGTATTTGAAGTTAAGAGGTGCACCGATGAACAGAAGGTTTCTGTTGCTACGTTTTTACTAAAGGAAAAAATATATGATTGGTAGACCTTAGTTCAACGAAGAACTCCTGAAGGAATTACTTGGGAAGATTTTAAGAAACAGTTTAATGATCATTATTATCCCTGTTTCTATCAAGATTTGAAAAGAGCTAAATTTTTCAAACTAATACAAGGGTCTATGACAGTAGAAGAGTATGAGAAGAAATTTACAGAACTTTCGAGGGTTGCTCCGTATGTAGTCGCTAATGAAGAAAATAAGTGTAGAAAATTCGAAGATGGACTTCGATCAGAAATTAATACAATAGTGACTACTTCGGGACATGATGAGTTTGGTAAGTTGTTTGAAGCTGCATAAGAGTGGAGAGAGGCCTTAATGACTCTTGCAGATTTGAACAACAAAAGCAAAATCGTAGTAACTGGTCAGTAAGAGGCTCTTTTGGCAAAATGCCTAAGGCAATAGGCAGTTTTTCAGGTCAGACTAGTAATTATCAACTGAGTCGTGGACCTGGTTTTAGCCAAGCCTTAGTCCATCAACCAATGGGTAGTCGGCAACAGAGTGTTAGTATGGGTAGAAGTTGGTGTCCTCTATGTTCGACTTGCGGAAAACACCATGATGGTGAGTGTTATTTTGGGAGATCAGGTTGTTATCAATGTGGGCATCCTAGACATTTAAAAAGAGATTGCCCCGAGTTAGTTCAGAGAGGCAATGAAGAAAGAAAGATAGGTTTTCAACCAATGCAAAGTGGTGCTGGTCAGATTCAAGGGCAAAGAGGATCCCGAGTAGGAGGATCTACAACTACAGGGAAAACCCAAGTTAGTGTAGCAAGGGTTGGAGACAACCAACAGAGAGGTCAGTCGGGTAAACCTCGTACTCAGGTAAGGGTTTTTACTGTGACTCAGCAAGATGCCGAGACCATTCCAGATGTCGTTACAGGTACGTTAACAATTTTTGGCCACGATGCTCATGTTCTCATTGATCCTGGATCTACTCATTCTTTTGTATCTCGATCTTTTATGGTGTATGCGGATGTAGAATTAAGTCCATTAGATTCTAGTATGGTAGTGGCTACACCTACTGGTGAATCTTTATTGGCTGAGAATATATATAGAAACAGTAAGGTCATAGTCGGTAAGCATGAGCTACATGTTGATTTAATTCCGCTTGATATACATGATTTTGATGTTATCTTGGGAATGGATTGGCTGGCTATACACCATGCTACTGTAGATTGTTTTCGAAAAGAGGTAAAATTTACACTTCAAGGAGAGTCGGATGTTATTTTCTGTGGTGAACGTCGGATTCTTCCTTCTTGTGTTATTTCTACAATCACTGTCCGACGGTTGCTCAGGAAACAATGTTCAGCTTATTTGGCTTATGTAATTGATACTCGGGATAGGGAGGTAAAATTAGAAGATATATCGGTGGTAAGAAATTTTTTAGATGTATTTTCGGAAGATCTTCATGGATTACCACCAGATAGAGACATTGAGTTTGTGATAGATTTGGTCCCAGGCACAACTCCGATTTCTATTCCACCTTATAGAATGGCTCCAACCGAATTGAAAGAGTTGAAGATTCAATTAGAAGAATTGGTGAACAAGAATTTTATTAAACCTAGTGTGTCACCATGGGGAGCGCCAGTTCTGTTTGTTAAGAAGAAAGATGGAACGTTACGTTTATGCATCGATTACCAGCAATTGAATAAAGTAACGGTGCGTAATAAATACCCACTCCCACGTATTGATGACTTATTCGATCAGCTTCAGGGAGCAAAGGTGTTCTCCAAGATAGATTTACGAACAGGTTATCACCAATTGAGGATTAGAAATTGTGATATACCAAAGACCGCTTTCAGAACTCGTTATGGACATTATGAGTTTCTAGTTATGCCATTTGGATTAACAAATGCTCCAACAGCTTTTATGGATTTGATGAATAGGGTATTTCATCCTTATCTAGACAAATTTGTTATCGTATTCATTGATGACATTTTGATTTATTCTAAGGATGATGTGGACTGCCTGTTCGATTTTCCACTCGGGACGGACTGGTTAGTTTTTTTAAAGTGGTCGGTTTTGGTCCGATCAGTCATTTTTGACCCTTTTTGTAACGAACGAAAATATATGAAAAGAAATTGCAATTATGTACATTTTGCATTCTTCAATATTCTCCTTACAGTTTGTTTGTTTAATAGCAAGTATTTCATATGGAAATCTTAGTAAGTCCTTTTATCATGCTAGTAGATGTAGAGCCTACTGGGATTCCCTCGTACTCAAGAGAGGAGTCGGGGTAGCCCACAGGGCCTCCCTCGTACTCAAAAGAGAGGAGTTGGGATGGGTCCTGTCAAATTAGTCAATCGTTTTATAAATATGGAATAACTTTAGGGCTCAAAAATTAAATAACACTTTTTAGAGGTAATGTTTCAACACTGTCACTGCTTTAATAACTTATGCTTAAAAAGCACCAATTATGGTGAACGGATAAAAATACCTCAAATAGTCGTTTTATCAGAATCTTTTATTCATTTTTTTACAGTGAGAGTTATGAAATAGAGAGAGAAAGTTTCATTGAAACTCATGCGCTACGCAGACGCATTTGGGGGTTGAGCTCCCCACCGAGCTCGCAGTGGTCGAGCTTTTTTTTCTGGTTAGTACTTCAAAAAAAATATTCTCGATCCTTTGAAAAATATGCTTGATTCTTTGAAAAAAAATCCTTGATTCTTTCTAATATATGTTCGAATTTGCTACAAATATATTCGATTTACCTAAACCTAATTTTATGAAAAAAAATCTCGATCCTTTGAAAAAAAATCTCGATCCTTTGAAAAAAATTCTCGATCATTTGAAAAAAATCTCGATCCTTTGAAAAAAATCTAGATCCTTTGAAAAAATTCTCGATCCTTTGAAAAAAATTCTCGATCTTTTAAAAAATATTCTCGATCCTTTGAAAAAAACTCTTGATCCTTTAGAACATATTCTCGATCCTTTGAAAAATATTCTCGATCCTTTGAAAAATATTCTCGATCCTTTGAAAAAAATCTCGATCTTTTAAAAAATCTTCTCGATCATTTGACAAAAATTCTCGATCCTTTAAAAAATATTCTTGATTTGAAACAAACTCTCGATCCTTTGAAAAAAATCTCGATCCTTTGAAAAATCTTCTCGATCATTTGACAAGAATTCTCGAACCTTTAAAAAATATTCTCGATCCTTTGAAAAAATTCTCGATCTTTTGAAAAAAAAAATCTTGATCCTTTGAAAAAAAATTCTCGATTCTTTGAAAAAAATTATTGATCCTTTAAAAATTTCTTTATCCTTTGACAAATGCTCGATTCTTTAAATTCTTCCAAAAATATGCTCGATTTTTTCAAAAATATGCTCGATTGTATAAAAAAAAGGCTCGATTTGGCTACAAATATGCTCGATTTAACTAAACATTATTTTCAAAAATAAAATGCTCGATCTTTGAATAATAAAATGTTCATACATGTTCATACAAAGATTGGACAACAAATCATAACGAATTGATACATTGTTAAACCACAAATAAATATATAAAAATATATAAACGAAGATCACAAATATAGGTTATCTTCTTCTGTATTATCTGAAGAGAGACAAGTTTTTTGGAGAGAGAGAGGGGAGTTATCGTTTTCAAAATGTAGATAGAAACACAATGGGATTAAAAATAGATTATTTAAGGGTAATTTGGATAGTTCATCATAATAGTTGTCTTTTCAATTTAATTTATTAAAGCGGTGACATCACTGCAACACACATAAAAAAAGTGATATATCTAACTATTTCCACGTAACTTTAATCAATAACAGCAACAAATGAACTATTAACCCCGATTATAGACTCTTATTAGGTAAAAAATGGTAATTATTTAGAAAATTACAAAAAACTAACTTCTAGCTAAAATATTGGCATGGATGCATTGAAATATAATTATAATATGTACCTAGCAAGGTGCAATTATTAAACCTACATTAACTAATTGTTGGCTTTGATACCATTGAATGCATATATATATCTTAGGACTGTCATAACCTTTAGTGATTCTTCCAACAACACGATCACACGTATAAGATTACTTTACACAAGCCCAAATATCTTGGCCAAATAATCTGACTTTTCTTTTCACTTCAATTTTGATCTTTGCTCCAGTGGTTGGATCATTGATGCAGGTTTCTTCAAGGAAAATAACTTTATCATCCACTCTAACGTTTTTGTGCTCAACAAATTCAATCCAATTCACAGAAAGAACACGACCTTCACTGCCCATCTGTTGAATTGAGCAGCGAAATACCCAGAATCGGCCACAATCATCATATACATCCATATCCATAAAATGGCCTTCTTCGAAAGGTATCGAACCCAATGAACTTGTCGGAATTGATAAGCTTCTCGTAACATCCAAGTCGGTGACTATCTTTGAGAAGAGCGTTGCCATTGCTGATAAATATATAGTTTATATAGATGTAGCCTGCAGAGAAGATCTCAGTAAAGAAATATAAATGAATTTGATAACATTCTTTTGCCACAGCAGATTTTATATATACACGATTGTTTATACTTTATACGCGTTAACGTCGTTTCTGGTTAACTGATTTCATTTCACATGAGATTCCCAGAAATTAAAGAGAATATATACATAAATCTTTCTACGTCAATCCTACGATCTTCTTCGAAACCCAAAAGCACTTTCGTTTCTTTTGTTTGCTTTTGAAAATATTTTTTTTATTAAATTTATTATTATTATTGTTTTGTTTTGTACTGTATTCGCGTTGTTCAAAGTTCAAACTGTCCAAAAGGGTTTTGTTATTACTGCACTTTTATACGATTCCCGCTAAAATGTTTTTTTTTGGAATCATTATTTAATCCCTATATTTTTTTAATTTTTTATTTTTTATAAAGTTATTCATTTTTCACTTGATTGATAGTTCAATACCTATATTTTTAAAAACAGTTCAATCTAATTCTTTCGTTAGTTAAATTAAACGGTTCTAAAAGTATTTTTATCTTTAAACATTGACATGTCACGTGTCAATATACAAATAAATAGAAGAAAAAAAATAATAAAATAAATAAATTTCAATAAAATAAATTTAAACAAATGTGGAGATTCGTTTCCTCCACCTAATAAAAAAATAACAAAACAAAAGCAAATATAATAGAATTGATACATAATCAAATATGATACATAATTCAGTCTAGATCATCATCAACAACTTTCCATTTCCATTATCATCAACCTTCAATCTTCAACCTTCCATCATCTTCAACCTTTAACCTTCAATAAAATTAAATTAATATTCTCCATCTCATATCCGTAGCTCCATCTCAGATCAACATCATCAATTATCTTCTCCAACTTCTCCATCTCTAATCATCATCATCAATTATCTTCTCCAGCTTCTCCATCTAAGATCATCATCATCAATTATTTCTCCATCTTCTCAATCTCAGATCATCATCTTTAATTATCTTCTCCATCTTCTTCATCTCAGATCATCATCTCAGATGGGGGTTCATCTAAGATGGAGTGGCCATCTGACGCCGACAATGGATAGCCTTCTCTAGACTCCCTCATTTCTGGACCAGATCTGGAAATTTTGCCCTCCCTTAACAAAAACCCATGAATTTTCTTAGAAAGTTAAATTGTTTATTGCTTGATCAATATCTGGTCTTTAGTGGCAAAATGGTGCAGGCACTCGATGCATAATATTAAATTTATGCTTACTTTTGTATTCAAAAATGGGTTGCTCTACTGTACGAACTGCAATGACGTTCGTATCTCTCCATTGGTAGTAGAATTCTTCCTCTTGTTGTTAAAGATTTTTGTTTATAGTCTATTGATGAAATTGAGAGCTTTTTGTTTGAAGAGATCTGGAAATCTCTTCAGAACCCAGATTTGGGAATTTTGTTTAGTTTTTTTTCCTTTTTTTTTTTTATATATTTTCATTGATGAGAGGCTAGTGGTGGTGTTGATTTGAGATGGTTTTGGTGTTGTGATGGTGGAAGATGATGATGATGCATGATGCGGTGGTGATGTTTGATATGTAGAGGTTTTAGTTTGGTCCGATGATGATGCCTAATGTCCAATGACGATGATAATATAGATATTTATTTAAATTTTCTTTTTTAAAACTTAATAGAAAAATTAAATTTATTATTATTATTATTTAAAGAAATTAAATGTTCATGGGTAAAGATGTCATTTTATTTTTTCTGTGACCGTTGATTGTCAAGATTCGAGTCATAGGGATCAAAATGAGTAGTTTTTTAAGACATAGAGAGCAATCCAATAAAAAATGAATAAGTGAATAAAAAATAAATAATTTTAAAAAACATAGGGACTAAATCAATAATACCCCGTTTTTTTAACGGTACAAGGCAACATAAAAGAAACAACATAATTTCACATAAATCCAACATTTTTGATGATTTCTCACCTTTATATATGTCTTTCCATATTCATTACTTTAGTCCTTCATTTTTTCCAAAACTCATCACTTTAGTATATTTGATTAAATATTTAAAAGTTAACTATTTTAAAACCTATGAAAATACTCGTTTGTCCTTATTACTATTTAATTTAGTTAAAATAATTATATTAGCTTTAAATTAAAATAATAAAATAATAAAATTCTTAATTATAAAATGTTAAATACATATATTACAATAATAATAATAATAATTATAATAATAATAAATCAAATTATATATATATATATTATATATATTTAGTTAAAATGATTATCTTGTTATAATATGTGGTTTTTACCGACTGTGTTTTACATACAAAATTTCCCTTTTTCTCACCGCCTCTCTCCCACTTGTGCTCTAGACATGTCACCGGTTTCGGCTCCGGTTTTGGAGGAACCTGAACCGGAATTGGAACAGGTTCTATCCGGCTCCGGTCTAGTTCCAACGGTCAGTTTTTTTTTTTTTCATTTTTTCATTTTTCGTTCTCTAAAAAATATTACATATGTAAAAGTAAATTGTAATTGCATGTTATTGGATCGCCTAAAAAAAATTTAACTAAAATAAATAACAAATTAAAAAAATCTGTTTTGGTGGAACCCCTAGTTCAAACCGAACTAGAACCGTCTGTTCGAACGGGGCTATTCCACCAAAACAGAAATCGAAATCGAAACCGGAACCGTGCACTGTAGCGATTCCGATCCGAAACAGTACACTGTAGCGATTCCGATCCGAAACCGAAGACTCCAGTTTTTCACACCGGTTCTGGTTCAGTTCACCGGTTTGAACCGAACCACCGTCATGTCTACTGTGCACCCATTTGTCCACCCACTTGTGCACCCTCCTTTTGCCTATATATATGTTTATCTCCTTATAAATTGTTTTTTACTGACTTGAAATCAATACACAAGTAATCTCTTTTTTTTTTTTTTTAATATCGTCTCTCATTCTCTCCAATAAGCTCTCATCTCTGATAATTTCTTTTGTTAATAATTACTCTTATATCTCTCATTCATTTCTTCTTCCATCTCTATCTTTATTCATTTAATATTTAATACATTTATAACACGTTATCAGTACGATTACACCAAATATTCTGGATCTATATATATTTCCGTATTCTAGATGACCTATGCCATCAACAAAACAATATATATATATATATATAGTTCTGAATTTATTTATTTATATGCAATATATGAGAGTATTAGACTGACATATGTCATGTCTCGATACTGTCCTAGGTCGTGTCTTAGGACTGACTTATGTTGTGTCTCAAAATAAATTGTTTAAATATTCAACATTTATTTTTATGCAATATATGAGACTGACATATGTCAAGTCTCGAGACTGACACATGTCAAGTCTCATGACTGACTTAGGCCGTGTCTTAGGACTGACTTATGTTGTGTCTCCAAATAAATTGTTTAAATATTCAACATTTATTTTTATGTAATATATGAGACTGACATATGTCATGTCTCAAGACTGGTTCTAGAATGTGAAGTCTGTCCTCCTCTATATACAGACTGCTCACATTGTCTATGCCCGTAAAGTACGGTTGACCCCTCTCAGTTGTTCTGGGCACCGGTTCCGTCCTCGTAAATATCTGAAACCGTAGTTAGAATAATGTAACCGTATACATAGTAACAAATATAAACATTAACAAATTAAAGACATACCCTCGCAGTGAAAATCTTGGCCAGTTTTCCCCCTCTCGGTTGTTTGTTTAACTCCTACTTCAAATTACAAGGAGACAGGTATGTAGCCCTCCGGGTCCCGAACTGGATGCCCAGATCTGGGATCACCTCAAAAGCAAATATCTACATAAAAGATAAGTACAATAAGAATCCATAAAATTTAGGACAAGATAAATCAATTAAATGTTGTAATTCAAAATTCTTACCAATAAGGCGTGAGATAAATCATAAATATTGTAGGTCTCTATCGTATGTACGTCAACACATTTTGCTTGCTGTATCTCTCGAACCCCTCACGTCGCTCGTTAAGCGATTTTGGCTTGTCAAAATCTACTTATGACTAAAAAGGGAAATTTTCCAAAAAGAAAAGAACTGGGATTTCGGGACCTAAATGATAGAATTTGATCGAAAAAGTTCGTTTGTGCCTGAACACCGAATGTATTGACTTCAAAAGATCTCGTCGATTTTCTTCAATTAAAGTCATTTATTTTTAGATTTATGATGATCTCATAAAGCCATGTAGGACTCAGCCACTTGTTCTATATCAAAGTTCATGGCGGGAAACATAAGAATACCCCAGAAGAAAAATAAAACAAACAAAAACAGCAAACTTTCATTGAGGGGATTTGGCTTGCATAGTGTGAGAAGAGAGCTTCACTACTCTAATGTGCAGTTGTACCAGACCTAAAGTGTATCAAACATTGATCACACATCAAGTCCATCAACGTCCATAAGATTCAAAAACAACAGATTAGTTAGATGTAAAATATCAGCAGAGTTAGTAATGATTTCCGTTTGCTTAGGCAAAGTTTGTTAGTGAGACTGAGAAGCGAGTGTGCATTGCACTATGATGATTGTATTGTATATAAATAAAATGTTGTACAAGCAAGCTTATTTTTGAAGAAGAAATAGCAAAATCTCCATATATTAATGGATTGAACTTTCATAGAATACTTTTACTTTTTTGTCAAAAAAAAAACCTGGTTGTCGCCATCTTTTCATATTTTTAAACGTTTTAATGTTTTTATCGTATTTTTCTAAAATATAACAGTTAGCCATAACTATATATAAGGTCAATTTTACCCCTAAATATTTTGTGTCATTACATTTTTATTTTTCAAAATTTCTTTAAAATACTTATTATATTTTAATATTAAACAAAAATCAAATTAAGATTAAAAAATATATTTTCTTAAAAACAAAAATATGAAAGAATTATAAAAAAATAGAAATTTCTTTCATCAGAAAAATATTAAATAAAATATTAAAAAAATAAGATAACATTTTTTTAAAAAAAAATTAAGAGATCCATTGGATCTCCACCGTTGGATGTGGAGATCCAATGATCTCCAACCGATGGAGATCTGAAAATTTCCAGTTCTCTATCGTTTCAACAATGGAGATTCGTCTCTGGATCTCCATCGCCGACCCCTCTGGATCTCCATTTCCAATGGCGAATAAAATATTGATCTTCACCGTTCGATGGAGCTTTATCAATGTTAGATGGATCTCCACCGTTGATGACTGTGTATTTATTATTTAAATTTTAATTCACTTTCCGTTCGAATACCAAAAATAACCCTGTTTTCGATAAATTTGACTAATAGAAGGACTAAAGTGTTGTATTTTTAAAAAAGTTGAGACTAAAGTTCTTAATATAGTAAAGTAGTTTAAAAATATGATATTTTACCAAAGACTAGGGACTTTAGTGAAACATTCCATACAGTTATTTCAACTGATGTACGGACTATCTTACAACTCATTTCACAATGCATGCATCTTTTGACTTTAATATCTTAATCACATGCCTAACTTTGTTTAATGATTTTGAAATGGAACAAAACTACTGGCCATCATAATTAATCTCCAATCAACAAATATATTACGGTGGTTGGTGGATAACATATCAATTTTTTTATTGAACAACAAAATATGTTAAGAATATTAATCATATATTGTTTAAACACATATATACAGATACACTTGTATATTATTAAAACGAATGACATATATGAAAACCCAAAAAAAAGAGGTCAATTTGTTGTATTAATGCTCACCAAGCACCATTTTAAAATCAATCATGCAAATATCTTCCAGAAAGTGCATGATTAAACGACACAAAGCACCACACGGCACATACATAACTGTCAATTGGATATGTGTTATCTCAAATTAGAGTGTGACTGCTAACTAAGAAGGGAACACGATAACTTATTTGAACAATAAAAAATGAGTTACATTTTTATTAAGTTTTTGGATCCTCAAAGCTTTTCCAAATGGTTTACATCACAATAAAATAGACATGTTGATGTCAAACAACTTACTTACTAAGTTACACGAAAATATAGATAATAAATATACATAAAAAAAAAAGCCTTTAATGCTTCGATTAAAAATACAATTTATTAATGATTTATCTATTTATTTTATGTTTTTTTATTTTTTTATTTTGTTTTTAGTTGGCCAAATTGTGTAATAGTTTTTTTAATAGAATAATACCAAACATTCTAAATTTTTTATTCA
The DNA here is from genome assembly GCA_032871835.1 of Dipteronia dyeriana. Lineage (NCBI taxonomy): Eukaryota > Viridiplantae > Streptophyta > Magnoliopsida > Sapindales > Sapindaceae > Dipteronia > Dipteronia dyeriana. The sequence goes on along the minus strand of CM065302.1, from coordinate 303,579 downwards.
AATTCTTTCTCAAATGATGTGGCATGTGAGATGTCAACAATATATTAATTAGTCACCACATAATCTCATAATTTATAAGATTCTATAACCTCACAAACCATATCATTTGGGATAGAATTTGTGAAAAAAAATTAAAACGTCTGGCATGACACTTTTTAATATCGAGTCATTGTACAAAATAACTATTCAATAGAACCTCTGAAAGTGACATTCATGTCGACAGTATCTATATTTGTTTATCATGTGAGCTTGACAATAAAAAGAACGATTGAATTAGAGAGATATTTTAACACAATGTTTATTTATCCTATATGTGGCGTATACAACTTTCACAATCTATTATAACATTGGAGAAGCTACTAGATTGATCAATTAAGGTCAGCCGGTTTGTAATTATAACATTTAATTTAATTGTAAAATATGTGCAAACCGAAAAACGAGCTAGTGAACTTAAATCTTACAATTGATCATCCTCATTTTAATGATTTGTTAATATTATAACAATCTAATAGCTAATGGGACATAATAATAGAAAACTAGTACAAATCGATCCAAATACTGAAAAACCTAATTAATGATATCGAAAGCTGTTTCTATAATTCCATCAAGCCGTACAAAAAGAATGAGAGTTTTTATAAACATAAAGTGGGAGCAGCACACGCCACACAGCATTCAAAAAGAGATCGAAAAGAGTGGTGTTGAATTTTTGTAGAAAAAATATTTTGATTTGTAGACAGTTAGACAGAGACTTGAGCGCCACGTCAATTTATCATCCATGCCATATTCAACAAATTAAAGAGAAAGAATAAGATTGCAAGTTGTGTCACTTACGAACAAAAATCACTCACTTAATGATTAGTATTATGAAAAGAACAAGATTGGCACGGCAAGTAGAATTCATTTGTGGACTTTTATTACATACAACAGAACACTGACCTCCTAATCAACGTCCATAACTTATTAATCTTGAAAGGTTTTATTCAAAAAAGTACATTTATAACACAACACACTGACCAGTGACCATAGCTAACACAATAGACGACAATTTGTGAACTAAATAATATATTGAGTGTCCACTTCAAACCTCCTAATCAACGTCCATAACTTTTGGAATCTTGAAAGGTTTTATTCAAAAAAGCACATTTAGAATCTTGACAAGGATCTCCATATTATATTCTATCAACAAACTGGACCCTCATATATGGCTATAAATATATCACACTACTTATTAATTTTGCACACACTAAGCAGCTGCTCTATCTATATCCTACAGACTTGGCTCTTCTTTCAGCATCAAATTAAAACGATGGAGATTATCTTTTCAAAACCTCTATCAAAAACAGATGTCACTCATAGGCTAGCAATTCCCTCAGAGAAATTGGACATGATCGCAACATTATCCCTAGGAGAGAAGGTGAGTGTTGCAGTCATAGATGCCACTGGGCGTCAATGGAGTTTCGATCTCTCCACCCGGAATAAGGGCAACTACTTTAAGCCAGTTATCAGTGGTAAACAGTGGCTGGAATTTGTTAGGCTGAAACATCTTCGTGAAGGTGATAAGATCACTTTTTATCGGGAGACCATCGAAAATAATGAGGTGAGATTCAGAATCGAAAAAGAGTTCATTGGAGCATCAATCGTCATATTAGGTGTCCCAATACGTAATTCTTAAACAAGGCAGAATCTGCATGCACTACTGGTGATTTGATCTTGTTGCAACTGTGGCATTTGATCATGGTTCTTGCTTCTCTTATTTTGTTGTGTTATCAGCTCCGTTAGTGGTAGTTGGCTATCAAAGTGGGTTGTGGGTAATTTTCTTTGTGTTGCTCTTTTGTTCTGGGTGGTGGCTGTGTGGCCTCTACTCGTGTTGGTTTTGTGTTTTTTTCGTTGTTTCTTTGCTACTGTTTTACCGTTTTGCTTAATAAAATTCGTTGTTCAAAAAAAAAAAATGTTTGAAGATTAACGGGCGTTTCCTATGTTATTTGTATGTCCAAATAAATGTTGTTTTCTATGCCCCATATGCTATTAGACTTTTGTCACTTCACTTCTCTCTGAATATTAGGGTTATGGAGGTCATGAATCTCAGTTGTGCATGTTGGCTCATCACTACTTGAATATCTATTTGTATTAATATCAGTTTCGATCATTTTCATGTTTGTTGAAAATTGAAACCCTATCAACTAAAGTTTCCATGAGTTCATGGTAATACCTGAATTTAATATAATTCGAATAATCTTTCAACTGTTATACCGTGTGAATGTATATAATGCTTAAATTTGTAAGAAAGTGACATCAATTTATTGATGGATATATATATAAAAAAAAATCAATTGATTCCGATGATTTAAGTTCAATTAATTTAGTTGTCCTTGAAATTAAGGAGCATGCATCCTTTTGTAATGACAAAAGTTATATTGACATTTTTTTTTTTTTTGAAATGAAAGTTATATTGACAATGGTTTTTTTAAATGAAAGTTGTATCGACAATTGATAAATAACAACTGAATCACTATTCACTAGCAGTGGCACGCCAGAAGAAAAACAATGTTTGTTTCTTAATAATGAAATCAAACCTTCCTAATTCTTCATGAAAATGATTGACAGTTATGGTTGACAAGACTAAGAAAATGAGATCAGATAACGGCTCGATTGTCTAACAAAAAAACAGTGACAAATATAAATAACATAACCGATAAAAAAAAAATTATAGATTATCGGAATATCGGATTATCTTCATCTTTATTAAAAGTTATCACTTATGGTGCATTTAGTACAGAGATAAGACAATATAAGATATGACAATACTGGATAGAACAAGACTGGATATATTGTTTTATGTTGTATTTGAAAGGTCTGTACAGAACTATAAACTATGCTGTTATGCGTTTTGTATGGTTGGGACAGGACGGAACAAGAGATTCAAATGATCAGAGTACCCCTCTTATATATATATATATATATATAATAACATAGATTATAATATTATATTAATTTATATATATATATATATTAATAATAAATATTGATTTATATATATATATATATATAAATTACATATTATGTGTTGTAATATATATATATATATATATATATAATAAAAATAAAAATAATATACACTATATTATATTATTATATTTAGTAATATAATATATTATAATATTATATACGTAATTATAATATATAATTTATTGGACATAATTATAATTGTTTAAAAATTTAAATGGTAAATTGGTCTTTTGACACTTGTCACATGTCATGGGAAAAGTTGTCCTATAGTCTTGGATGGGACAAGTTTTTATGATTTTATCACACCTTGTCCCGTCCTATCTCATGCTAAGAACGTTCGAAACGTGGGACAAGAACAAACTTTCTCACGTTGTCATGTCTTGTCCCGTCCTGCATACCAAACGCACCTTTATGGTCCAACATCATTTAAAGACCGGACCCCTCTATAGCTTGTGCACATGTCAAAAAACAAAATGATTATTAGAAAAAAAAAAATATGTGGCCACTTTTCACTTCGTTGATCAACCAAAAAGCTGTACCAAATTTAGTAGCCTTGACTCATGTTAGTATGTTACAAATGAATTATTTTAAGGGTCCTTATATTGGTGAAAGCTTACTAAAAAGTTTTATACTTACATTTATGTTTTAAAAGAATATATTTGTCTCTGTAAAAAAAAAAAACACACTTATCAAAAAATGTATCTTAATTTATGTTTAACTAACTAAATTCATCCACCTTAACCATTATCGTTTATATTTATTTAATTTTTTTAAAAAAGTTTTATATTTAATACATGATAATGGTTATTGAAATATCATTATATTTTATAGGTAATTTAAATATAAAAAAAATGAATAATATAGCTTTGCTTGTTTGTTTGTTACAAGCATGATTTTAATATTTCAGTGACACTTTGTTGCAGAAAAATCAACGGCAAACTGTTGGTTGGTACAGACTACATACAAACTTGAAATCTACTTTGACTGAAAATATCATTGAAGTCAGATCCTTAGTTTCAAAGTATTGCTTTCGCTTTCGATAAGAAAGTGTCCGGATCACGAGGTTGACTGATTTGGAGGAGCAACGGTTTTCAACAGTTTGATGGGGCCGGTTAATTATTTTTTTTAAGATCTGCATTATCATATTTTTCGGATTTTATCCCATGCTTAAGATTTTTTCTTTTTAACCTAATGTAAAACAGTCGAAGATAATTCTATATATTTTAAAATAATAAAATGTTAGACATTGATTACACGTCATTCGAACTTTTTAAGATATAATAAATATCAAACTAGTTGAGGATTCAAACCAATATAAAATCTAAAAACCCCACTATTCTCTTCATCTCTTGCTATGTCTATGTCCTGCCGGCCTCCTATGGTGAGCTCCGATATCCTTAAAAAAGAGATCAAGTTGACCTTCTTTGAGATATCTTCAGATCTTCATTAAAAACAATTAATTTTTTTTAGGGTTATTAGCACTAGTCTCCCTCGACTTTACACAGGTTTACATTTTTTCTCTAAACTTTTTTTTAGACGTTAAACCTCCTAAACTCCCTTTGTTGGCAACAATGAGGATTGAATCCTTATTCCGTCCATCTTCTCGTCACGTGTGTTTTAAGTAAGGGTAAAATTGGAATAATTGTTTTTTAAAAATAAATTTAAGCATGGAGATCCATGGATCTCTACTGTCAACCTGGATCTCCACCTAATAAAAATAAATTAAAGTTTTAAAAAAAATGTGAAAAAGAGAAAATAATCAAGAAAATAAATAAATTGGGCCAGATCTGGGTTTAAAACCTACATCTTTATCATTAACTAAAGAAAAGAAAAATAAATATATATTTTTTTCGAAAGATCTAAATCTCTATGACTCTATCATCTTTGATTAACAATTAAAGAAAAAAATAGAATCACCAAGTTCTGCATTTTGGTTTTCTTCCAACACATCATCATCAACAACAAAAACTTTTATCTACCCCATTATCAACAATACATTTTCTCCATCATTATCATCCATTTTTTCTCCTAAAAGAACCTTCTGGTTCTTCTTCATTTTAAACAAAACTCAAAATCTCCATTGGAGATCTCCTCTTTCAAACCAACAAAAAATCCCAAAAAACAATTCACATCTCTAACATCTTCAGTCCCAACCACCCAAACCCCTATCTCTATCGGTTTTCCAAAAGTCAGACGAGATTAAGATCTCAGATTTATGGATTCGTAGATCTCAGACCCAAACCCAACCGCCCTATAACTCCATCTCAGAATCGTAGGCTCATCTGACGTCGACAGAGGGAGCTGCGACCCCATCTGAAGCCGTTAGAATGAGTGAGAGATGAGATCGATTGATAGAGATGCAGAGATATAGAGATGGAGAGATCTAAAGAGAGAGAGAGAGAGAGAGAGAGGGAGAGAGAGAGAAAAGGAGAGATAAGATCGATTGAGAGAGATAGAGTGATGAGATCGATCGTGTGATCTAAGGAAGGGAGATCTGAAGATGGTTTTTGTTTTGGGATTTTTTTTCTTTTTTAATTTAATTAAATACAAAGTTAGCATTTGCAACATCCCCCTAAAAGATAACCTTTAAATGTCTAAATTGTCTTTAGTCGTTTGACACGTGCACCTTATGTGTCCAAGTCAAAAGACAGAATAAGGGTTCTGCCACCATTCAGTCACTGGTAGCCAATTAAAGAGAGTTCATGGGATTTAACGCCTAAAAAAAATAGTTCAGGGGGTAAAGTTCAAACTCGTATAAAATTCAGGGGGACTAGTGCTAATAACCCCTTTTTTATTAGGTTTTAAATTTTTTTTTTTTTTGTCCTTACTTAAAAACAAATGTGAGGCGCACACGACGAGAAGATGGACAGAACCTGGTTTTCGTTACTATTCTATCACTTGTTACCAATTAACGAGATTTCAGAGGGGGGTTAACATCTAAAAAAATGTTTAGGGGGCAAATCGTAAACTCACGAATAGATTATGGGGCAATGGTGTTGTTAAATCAAAAATTTACATACTTATTGTGAGAACAATTGTTAACCAAAAAGAATATAAAAGGCCGTCAAACTGTTATCTTATTAGTTGAAGTGAGATTGTTTTTTTTAACTAAAAATAAATAATATTGCTTGTGATGAAACACTGACACAAGCACCGGTCCAAGCCATCCTTTGCATCTTCTACTTGTTATCATGTACACCCCACCATAAATCAACAAACAACTTATGCAAATCTATAACATGAGATATAGACAGTCTAAAACAACTCATTGCATAAGCTGGGACTGCTTGAGCAATAACCTTCACCGAAACCTCTCTTCTTCCAACTTGAAAAATGCTTATGTTTCCAACCTTACAGTTTTTCAACACTCTTTCTCACAGAGAATCAAATAACGGTCTCTTATTCTAGTAAAAAGCTGATGTAAGTCCTAGATATGTCTCATGGCAGGAGACGACAACTATATCAAACATGTACTTAGTTTCCTCCACTGTCGTAGGAGAGGTAATTGAGCTGAAGAAATCGCCGACTTGTGAAAATTAATAACATGCCCTAAAGGTTTCTCATATAACCTGAAAATATATTGTATGTACTCACAATCCAACCTTAGAGCTCTAACAAAGATTAGATAATCATCAGTAAATAAAAGGTGGGAAATAAGAGGTGCATTCTTAGTCACCTTAATCCCTTCGATATCCCCTCTACTTTCAATATTAGTTATCAAAGCATACAAACCTTCTGCACACTGCAAAACAAGTAGGGGGAAAGGTGACAACCCTGTCTGAACCCTCTAATTGGCACAACTCTCGTGTCCCCATTTACTAAAAAGGAATAAGTGGTCGAATACAAGCATTTCATCACTAGCTCTCTCCATTTTAGATCAAACCCCAACTTTAGAATCATGCCTTTCAAAAAACCCCACTCAACCCTATCATAGGCTTTACACATATCTAACTTGAGAGCCACCTTACCCATATTACCATCCCTTCTGTTCCTCACCCTACAATTACATTATCAGTGATAAGCCTTCTTAGGATAAAAGCACTCAGATTAGGGGTAATAATTTGATCCAAAATGAGTTTAAGTCTATTAACCATGAATTTAGCAAAATCTTATAAGTCACGTTGCGTAAACTAATAGGCCTAAACTACTGATCCTAGAAGGGGTCTTAACCTTCGATATCAAGACCTCTACAATCTCTACTAAATTCCCCATTGACATATTGTTGATAAAGACATCCAAAATTGTCTTCACAACTCTAGAGCCCACAATATTCCTAAACTTTTGATAAAATAAAGTTAGGAGGCCATCCAAGCCTAAAGCCTTCAACGGGTCCATTTGCTTAAAAGCACACATTATGTCCTCTGCACTAAAATCCCTCAATAATATCCTATTCATGTCAGTCCTAACCTTCACATCCATTGATCGCACTTTAAATGTTCACATTTTTTGCTCCCTTAATTTAGTTTTTATAACCGCTTTTCGAGCATTTTAGGTATTTAATATTGTAAATAAGTGTTTTCAGGTATTTCATTACATCAGTGGTATTTTAGACCAATGTAGAGAATATGAGCAAAAAGGTCATTTTGGACCATAACGGGTTTTAAGTCGCGCATCTAAACCCACATTACATCTCCAAAGGAAAACACGGTCTCGTCAACAGGGGAACATGCACTCACCAAAGGATTTGATGAAGCCGCACTTGAAGCCCAAAGGAAACTGCGGGGTTGTCAACGCGGGAATATTTCCACACTCACAAACCGTACTAAAATATCAGTAACTTACGTGGGATCCCCACTGCTGGAATGAGGCCGTAATAGAAGTCAGACTAGAAAAGCAGAGTTCAATGTGACTTCATGGTGCACTCATAACCCCGCACTCATAACCCGCACTGACACATGAGGTCGTTTCAATGGATTTTCAACTCATCCCACTCACTCTCCCTATCATTCCTTGTCTGCCATTTCTAGTTAAAGGCTGAAAACAAACCCATCACCCTACTAAACAAACCATTCCCCCATCATTCTCCATCATTCTCCTAATATCACCCAATCACCTCATGCCACCTTATCACCCTCGGCTTACCAAAACACTCTCTTTTCCACATATTCTCACAGACGACCACTCTCTACACTTTTTAGTTTTCCTAGAGAGAGAGGAACTCTCTCATTTCTCTCTAGTTTCTCATGATTTTCTCACCACTTTCTCACCAGCCAAACATCACATTTACGTACTTAGACTTGTAATTTTGAAGTTGCTCTAGAAGGCTTTTGTGCTTCGATTGTAAGGAGGAACGATCTTGACCAAAGAATGAACTCAAATGGGTTTGTTAAGCTCTTCCTTTGTATTTTATTGCTTACTTACTTCTATGTGTTTGCCCCCTTTTGTTATGGGATTGATGTAGTTCTTGTAATTAAACCATTTGATTCAACCAATCTATTTGATATTTCACTATCTAAGGTTTTGTATGTGTGTATTATGAACTCTAATGATATATGGATGACACATCTTCCATAGATATCTCTACAGTTATACTAAGCTTGCAATTAACCAAATTATCAATACAACTACAAGGAATATAACCAGATTAAGGAGATGGAATATAACCAGATTAAGGAGATGTTAAGGGATTGATTCATTCAAGTAATAACCATTTTCTCTAATCAATCTTTCATTAAGCACATTCACAACAATTATAAGGTATGCATTTCATCATCAACTATGTAAAACACCAAATACAAAATCTTAGGCACAATCTAAAGTTTTAGATAAGTGACTAAGAGAGAATTTCAAAATTTAAAGGTAGAGGTTCTCCAATTAATCAATGGTCATGAGTTAATTGAGGAATTCTCTACAAAATGGATAGAGAGATGTTCATGCATATTATTGGTCACTTTAGAGGTAATAATATGTATAACTATAGAGATAATCAAGTAGTGTAATTGTTAGAACTAAGAAGTAAGATGATGATGATTTTAAAGCTTTCATTTGCTTATATTAGTGACCCGTTTGGAAGTGCCTATCCAAATGGGATGTAAATGTGATAGTGTTAGACACTCCTAAAGTGGTTCATAAAATATGTGAGCATGATGGTTTATTTGCAAGTGCACATATCGTTTAAAGGATCGCATATCAGCAAGTACGGTTCATTCCCATAGGGAGGGTCATCGTTAATGTGCAATTTCTAATTCTAGCATTATTGAAAGTTATTTAAATGGAATGCGGAAGTGGTGAGAATGATGTGTGTGAAATGTAAGTATAATGCGATTGGTGTGTGAGAGTGAAAACTACCTAAAACTAAAGATAGAAATGTAATTGATGCTTGCCTTTCTAAATTACTCTACTCCTAAAGGCAAACACCCTAAGTTATGAAAATAATGGTGGCTTGAAGAGATGTAAGAATATGATCATACAAGGGAAACGAGTTTACCAAACAAAGATGCAAATCATGTAGATTGTAGAACATGTGAATACCAATTGAATTAAGTAAAGGATTCGTTCTCTTGATTAAGGAATCCTCAAACCAAATCATCTCTTGATTAAGGAGATCGAAATCAATTTATCACTCAACCAAGGATATAGAGTGGGCAATTGTGTATGGGTCTAGATCCATTAAGCACAAGAACATGGAACCAAAACTATCATAGCAAGGTTATGCATAAAGCAAGCTTTTCCCATTCAAATGAGCTAATTAGCCAAGGTCATGCCCAGAATGGTCATCCAAGCACAACCCTAACTCTCATTCACTCAAATCATTCTACACACATACATTTGAATCATCTACCAACATACATACACTAATGAGATATTTGATTAATCTACTCATACATCATTAAGTTATTCTACTCCTAATCTCATTCATGATCGAATACACATCAATATATAACTCTCCATACACATGAATATAACAATAAGCGATAGAAACATAAACATATCAATGAATGGAACAAACCCCAAATTAAATCAAAGAATGGGATTCTAGTAGTGCAGTCTAATTTGGACTTGTTTCCTTATATAAGAACGTAGTCTTTTAAAGAAATAAAGTTGTTGCCTGATTGGGAACCCTTCCAGTTCAGTATTCTGTTCTCTTTGGGATTATTTCCTGATATGGATATTTTACCTAATCCATGTGAACTAAGCACTAAGCTTCTTATTCGGTTTTTTTTCATATTTATCTCAAGCAAGGATAATACCAGCGGGGCCTAAGTAACATCGTTTGAGCCAGAGTGGAAGCGTCATTTAACCAGTCCCGAGTGTCATTAACTGATTTCGAGTAGGTTTCATTCAATATCTGCTTACTCGGGTTTTCTCTTCTATTTGATGATGCCTTGTAAGATGTTTCTTGAGTGCCTATTTGGACATCCACCTGACAATTTTACCCTCTCTGTTAATGACGTGTACGTCTGGTAAAATTCACATACGACAATATATATATATAGCAGCTTGCACGGCAATGGCGGACTGAAGAAATTTAATCAGGTAGAGCACTTGAATAAATTAATATCACAATTATATGAAAAAATACTAAAAAATTAAGATCATAGTAAAATAGATTTTTTAGATAAAATAAAATAAATAAAACACTTACTCAGATGAATTAAATAATCTTACATTAAAAACGAAATAAAAACAAGAAAAAAATATTTAAAACATAAATAATACAAGAAAAGAAACATAAACAATGAAAAAAATTAAAGGAATAAATTATAATCTAATTTTATAATAAGAAATTTTGTTTTGCATTTATAAAGAATTCAATTTTAATTTATTAATAACTATTACTAGACAAGTTTTTTTATTTTTTTTATTCTTTTTATTCTTCAAATTTTTGATAAATTTTTTATTTATCATTCTAAATAAATTAAAACTATAAAATAAAGAAAATTACTATCGATAAAATAAAATGAATCATAGTAATAGATTGGCTATTTTAATCAAATAAAATAAATTATGAAATTTTAGGGTTTATTGATTTGATGTGTTAAGTATATCAAATTAAAACTAATAAAAATAATAAATAATAATATATAATTTATTATAAAATAACATTGAATTAAATAAACACAAATTAATGGTAATAAAGAAATTGACAACAACAAAATAGAGAAAATAAATCAGAAAATATGGTAAAATAAATAAAACATAAACAATTAGAAGATAAAATTGGATTAAAAAAGGCACATTAAAAATTAGAAGGTAGAATTGTATTAAAGAGATACCAAACGGGACTTGAACCAATCACCCTTTATCTAAAAGGAAGATCCACTACCGGCCACAATAAAAGCATTCAATTATTAATAGTTTTTAATAAGCATGTATATATATGCAATAAATACATAATCATTTTAAAAAAAAATTAAGGTAGGGCACGGGTCTATCCGGTCTTCACGTTGGTCAATTTCTGTTGTACGGTATGCATATGTAAAAATATCAATTGAAAATATAGAGTTTTTCTTTTTAATGAAAAGAAATATTATAATTAAAATAATATAAAAATACATCTAAATCAAAAATAATATTGGTGTAACTTTTTATTATGGCCACTATTATCATAGATAAATATCATTTTGTTTCATAATCGGTAATTTTAATATACACCACTACACCATTGTTCAGAAACTCAAATGTAATTGCAGATATGCATTATGATCTTTATAAATAAACTAATTCTCATTAGTTTTATTATTTTTAATTAATTAATAGGATAATAAATAAAAATTAAGAGTCAAATTCATAGCTAATGAGATAATGAATCAATTCTCTTAATTAAGCAAAAAAAAAAAAATTATCAAATATTATAATATATATTATACATATAACTAATTAACAATACTTTTTTAAAAAAAATATTACAACTAATGAGCAATACTTAAAAAAACTAATTAATACGAATTTATGGATTGTTGAAAAAAAATTATGATGTATCCTTTAAACTTACCAAATAATGTAATACTTCAAAAAAAATACTTAATAATTAAAAATTAATTATGATATTGGTTAAGATAATCTATTCATTATCCCATTAATTACGTGATTGTCTCTTTATTTAGATTTTTTATTTAGGAAAAACAATTATATTATTAAAAATTATTACAATTTATAACTTCCCAAATATTATAATATATATTATATAAATAACTAATTAACAATAATTTTTTGTTGACATATTACAATACTGTAATTAATAATACTTAAAAAAAAACTAATTAATACGAATTTATGACTTGTTAGCAAAAAAAAAATTATGTCTTGGCTTTTAAACTTACCAAATAATATAATAATTCAAAAAACATAATACTTAATAATTAAAAATGAGATTGGTCAAAATAATTTATTCACTATCCCAAATAATTATGTAATTGTCTCTTGGTTATCTATGGATTTTTAATTTAAAAAAAAAATATCATTAAAAAAATATTACAATTAATAACTTACCAAATATTATACTGTGTAGTGTTTAACATGTGTCCTAAGGACACATGTTAACGACTAATTTATTTCTATAAAGAGAAATAAAAACACATATCAATATATTTATTATCTTATTATAGTAAATGCAGTGACTATTTTCTATTTATGGCAATAAAGTGGTTGTTAGGACATAAGTTAACACTACCCATATTTTATAATATATATTATATAGATAACTAAATAATAATACGTTTTTTAAAAATATTACAACTACTATAATTAACAATACTTAAAATAAAACTAATTAATATGAATTGATTGCTTGTTGGCAAAAAAAGAAAAAATGTGGCTTGCCTTTTAAACTTATTATAATTTTCTTATTACTTTTATTGAAACATTTTTTATAGTAAATTTATACTTTTATGTTTAGATTTTAGTTATTAAATGAAAACATTTTTATTTAGTTAGTTAGTTTATCAATTTTTGTGCATTAATGTTAATATTATTATTTAGTATATTAAGATTTTTAAGTTTAGTATTAATTTTAATATTTGTTATTAGTAAATTTAGAAATTTAATTTGTATTATTGAATTTAATTTTTTTAATAAGTAAATTATGAATGTTAAGTGTAATAGTTAAGTTTAATATTTTTTGTTAGTAAATTATGAAGTTTTAGTGTAGTTGTTTATTTTAATATTTTGTGTGAGTATATTATGAATTTTAAGTGTAGTGGTTAATTTTAATAAGTTTTATTAGTAAATTAAGATTTTTAAGCATAGTTTTTAATTTAATATTTATTGTTAGTAAATTTATCAATTTAATTTGCAGTAGTGAATTTAATATTTTTTGTTAGTAAATTACTAATTTTTAGTGTAATTGTTTATTTTAATATTTTATGTGAGTATATTATGAATTTTAAGTGTAGTGGTTAATTTTAATATGTTTTATTAGTAAATTAAGATTTTTAAGTGTAGTATTTAATTTAATATTTGTTGTTAGTAAATTTATCAATTTAATTTGTAGTAGTGAATTTAATATTTTTTGTTAGTAAATTATGAATTTTTAGTGTAGTTGTTTATTTAATTATTTTTTTGAAGTAAAATAATATTTTTAAGTGTTGTATTATTTTTATTAATTATTGTTAGTAAATTAAGATTTTTAAGGGTAGTAATTAATTTAAAATTATTTTGTTACTAAATATTGATTTTTAATATGACTATTAATGACTATAGTGTTCATATTTTTACTTCCGGAAATGGATCATAACCAGTAGCCTTATTTTCCGGACAGTTTGAACATGCTCAACGATGAATTTGATATTTTGGAGCCGACCCATACTTAATTGGAACCTTAAGGTTCCGCCGTTACACCAACATTACGTCCTAGAAAATTAACATCAGATGTGTGACAGTGTTTCAACATAGTCCAAATGACACTCCCAGATGAGACGTTTAGGCTCAGAGCTAAATGTAAGTTTTGTCATAAGGATTATGCTACAAGTAGAAGGGGAATTGAACATTTGAGAAGGCATATGCACAAATGTATGCCTGCACATGGACAGATAGACTCTACAACGGCACCCAGACGGGTCCGTTACAACATGACAGTTCGACTCCATGCATGCTAGAGAGTGCTTGGCATGATACATTGCATAAACTGATCAACCGATCAGTGTTGGTGACAGTCCATTTTTTAAAGAATTAATCACATCTGTATACAACCCTCAATTTGAACCTGTTTCTAGAACCACCACTAGAAATGATTTGATAAGATTGTTTGAAACTCAAATTAATGACTTTGATTGCTGATATACAACATCTAAGTGTCTTTGTTGCATTAACTTATGATGGAATGCATGTTCTAAACAATTTATATGTCACATGACACTATTTAAATTCTGAATGGAGGATAACAAAAAGAATTCTTGGTTTTCGTCCTATGGATTTTGCACATACCGTAGAAAATATTTTTAATGTCATTATTTATATTTTAGAAACTTATGAAATCACGTATCGCATCCTTTCTATCACATTAGATAATGCATATGCAAATACTAGCTCTATTGCATTGTTTGTTGTAAGAAATATCCCGCAAGATGAAGATTATTTCTTCTATCAACTGTGTGCATGTCATATTCAAATTTAGTTGTACAGATTGGTTTAAAGCAGGTAAGCGACCAAATAGATCGCATCAGAGATGTCATTTCTTGGATATGCAGTTCTAATCCCAGATTCAGTGAATTCAAGAGACACCGTAAATTAAACGGTCTCAAACCCCGACGATTCCAAACTGATATGCCGGTAAGGTGGAACTCTACTTATTTAATGTTGAAAAATTGTTTGGAATATGATACAACCATTACATGTTTTTATAACATGAAATTAGCCGAAACAGGTCGTCCTGAAGCAAAAACACTTACCACAAGGGTTTTTGTTCAATTTTTAAATATTTTTTACAATGCCAGTGTAACTCTTTCCGGGGTCTATTACCTCACATCTTCCTAGGTAATCCATCGGATAGATGAAATGTCTAAAGTGTTAAAACAGTTTTAGAGAAGATGAACATCTAGGCGCTGCAGTTGTTGCCATAGAGACAAAGTTGAAAAAATATTGGGCTAACATTCCTCGATTTTATGCCTTAAGTGTTATAGTAGATCCTAGGGTTAAATTATCTGGTTTGGAAGTTTTGCTTGAGTTTATTAGTACTAATTTATCAATAGATTATTCAGAACAAATTACTGACATTCGAACCAAGCTGTTCGAGATTTTTTATATTTATGAATACATGTTTGGCAACATTGACACCCCTCCCCCCTCCAATCAACACAACCGGAGACAGAGTCAAAGCAAACAAGTTGGAGCCATCTGAAACGGTGAAAAAAAGTCAAATCAGCAAGTACTTCTTCAGGGTAAAGATCTGACCTATCTTCTTGTACCGAACTAATTAGGTACTTTGAAGCACAGTTCGATGCTGTTGAAGATAAGGAAGAGTTTGATTAGTTGTTATGGTGGAAGACCTATACGTATAGGTATCTAGTTCTGTCACACTTAGCACGTGACGTACTGGTTATTCCCGTGTTAACGGTGTCTTCAGAACAAGCTTTCAGCACCAGTGGATGCAAAATTGAACCAAGAAGAAGATGTTTGTCTCCAGAGATGGTGGAGGTATTAACATGCCTTCGGGGATTGGGAGCATGCTAAAAAAAGGTTGCAAAATCAAACTTTAGATAAAGAGCTTATTCTAAATTTCACAATCTATATATTGATAAACTTGTAGGTAGTGGCCTGGGCCAGAACTAGGTTATACTTTTACATATGTATTTAGTATTTACTTGTAAGTTGTAATACGATTGCACTCTTTTTCCCTTACCAAGTTTTTATCCCACTGGTTTTTCTTGGTAAGGTTTTTAATGAGGCAATCATGTAAATATGTAATATTGAATTCCATAAGTGAAAAATAATTAAATAAATAAATAATTGTTCATTTTCTTTAGTCATTTTTGGAACTGAAATCCTAAACCCTAAACCCTAAACCCTAAATCCAAACAAACTTAATTTGAAAAAGCCGAATTTAAAATTGATTATGAACCAGGCCCGCCGGACGGCCTAAAACGGCCCGTAGGCATGGCCCTTCTAAGGCAGGCCGGCGTGCTGTACCGTGCATCCGTTTTCAAAAACAAGTCGAGCCTGGTCCAGCAGGCACCGGGCTGCTCCATAATTACAGCATTACCGGTGACTAGGGATGGGCAATTCTCCCACGGGCTCTACTCCCATCTGGAAATAAAATTTGTCCCCAAATGGGGGTGGGGGTGGGGGTGGGGGTGGGGGTGGGGGGAACCTACCCTGATCCTATTACCCCATTTCCCCATTTCTTTTAATATGAGCTGGGATGGAGTCTTATTTTTCCCTTTCCCCCCATATATATTTATATGTTTTTAATTTTATTTTCTTAAAAATTAATAACTTTAACTCTATTATTCATTTACTTTCTATCCATTTCTCCATATTTATTTATGTGTAAAACTATATTACTATAATTATTTGTATTTATTTTTGATTAAATTAAATCAATTATATATTTTAGATTATTTATTGAATTGGATATCGAAATATTGTGAATCGAACAATTTGAAATTCGAATCTCGAATTCAAAATTTCATATTTCAAATTAAAAAATATTGAAATTAAAAATGGGAAAAATGGGAGACGGGGGTGGGGGCAGAGAAACCTCTCCCCAAACACTCCCATCCTCACTTCACCCAAATGGGATTTGGGGACGGAGGTGAGGGGAGGTTTTAGGAATGAGGGATAGGGGTGGGGGGACCCTCTCCCATCCTAATGTTGGATTATTTCTCGAAACCGATGAATGCGGAATCGTCGTGCCTAATATATGCCCATAACTCATAGCAATTAAAAACGTCAGTAACAGAAAAATAGATGAGAGAAAATAAACCAATAACAACACAAGATTTAAGTGGAAAACCCAAATCGGGTAAAAAACCACGGGCCGTCAGGACGATAGAGAAAATTCCACTATATGATAAATTGTTACAACTATATATTCTAGGATTTTCTCTCACACCCAAACCCCAAACCACACTCACAAGATCCCCATCAAGAACCCTCAATATCCCCTAGGTCTCCCTTAAATATCACCCACAGATCTCTTACTTGATCCACTGATATTCCCTTAGATCTCTTCCCGGATATTCCCACGAGTCTCTCACCCGGATCTCTCTACTACTCTCTGATGTTACATGGTATTCTTTTTTCTCCACATAAAATAACCTAGATACAAGGTTTATTTATACTAATTACATGGAGTTTAACATAAGAGGAAATCCTACTCCTAAACGTACAAGACTTACTTGTTCTACATAAATACTATTTCCTATTTCTGACAAGTCTTTTTGTTACAGGACTTTCCTATTCTTCATGAAGACAAACTCTTTCCTTTTCCGATTAGCACAAGAACTTCCAGAAGAAAACACTTTCCTATTTCAACGCGTAACATTCCTCTTTGGGTAAAATACGTTGTTCCCACGGTCTAGGTCTCGGTGTGCACCCCGCTTCCTATACCGCGAAAAGCCACTGACAACTACCGTTCTCTGTGCCGTGGTCCATGCCATTACCTCCGCCCCGGTCCGCGCTGCGTTAGAACCATTGGAGTAGACCGCTCCTTGTGCCGCGGTCTAGGTACTTGTCTGCACAGCGGTCTACACCGCGGAACCCATCAGACTTCGTTTCTTCTGTTCTTCTTTGTCCTCAAACTTCCCTCAAACACCATCTTCAACTTCCAAACGTTATCTCACGTCTTTAGGAAGTTCCACATCAATTGAGTCTTTGTTTGGTTAACATTGGGTTCACTTGAGAATATGAGCCAAAACCTAACAATTTTCCCCTTTGACTTGAATTCTCAAGACCTTTGTCCACATCCACGATTCTCATCACCAAGAATCAACATACCCATCACAAGGTATAACCACTTAGGAACGAACCATCCTAAGATTTTTTTTTTCTTCCTTTTGCTTTGTGTTTGTTGTTCCGGCACTATGTCGAAAATTACTTGCTGAAATTGTGGTGCAACTCCTCACTTCAGATTACCAGGGAGTTTGTCAGCCATAGACATCCTTGTCCACCATACACCTTGCATCACTTTCTGACCAATGCTTTGTGCACAATTATGGACCACTAGCAACAACATATCCTTTTCCATGGTCAGTGGGGAAAACTGCCAAAAGGATAAACCTGTCCTTACATCACCCAACCCTGTGAAAGACCTTCCGTCCTTGCATCACATACCTGGTGAAAGACTTGCTACTAGAATGGGGGGTGCTTTGCCGGATAAGCCCCACACCATCACCAGAAACTTCGAGCGTTCAATTTTTTTTTATTCAATAAACGCCTTGTGTAACCCAGATTGGATCTCCATGACTTGTACCTGCCACCACGAGCCAAAAAAAAAAATCTCCTAAATCTCTATTTTCGTTTCATCAAACCCACCGAGTTCGAAACCGCTTTCAAGACGTATCTCCTTTGCTAAACCATACTAGGCAACCATTATCATCGTCATCCCGATTACCACTAAGTCCACCATACGATCTCCCTTAAAGACTTGTAAAAATGTCATCGTCGAACCAAGGCTCTGATACCAATTGTTGAATTATTTCTCGGAACCGATGAATGCAGAATCGTCGTGCCTAATATATGTCCATAACTCATAGCAATTAATAAAGTCAATAGCAGAAAAATAGACGAGAGAAAATAAACCAATCACAACACAAGATTTACGTGGAAAACCCAAATCGGGTAAAAAACCACGGGCCGTCAGGACGATAGAGAAAATTTCACTATATGATAAATTGTTACAACCATATATTCTAGGATTTTCTCTCACACCCAAACCCCAAACCACGCTCACAAGATCCCCATCAAGAACCCTCAATATCACCTAGGTTTCCCCTGAATATCACCCACTGATCTATTACTTGATTCACTGATATTCCCTTAAATCCCTCCCCGGATATTCCCACGAGTCTCTCACCTGGATCTCTCTACTACTCTTTGATGTTACATGGTGTTCTTTTTTCTCCACATAAAATAACCTAGATACAAGGTATATTTATACTAATTACAGGGAGTTTAACATAAGAGGAAATCCTACTCCTAAACGCACAAGACTTACTTGTTCTACATAAATACTATTTCCTATTTATGACAAGTCTTCTTGTTACAAGACTTTCCTATTCTTCATGAAGACAAACTCTTTCCTTTTCCGATTAGCACAAGAACTTCCAGAAGAAAATACTTTCCTATTTCCACGCGTTACATTCCTCTTTGGGTAAAATACGTTGTTCCCGCAGTCTATATAGCGGTGTGCACCCCGCTTCCTATACCGTGAAAAGCCACTGTCAACTACCACTCTCTGTGCCACGGTCCATGCAATTACCTCCGCCGCGGTCCGCACCGCGTTAGAACCACTGGAGTCGACCACTCCCTGTGCCGCGGTCTAGATACTTGTTTGCACCGCGGTCTACGCCGAGGAACCCACCAGACTTTGTTTCTTCAGTTCTTCTTTGTCTTCAAACTTCCCTCAAACACCATCTTCAACTTCCAAACGTTATCCTACGTCTCTAGGAAGTTCCACATCAATTGAGTCTTTGTTTGGTTAATATTGGGTTCACTTGAGAATACAAGCCAAAACCTAGCACCTAATGAGCGCCACTCCGATCCCTATCGGTGATTGATTAAGTGGTGGCCGGTGTTGACGTTGCAAGCCATGGATGTTCAAGAATAAAAAATACAGTTTTTGATAGAGTTTGTTTATGAAAGAAGCATGCACGGTATGTGGAATTATAAAATGTAAATTGGTGTGAAGAAATATCTCAAGTGTGTACCCTAATATATAGGGGTGGTGCAATATTGTATATAAGACTATTTTCGATACATGTGTTATTGTTAATGTCAAACTTGGTACAAAAAAGTATAAAATATTATATTTGATACAACAATTTAATATTATACTCCAATACACAGTTGTATTTAATATTCTATTTTTATTATTTTATTAATTAAAATTATAAAAGTTAACATTTACCATTAATTTATTCATTAAATTGTTAAAGATTAATTGGATGAAATAGATTTGGATTGAAATATCATTAATATACATTAAGTTTAAATTATTTTAAATATTTAAAATATATATATATATAATGATATTTTTATAATTAAAAAAGAAACATTTATTACTGTACTAAATTTACCATATGTTATATTGTGTATCAAATATGGTATAAAGTTTAGCGTATGCCAAATTTACCACAGTATTTGATACTGTGTTGGAGGAAGGTATTTACACTCTATGCTAAATTTTAGAATTGACACATAAGAGCATCTCCAATGTTGTGTCAAATCAGTATGCTAATGCTGAAATATAGTATAGAATGCAAAAACCTTCCTCAAATGCAGTGCCAAATACTGTGTCAAATTTGGTATATCCTATATTGTGTACTAAATTTGGCACACAATATAGCATATGTCAAATTTGACACAACAATAAATGTTACTTTTTTAATTACAAAAATAACATTATATCTAATTTTTAAATATTTAAAATAATTTAAATTTAATGTACATTAATGATGTTTCAATTAAAATCTATTTCAACCAATTATTCATCAGCATTTTAATAAATGTATTAATGGTAAGTGTTGACTTTAATAATTTTAATTAATAAAATAATTAAAATTGCATGTTAAATACAACTGTGTTGTGCATTGGAGCACAATGCTAAATTGTTATATCAAATATAGGATTTTACACTTTTTTATACCTCCAATGCAGTGCTATTTGGATGTGCTAATTCTATAATTTAGCATAAAGTAAAAAAAAAAAAAAAATCCTCCAATTTAACACAAAGAATAACATATGTCAAATTTGGCACAACAATAAATATTACTTTTAAATTACAAAAAATATCATCGTTTAATTATATTGAATGTATTAATTGCTAACTTTTACAATTTTAAACAATAAAACTATTATATAAATTGAATGCATTAATTATATTTATTGATTTTTATAATTTTAAATAATAAAAAAATAAAAATAACATTTCAAATTAAATTATATATTGAAATACAATACTAAAATGATGTGTCAAATATAGTAGTTTATTATTTTTTATACCAAATTTAGTATTGATATTATCATATGCACTGGAAATATTATCATATGCATTGGAGATGATTTAAGTTCATTGAAGACAGAACGATCACCTTCTGAAATCAAAATTATAATTCAGCAGCCGACCGTTTCATTTTTAATAAATGCAACCTTTTACACAAAATTGGAATGTGTTGTATTGAATTTTTGCAGGAATACCAAATGAATTTTAAATAATTATTAATTTAATTATATAATAAATTAGTTTAAGAAGAAGAATACCAAAAACTCTTCACAGCAACCTTTTTAATTATTAATGTGTTGTATTGAATACCAAAAACTCTTCACCACTTTATCTCTCTCTTGGCAAAACAAAAAATGGTTTTATTAAAGCATAATTAAAATGAATTTAAAAAAAAAAAATAATAATCTAGACCTTTTTTATTCACATAAACACACATTTAGAGTATCTCCAATGCAACTGTGTATATTTAACCTCAAGCTGATATGATTAAAAAAACATTTATACATTGTCAACATGAACGTCAACTTTCAGACGACCTGTTGCACAACCTTTTTTAGATACACTCAGCAAACATTTAAAATTGATATTAATTTTTCATCTGTTTTGGTAAGAAAATAAAATAAAAAAGAAAATAAAATAAAATAGGAAATAAAATTGGACATGTCATTAAAACAAAATGCATTTTAAATGGAAACATTAGAGACCAAATTTTAAGTTAATCGTCTATCAAGTCCATATTTATACCATATATGAAACAAGTCTCTTGGCATTGTTGCCATGTAAACAATTATTCATATACAAAACATTTTTGTATTGGAGATACTCTTCCTTCTCACACCACTCACACTCAATGGGCAACACAAAAGATTGTTTAATTAAAACATAATTTAAATGAATTAATAAAAGCTAATTAATGATCAAGGCTTCTAATAATAATAATAGACAAAATAATTAATCAATGGTTAATTTAAAGAAGAAACTAATTAATAGTTCTATTATAGGAGATTATATTGATATAGAAACATAAATGAATAAATAACATTCAAGTCCAAAGGTCTCTCACAGTGGTGCGGTGAGGGTCAATTTTTATAAATTACTAGATTGCATCCCATGATGCGTGGAAACTATAAAATGTAACGCAACAAAAATTTAATGATTTAACTTACTGGTCTAAGATATTGAATGCATTGGTGATGAAAAACAATTATGGGGTATTTCTCTAGAATTATTTCTTTGACATCTCCAACAAAAATTAATCAATAATCAGGTCAAGTTTTCTCATGTGGTATGCTGAAAATTTATGATAATATATTATTCATCAAGCATTAACGAAAAAATATATGATCTAATTGTTAATAGTAAAATTTGGCTAGTGGTTAAAGAGAAATTTTCCACTCTCCCAGCCCAAAGTCGACATTCATGAAACCCCGGATGTACCATAAAACTACCCCGCAAAAGCACAGAGGGATTGCCAGGCTTCAGAACTATCAAGGAAGAAGCTAGGCACAACCAGGTCGAGCCCCCACGAGAAAACTGGAATACGGGCTTCTCGAGGCCACCTACCTGGGAATCTCGATTCCTGAGGTCGGGCTCCTCAACCACCCCGTGAGAGCCAGATGGGTCGCCAAACTCAAGAAACATTCGAAAGAAGCCTGACAAGCAAAGCAAGCCCCCTCCGAGTTAAGGCTTTTAGAGGTCAAACTCAGTTCATGGCCTGAACGAGAAGCCCACCAACCTCTCCAGGAGCCCGCTGTCCCCTCTACGATACGAGGAGAAAGAAGACCTTTAAGTGAATCAGATCCATGTTATCTCATAAGAATGCCTTCTAGGGTGTCCATTCCAAGCTTCTGAAAATGGAACCAAAGCATAGATCTACCTCGCTCTACGAAAACTACGAATGGCTAGCTCAGCAACCTCCATGAAGAATCATGTCGTAAGTACACACATGAATATATCTACGTGATAACCAGCATTTACATGCAAGTCAAGAGTTTGATTCCATGAAAGATGCAAACTTGTCTTCGTCAACAATATCATCGCTTCCGCTATTTACTCGGAGTCAACGACTTTCAAATAGAGGATCTCGCACGATAAGAGGGGAGTAAGTTTAAAAAATCTAGGTGGGAGATACACCCATTCAAATTGATTCGGTCGTATATAAATATACCACAAAAAGAGATATAGAGGACAGAGTAGAAAAAAGAGAGAAAAAGAGAGAAAAAGAGTGTAAGGTCGGGCCTAAATTCTGTGATCAGAACACGACCATCGTCATATCCACTATTCGACTAGCACGAAGTCACCACATTCCTATGTTGTAGAGAGATAGTGAGCGTATGAGAGGGAATTCTATATACCACGAGTAATCAATACAAAAGTCCTTATTTGCTAATGTTATGCAAACATTTACTTTTATCTAAGCAGGTTAGGTATCAAAGGTACCAACCCAGGCCACCATCTCTGTGGTAGTGGTCTCGAGGGTGTTAGTGGGAGTTTATCATATTGAGAAAATTCCCCGCTAACACTTTCTGGTGCCGTCCGTGGGGAAATCCTACACCACCATCTTTATATTCACAAAGTTTATTATTTTAAAGAAGTCATGAGGCTTTGCTCCTCCCAAGGACAGCCAGGCACGTCGGGACAACCTTCTGCATCATCGACACGAAAGGTCCAGAGGAAAGGAAGAAGATACGGGCTCCATAACCAGGTCCCAGATTAGCCAACCATTGTGTGGGCTTTAGATCCCCCTATGGGAAATCAGGTCGAGCTTGACCAACAAGCGGCGGCCTTCGTGGAAAACGTCCGCCTTCGACTGCTTGCTGAGGGTATTACTATCCAGCAAGCAAACCTCTGCAATTGAACGGAATCAAGCAGGCTTGGGGCTAGGCAACCCGCCTTTGAACAACTGGGACCTACCTTTTCTGAGCCAACTCATAACAGAACGGGACTCCCACCCTCGATCTGGGATAGGTTAGGGCTCATGCCTCCCATTCCCGAAGCGCTGCCACGCTACCAACCCAGGCAAGTCAAGTCTGCGGTAGATATCCTTTCCCGAGAGCGGGGAGAGTTTCTCCACCCAACGACTTCAAGGAAGGAAGCCCAAGTTAGGGAAGTAGAAGGTCAACAAAGCCCCCATACAGATCCCCTCCGAAGAAGGGACCGAGTAGTGACCGCCAGTTTATCAGAAGGGTTTGATAGTAAGGAGACTGAGATCAACTTGCGGGAACCCGAGAGTAAACGCTTTAGAGACCAGTTGACAGAGCTTCAGAAAGTGGTCCAACTGATGAAGAAATGGAACTACAATGAGGACAAGAAGGATCCTCTAAGTGAGATAAATGCTCCCTTCACCAGAAGGATCGGGGAGGCGGAGCTCCTTCTAAAATTCAAAATGCCGACTGACAGATTCTCCAGAACTGGGGATCCCTTGAGCCACTTGGAGAGCTTCGTTCAACAGATGGAGGTCCAGAACACGTTGATGGATTACGCTAAGACCTGGTTTAGAAAGCTACTTGCTGGCAGCGTGGATTCCTTAATAAAGTTGTCGACTAATTTCTACTCACAATTCCAAGGAGTTAAGCCCCGACTGAAGGACCAAATCCATCTACAGTACGTGATTCAGGAGAGAGGGGAAACCCTCCATGCTTATGTCGAGCGTTTCCACAAGGAAATCATCCAGATGGGGGTCTTCACTGAGAAAGAAACCCTCGCCAACTTCAGAAAGAACTTGTGGGCAGGCAAGCTTTTCAGGTCTTTTACCAAGAGACCTCCAGAGACCTACCAAAAAACCTAAGATCGGGCTCTGGAGCAAATTGAAGTCGACAAGCAACTCAAGGTCAAGATGGAACACGACGATATGAGAGCCGTAAAGCGACATAAGAAGAAAGCTCCCAAACCCGAACAAGTTTAGAAAAGCCAGAATAAACCCCCCAATAAATCGACGTATCACTTCTCCACTTCTCAACCCATATTGGAAAAATATCTTGCAAAATGAACTCCTCCGCGAACTTCACCTCCTTCCAAGACAATGGCCCCAATAGCTCGAGATGATAGAGGGTATGATCGTTACACCCACTTAAATGCAAAAGCACGCACCTATGAAAGCCCATGCCGATAAGAGGAATCGTTATAAGTATTGTGACTTTCACAAAGACGTGGGACACAACACTTCAGAATGATATAACCTGTGAAATCAGATCGAGGCTTTGATAAGGGGAAGGTGTTTGGTAGAATTCTTACAGCAAGTTAGGGATAACATTTAGACTGGACGGGAAGTACAAGCTGAGATCCGCGAGCATGCTGAGAAAAGAAAATAGGAGCAGGCGGATCTGATACAACAAATCCAGATAATACATACCATCAGCGGAGGGCCTACCCTGGCCGGGACCTCCAACAATTCCAGGAAAAACCACGCAAGAAAAGTCCCTCATTTGGACTAAGGGCGAGGTATCTTCAAGGTCGACCAGAATCCGCCAACCCCTCTCAGTGGTCACAGATCATTTTCACCGAAGCAGATGTTTACAACACCGTGTAGCCTCATAATGATCCCATGGTGATCACGGTACAGATTGCCAACTGCATGGTACACCGTGTGCTCGTCGACACATGCAGCATCGTCGACGTCTTATTTAAAGACACCTTGGAAAAACTGAACTTGAAATAGTGGTGTTACAATAGTTGCACTACCCCGCTATATGGGTTCACTTGGGACTCAATCATACCCGTGGGATCAAAAATCCTACCATTGATCATTGGAGCCACACCTCTCCAACAGAATATCATGACAGACTTCGTGGTGGTGGATACCCAGTCGGCCTACGATGCAATATTAAGAAGGCCATTTTTATCATCCTTGAAAGGGGTCCTATCCATTTACCACAACGTCCTAAAGTTTCTAGTAGGAGACAAGGTGGGGGAAGTTCGGGGTGACCAGCAAGCAGCCAGGAGATGCTACGCAGTGTCTGCCAACCCAACAGCTCTAGCGAAGCAACTTAACTAGGTGACAAAGATCCAAGATGGGGCAACCCCTGTATTGACCCTAGAAGATGTAGGACCCACAAATCACCCCGAGGATGACCCCGTGGTGCCCGACGAGGAGGAGCGGAGAAGAGAATGGGCCAGCGGCCATCCAGCGGATAAGCTATAAGAGATTCCTATTTGAATGAACGATACCTCGAAGGTCGTCAAAATCGGAGCCACCCTTGAGCCAGAAGTGATTGAGGGTTTGATCGAGATCCTCACAGAGTTCAATGAAAATTTTGCTTTGAGTCACACCGAGATGTCAGGGATCCCGATGACTTTGGCAGCTCACTGACTAGCAGTGGATCCGACATTCAAACCCATCAAACAAAAAAGATGACACTCAACGTTGAAAGAAACGCGACGGTCCAGGAAGAAGTGGAAAAATTAACCCAAGCGGGCTTCATCAGAGAGGCACGTTACCACGAGTGGATCGCCAATGTGGTCATGGTCACAAAGGCAAATGGGAAGTGGTGCATGTGCGTCGATTATACTAACCTCAACCGGGCATACCCGAAAGATAGTTTCCCTTAAAAAAAAAATTGATCAGTTAGTTGAATCCACCTCAGGAAACAAGCTCCTGAGTTTCATAGATGCGTTTTTAGAATGCAATCAAATTATGATGCATCCCGCCAACCAGGAAAAGACCAGTTTTGTCACCGGACGGGGTCTGTATTGCTACAAAGTGATGCCTTTCGGGCTTAAAAATGCAGGAGCTACGTACCAACGGTTGGTCAACCGACTGTTCAAGTCTGAAATTGGAATATCAATGGAGGTGTACATCGATGATATGATCACCAAGTCATCAACCTCCGAAAGGCATCTGAGCGACCTCCGCAAAACCTTCATGATCCTAAGGGAGAACCAAATGAGATTGAACCCCTCCAAATGCGCATTTGGGGTGACCGTGGGGAAGTTTCTGAGCTTCATGGTCCATGAGAGAGGCATAGAGGCTAACCTAGAAAAGATTTAGGCCATCATGGACCTGGAGTCCCCCACGTCACTCAAACAGGTTCAAGTCTTGACCGGGTAGGTAGCAGTACTCAACAGGTTCATTTTTCGGTCTACCGACAAGTGTCTCTCATTCTTCAAAGCCATTAAACAGGGAAGAAACATAAAATGGGATAAGTAGAGTGAACAAGCTTTTCAAGCTTTGAAAAAATACCTGTCAAGCCCTCCACTACTGGTTAAACCAAGCCCTGGAGAAGAGCGATAAATTTACTTGGCTGTTTCAGAAAGTGAGGTAAGCGGAACTCAGGTCAAGGAATGTGGAGATAGGGTCCAGTGGCTTATCTACTACGTGAGTCACACTTTAACCAAGCCCGAGAATAACTATACCCTTTTGGAAAAGCTCGCATATGCCTTGGTAACCTTGGTGAGGAAGTTCTGACCCTACTTCCAAGCTTATTTGATAGTAGTAGTGACAGATCAACCTCTCTATCAATTTTTGCAACGGCCGGATGTTTCCGAAAGACTGGTTTTATGGGCCCTAGAACTCACCCAGTTTGATTTGAGGTATAAGCCTAGGACCACAATTAAAGCCCAGGCACTAGCAAACTTTGTAGCAGAGCTCTCAATGCCCCCAGGCCAAGCGACCTCCGCAGCAACAGACGTAACCCCTGAAAAGATTCCAAAGTCTGACAGCTGGCCGAAAGGTTGCAAGTCATGGATCCTCTACACTGATGGAGCCTCCGGGCAAACTGGGGGAGGAGCGAGCATAGTTCTAATTGACCCAGAAGGAATTGAGTGCAGTCACTGCTTCAGATTTGAATTTAAAGCCGCTAACAATGAGGCAGAGTACGAAGCCCTTTTAGTATGAATAAGGGCAGCCGCAGAGCTCGGGGTCGATTACCTGCAGGTTATGAGTGACTCGTTGCTCATAGTCAGCCAAGTTTCTGGGGATTATCAGGTGAAATGGGATAACATGATTGCCTACTTGAAGCTAGTTCAACAGCTAAAGAGCAAATTCAAAGGTTTTAGAATTGAGCAGATTCCTCGACAACAGAACCGTCGAGCTGACGTCCTAGCTAAGATAGCTGCAAATAGTGGCCAGACCTTACCCCATGGGGTCCCTCTTCAAGTGGTCCCTCTATCTAGCACAGTGGCAAGTAAGGAGATTCATACCCTGGATCAACTACCATGCTGGATGGACCCGATAGTGGACTACCTACAGAAAGGGAGACTTCCCGGGGAGCCAGGCCAAGATCAAAAAATCAAAAGGCTCTCAGTCCGGTATTGCTTGGTGGATGGGTACTTATACAGGAGGGGCAGATCCCTTCCTTTGCCCCGATGTTTACACCCTGAAGATGCTAAATGGACATTGAAAGAAGTTCACTCAGGGGAATGCGGCAACCTGGTGGTAGGGAGGCTCTGGCATATCAGGTACTCTGCATGGGGTACTACTGGCCAACCATCCATGAAAAGATCTTGGTACAATCATACGAAGCTTGCCAGAAGACCGTAAACTTGAGTCACCTAACCCTAGAGCGATTATCATCTCTTAGCTCACCATACCCTTTTGGTATGTGGGGAGTCGACTTGATCGAACCACTCTCATCTGCTCCTGGTCAAGCCAAGCATGCTATCATGACAATCGACTATTTCACAAGATGGGTTGAAGTTGGACCACTCTCCCAGATATCAGAAGAAAATACAACAAGATTCATAAAAAATAATAATATGGTTTGCAGGTTCGGAACCCCTCTTTCCATCATAACTGACCTCGGTAAGCAGTTTGATAATGACCGTTTCAAACACTTTTACGAGGGCCTTGAAATCGACCTTAGGTTCGCTTCAGTAGCCCACCCCCAGACTAATGGGCTGGGGGAATCCACCAATAAGACTAAATAAAAGCTGTTAAAAAAGAAACTACAACAGAAAAAAGGGTAGATGGGCTGAGAAGATTCCCAAGGTCCTCTAGGCTTACCGCACTACAAGAAGAACATCTACCGGGGAAACACCCTACTCACTAGCCTTCGGGATTAAAGCAGTGCTCCCCATTGAGCACAAACTGACCTCCTATAGAGTCCAACATTTTGAACCGAGGAGCAATGAGGTCAAGCTTCGAGCTAGCTTAGATCTCTTAGAAGAAAAACAAGATCGAGTAGCTGAGAAGGTAGCAGTTTACTAGAGCAGGATTGCTAGCTACTTTAATCAGAAGGATAAAGCCTGAAACTTTAAGGAGGGGGACCTCGTTCTCAAGAGAGTGACACTGAATACCAGGAAGAGGTCAGACAGGGTCTTGGGAAGGGTCATACTTGGTGAAGGTGGTGGCCCGTAATGAGGCATAAAAACTTGAAGACATGAATGGTCGACTCATCGATCATACCTGGAACACAGATCATTTGAGAAAATTCGACCCTTGAACAGGGGACTCATGAGCAGGCTACCTCTACCTTGATCTTAATCTTCAGGAATAATATACTCTTTTCTTTTTATCAATAAAGCCTGTTTTTTTCTCAATCTTCAGCTATGCTTTACAATGATTTGGGCCTACATGGAAAAATTCGACATTATCAAGACCACATATTAGCCAGGAAGCCCTCTTGCTGTCCCTGATGCCTAGGTCGGCCACTACCCCTACCAAGAAGAGTCTGAGTGTAAGAGCATAGTTGCCATCCAGATCTCGAGACCAGAAAATAGCTAGATAGCTCTCTTGATGC
This sequence comes from Dipteronia dyeriana, assembly GCA_032871835.1. NCBI lineage: Eukaryota > Viridiplantae > Streptophyta > Magnoliopsida > Sapindales > Sapindaceae > Dipteronia > Dipteronia dyeriana. The sequence goes on along the minus strand of CM065302.1, from coordinate 273,798 downwards.
TTTGGTCGGGCTACCACCCTCAAGAAGGGTCTGAGTGTAAGAGCATAGTTGCCATCCAAATCTCGAGACCAAGAAATAACTAGATAGCCCTCCTGATGCCTTGGTCGGGCTACCACCCCCAAGAAGGGTCTGAGTATAAGAGCATAGTTACCATCCAGGAAAAATTCAACATTATCAAGACCAGGGATTAGCCGGGGAAGCCCCCTCGCTATCCATGATGCCTCGACCATGCACTACCCCTCGCCAAAAAGGGTCTGAGTGTAAAAGCATAGTTACCATCTAGATCTCGAAACCAGAAAATAGCTAGATAGCCCTCCTGATGCTCTGGTCGGGGTACCACCCAAAAAAGGGTCTGAGTATAAGAGCATAATTGCCATCCAGATCTCGATGCCAGGAAACAGTTAGATACCCTCCTGATGCCTTGGTCGGGCTACCACCCCTAAGAAGGACTCGAGTTTAAAAGCATGGTAGCCCTCCCGATCCTAAGACTAATAGAGGGATAGACAGTTCTCTACTTTATACCTCTTTTGGGCTATAACCCCCTAAAGAGGGTCGAGGATGGAAGGCTCTTTTGCTTTAACTCTAATGTCCAGTTATTACTGGTGTCTAATTTTCCGTGAACATGAGGTTGCTTACTATGACAGGTGCAGATTAGTCTACAACCAAACAAGGGGACTACTCACTGAAGTTATTGAGCTACAAGTCTCTATCGAGTCGGAAAGCCCGAGCTAGCTATTTGCTTTCACACTTAAGCAATTTTCCTATCTTGTTACTTTTCCAAAGCTACATCAGGTTGCTATAGGGGCTGAACCTAGATGGAAATAAAAAATGAAACAAGTACATGCAAATCAAAATTTGAACCAGACCTAGAGTTGAAATTCCATTAATGAGTTGGGGAGCCTATCCCCCCAGTAAGGCTATAACAATCAGATAGAGAGCCCAACCCCCGGTTCCGGGCTACAAAGCATTAAGGAAAAAAAAGTGACTATGATGATCAAGTATGATTAAGATGGGGTGTCCACCCCCCTTTCCAGGCATTCAGAGCAAGCTACATGAAGGTGTACTCAAACTTCTACATCCTCTTAGTCCCCTCCAGCTTCCCCTTCTTCTAGATGAACCTCGCCCTTTGCTCCTCTTTCTGGTGGTCGCTCATCCAGGATAGCCGCCGCCTCCACCACCTCTTCTGGAGGGTGCCCCTTGATTGCATAGTGCTCAGCAGGATCCTCCTCCATGACCTCATTGACCACCGCCATGACCTCAGGAGGTATGGTTGCATCAAGAAGGTTGGCCATTGACTTTGGCATGATTTCCCCTACTGTTGACTCCTCCCTTGAATGCACCTTTGAGGGACCCCGGGCTTCTGCAAGATCTTCTTTCAGCACCATGGGTAGAACCTCCCTCGAGGATTCTCCAGGACCTGATGTTGGGAAGGCAGGGGGAGTAGGAGAAAGATCTAACCCAGCTGGTTGCTTCCCGGCTTCGACCACATTAGAGGAATCCAGGTCATCACTTAAGGGGTGAGACATCTCTGCGACCTTGGCCAATTTCTCATCCCTATCCTAGTTAGCAATAATTGACAGGTCGAAGAGGGAGGGGGGCCTCGGTGACTTGGTAGGAAGAGTAGAAGTATCTCTCGCTGAAGGAGGAATCCACCTCAGCCTGAAGCTTGGAAACTTGGGCTTGAAGAGTATGATTCTCAACATCTAACGCCTTCGCTTCTTCCTTCCAGTCATCCCTCTGGCTGGCTCGTCGCTTAGACCGAAAATTTTCTTGGTCAAAAGATCGCTTCAATCTCTCGTGGTCGCACTGAAGCTCAGCCAGTTGTGTTTCCATTCCTCTCTGGCTGGAAGTCATCTCCCGGACCAAGGATTAAGCCAGCACCAGCAATCCCATGACCCGCTCAGCCTCAGCTTCAGCTCTAGTTGCCAGATCTCGGAGAAAGGATACCTGGTGGCCCATTGCTACATTGAACTTGAAAGCCTGCAAAGCATGAAACAAAGGTTAGAAAGCAATCAAAGCTCACAATCACAGGAAATAATGGCGATGACTACCTCGGTCAGAAGGGCAAACCCCTTGGTAACCAGAATATCCACGGGTATGGAAGTCATCCTAGAGAGCCCACCACCCGGGAATGAAGCAACGAACTGTTTCAAAACCTCATCCTGGCCAACCGAGCCAGACTGATGGTGGGGGAGAGAGAGGGGAATCTCAGGAATACCAACCTTGGGATCCCCTGGAGCCTAAACTGCCCGGGATGCAGCTGGACAAGCGAAAGGAGTGGGTAATGTAACTGGAGAAGCATCAACTGTAGCGGGAACCACTGGTAAAAGGGCGGAGGTGTACGTATCAGTGGCTTGGAAAGCGGACTCTCCTCGATTTAGAGCTTTAGCCGCCCGAGATGCGAGAATAGCCATCTTAGATCTCATTTGGAAAGGCGATAAAGCAAGAGCAAGCAGAGCAGCGGCCATAAGGATTGGCCCCCCTTTCACCGAGGAAGATAAGAAGGTTCCCGGGGATGACCTGGAAGGAGGGGGAGGAGTCCAAGCTTACCTGGCTTAGCAAGAAGCTGGAGCAACAACAAAAATTGTTAAAAAAAAAAAAAAAGATGTGAGAAGCAAGCTAGCTAAAAGAATGAAGCATAATGACTTAGGATTACTTACGAAGAGTAGCATCAGAGATCCGCATATATTTATTCACTCTGCGGGGATCGAAAGGATCAGCAGTTGGAAACCTCAGGTTCAGGTAATTCCTGGCGAGGATAGCCTTCAGCACAACCTCGGATTCGGCAAGTAAGGAATCCCGATCGGTTTGTCGCCGAAGGAGGTAGGAACCGCGAACTCATGCCCGCCGATGAAAACGGAGCTTCCCAATCTCCCCCCACTAATATCCACTCGTCATTCCAAGCGTGGTCTTTTCTCGAAGCGTCGGAGATGATAAAGTTAAGCTTGTTTTTGGCCTTCACATAGAATTGTCCCCGGGACCTTCAGACATGCTCCCGATCTGAAAAAGGTAGGCCAGCTCTTCTACCCAAGGTTCTCGGGTGACCTTGCTTAGCTTGCACTACTCCCTCTATAGCTCGAGGAAGCCAACCATGTGCCTCCAGAAGATGGGTGTTAGTTAGAGGGGAGCCAGCTGAGGGGCGTTGAGTGCCCGCCGAATAGTAGGACGAAGAGGGAACCTTACCCCGCTCTCGAAAGCTACAACATGGATGGGGAGTATGCCTTTGGGTGAACTAAAGACATCGTAATTTCTGTGGGGGACTGTGAGAGAGACGATATCAGGGATACTATATTTGGTCCTTAAGTGGCTGATCGACTTTAGGTTAATGGTAGAATCTGGAATTACCCTGAAGTCATATGGAGGGCGCCTCTCCAGGGAAGAATTGACGACTGTGACTTGGTCCACTCCAGCTACACCGACCCTATTCTCTTCGCCAGAGTCCTTATCAACCAAGTTTAGAGGATTGTCCAGTTGGTTAGAAAACCCAGTCCCGATGGCTATATTCCGGTTCGATCGACGACGTTGCGGGGACAGAAGAGATTCATCCCCGCCTAGGTCTCGTTGAGCCCATTTTTCATGGGCGAGACTTGAGACCTCTGTGCCTTCAACAAGGGAGTCAATGTAGTCACGACTATCCTTCGACATGGTAGAACAGGTTTTGGGGATTGAGAAGAAAGGGAAATCGACATAGGATAGCAAGAGAGAATAAATCTGTAAATTTGAAATTGAGATAGAGTGTGAAGAAACGGGCAGTGAGTTTGAATTTAAATAGAGGTTAAGGGTGTAATGACGTCAGTGATATCCTCAGGAAGATCACCTCGAGCCACGGAGAGAGCCGTAACACAACTGTTTTCCTCGAAGAGCACACTAATTCAAGTTCGACACATCATTGGGAAATTAATAAGATTTCATTCGAGATTCTCGGTAATTATCTCATAACGGAACATTTTCCCAATTAAACAGGGAATCCGACTCCAACCCCAACTCTACCTCCAGTGTTCAAGTCAGAGAAGACTTCTGTTAATAGTAAAATTTGGCTTGGGGTCAAAGAGAAATTTTCCACTCTCTCAGCCCAAATCGAAACCCAAAGTAGACATTCATGAAACCCCGGATGTACCATAAAACTACCCCGCATAAGCACGGAGGGATCGCCGAGCTTCAGAACTATCAGAAAAGAAGCTAGGCACGACCAAGTCGAGCCCCAACTCGAACACTGGAATCCGGGCTTCTCGAGGCCACCTACCTAGGAACCTCGGTTCCTGGGGTCGAGCTCCTTAACCACCCCGTGAGAGCCAAGGGGGTCGCCAAGCTTAAGAAATATTCTAAAGAAGCCCGATAAGCAAAGCAATCCCCCTCCGGGTTAAGGCTTTTAGAGGTCAAACTCAGTTCATAGCCTGAATGAGAAGCCCACTAACCTCTCCAGGAGTCCGCTGTCCCCTCCACGATACTAGGAGGAAGAAGGCCTCTAAGTGAATCAGATCCATGTTACCTCATAGGAATGCCTTCTAGGGTGTCCTTTCCAAGCTTCCGAAAATGGAACCAAAGCATAAATCTACCTTGCTCTACGAAAACTATGAATGGCTAGCTCAACAACCTCCATGAAGAATCATGCCGTAAGTACGCACATGAATATATCTACGTGATAACCAGCATTTACATGCAAGTCAAGAGTTTGATTCCAAGAAAGAAGCAAACTTATCTTCGTCAACAATATCATCGCTTCCGCTATTTACTCGGAATCAACAACTTTCAAATAGAGGATTCCGCACGATAAGGGGGGAGTAAGTTCAGAAAATCAAAGCGGGAGATACACCCATTCAAATTGATTCGGTCATATATAAATATACCGTAAAAAGAGATATAGAGGACAAAGTAGAAAAAGAGAGGGACATCGGGCCTAAATTCTGTGATCAGAACACGGCCATCGTCATATCCACTATTCGACTAGCACGAAGTCACCACCTTCCTACGTTGTAGAGAGATAGTGAGCGTATGAAAGGGAATTCTGTATACCACGAGTAATCAATACTAAAGTCCCCATTTGCAATTGTTATGCAAACATTTATTTTTATCTAAGCAGGTTAGGTATCAAAGGTACCACCCCGGCCACCATCTCCGTGGTAGAGGCCTCGAGGGTGTTAGTGGGAATTTGTCATATTGAGAAAATTTCCCATTAACACTAATAATAGTAATAATTCTCATTAAATATGGAAAATCAACTATTAATGGTAAAAAATGAAGAGTTGAAGAATATAAAACTGAGGAGTTGGATATAATATATATTTTAAAAAAATAATTAATTAATGGTCAAGCCTTCTCATAACGATACGTAACATGTTAAGACTCCAAAATAAGATAAAATAATTAATAGTATAGAAAAATCAAGAGTCAATTTCATAACTAATGAGATAATTAATAAATTTTCTTAATGAACCAAAATTAAAATAAAATAACTTACCAAATATTATATATACTATATTATTTGTGTGTTTACTGATCAAAAATCCTACTTAGGAAATGGAATTAAGTTCTTGATTTCTGAATTTCACTGTTCATTAAATTTCTAGAGAATTAAATTCCGTGAACCCCACTCATAAATTAGGAATTAAGTTCTTGATGGAAATGAAACTTGATTTATGATTTCTCACACCCACCCTAGGAATTAAGTTATCTTTCCCGATTGAAAAACAAATTCATGATATATTTACTAAAATATCCTCACTTAAAAAATAAAACAATCATCTTCCTAATGATTATTGACTTTTGTTTTTAATTTAGGTAAATCATATTGGTCTCCTTTTATTTTTTTTAATCTAAATGTTGGTTTACATAATTAATAAATTATATTATTATAGCCGTATGATTTATAAAAAATGCATCTTTATGTATACATATTATAATACCATTTATGAACTAAAATTTTTTATTGCACTTTAAAAAAAAAAATAGTTACAGCATATTCATACCTCTTACACACACACACACACACACACACACACACACACACACACACACACACACACACACACACATATATATATATATATATTATAATTATAGTGTTATGAATAATATAAAAAAAATTATAATATATATATTTCATCATGTTTTATATATAAGGGTATTTTTATAATCAATTATTTATCATTCTGTTTCCTTAGTTTAAGCAAACATTAGAAATTGAATACATTTGATTATGTTTCCGATTTCTAAATTGTTAGTAAACACTGGAATGTAATTTAATAACTTGATTCAGATTCTCCTCTATACCATTTCCAGTCGAACTTGATTCCAAGTCCATCCATTCATGATTAGTAAACGCGCTATATATATATTATAATATATTACATAGTTAGTAGGGTCGAATTAAATCAACTTAAATTTGTGACTTAAAATTTTGACTTCAACACCTCATAGATTAAGAGCACATGTGTTAATAGTAAAATTTGGCTAAGGACCAAAGATGAATTTTCCACTTCCCAGCCCTTATGCAAGGGTCCAAATTATGGCTCATCTAACGGGGTATTAAGGTCCCCAAGATCGAGCTACCACATGATCCTACAGGAGCAAGGCGAGGCCACCCATACCCTCTGAGCATCTCACACACATTCAGGTTCACCAATTAAAGCCCGACGTGACCAAATCAAGCTCTTAGTATCGGGATAGGAGCCCGAAGCTAGGTCGACGAGGTAAAAGGGTCATCCACCTCAAGGTACTGAGATTCCCGAGGTTGATATACCTAGTGATCCCTTCAGAAGTGAGCCGAGGTCATCTACCTACCTTGAGCGCCTTACTTTCACCTGGTAGAAAACACTACCTAGCACCAGGTCGATGTGACGGGCTACCATCTACCTCGAGGTACCAGAATTCACATGATCAAGGTATCTTGTGACCATCTCGGAAGCAGGCATGGAGTATCCACCTCTATAGAATATTCTTCTCATACCCGGACTCATCGACATTGCCGCACTATCTCGTTGAGGTATGTTTCTGATCTCTCCAGCATGAAGGAAGAAGCTTGTAAAAGCTCCTATGTGTTTGTGATGCTCTAGTGTGGTCAAATCAAGCTCAATACAACAAATATGGTACCTTAAGGTACCTCGCCCTCATATTGGTACCTAGGAGTACCTCGCCAGCGAGGCTATCGAACCTTACATCAAGTAACCTCTATGAAGTACCTCACCAAAGTGACATATAGAACCAGAGTTCTCCTCAAACAGTGAGAGTTGACTTCCACGATTTAAGGAGGTTAACCGTATTAATGGAGGTAGTCAACCCTATTAATGAGGTCAACTATATTGATGGAGGTAGTCAACGCTATTAATGAGGTCAACTGTATTAATGAGGTCAGCTGTATTAATGGAGGTAATCCCTATTAATGGAGACGATCAACGCCATTAATGAGAGAATATTCAACTCTTTAATGGCCATAATTAGTAAAATAGTCCAAAGAGGAAAAAAATACATTTACCTCCAAGATATCCTCCACAACCGATTATTGGGGGTCAACTACAACAGAAAATCCCGCCTAATAAGGAAGGAGGATCAATCCATAATCTGCGGAGTGGGTAACAAGCAATTCTAACCTATAAATATGACAGAACTCTCTTGAAGAAGCAAGGCAAAATGATACGCACAAATCGACTCCCAAAATACGAAATATTCGACACTTGATATACGATCCACTACGCATCTCATCTTTGGTCCAGAAATAGACAAACCAGAGAAAAACCTACATAATTCGCCTAGATTCACCGTACATGATCAATGTATGTGTTACCTTTACCTGGAATATATCGGTATCGGTCTACATTCGACCACCATTGTAAGCTCTCCGGAGCGACTAAGTTGTATTATTTCACCATTCTTGTAAGCTCCCCAGAGCATTCTTTGATATATACATAAGGAAAGGTATCCCTCCTTCCTCCGGATACTGCCTTGGGGTTTTTCAGCATGTGATCATTCGTGATGCTTTTTCCCCCTTTGTCAGTCAACCTCCATCTACAAAAGACTTGTGTTTTTCCTGTTATCTACTGTATTATGCATGTGTGTATGCGGGCTAGGTTTGGACCCCATTGGTCCTAGCTCTCTAATCCTTCTTATGTGAGATCGGGAAACTACAACCAAGACTTAGAGAACCAGATCTAGCACCTACCCCGCTGGATCTAGCATCTTTGTTCTTTTCATCTACAGGCCAAGTCTCATGCTGAGATAGGGAGAAACCACCATGACCAGTTTGAAGGAAGTCAAGGAGCTCTCATACGATTTCTCTATGAAAGCTGGAATGGATCCGGCACAGAAGCCAGGCAAGCCCCACTCCTTAATCTTCGTATAGGTTGGGGAACTACAGAAAAAAGTCAGGGTCCAGAATCGGGATCCGGGTACCGGGACGGGCTCCGACCCCAACCGAGGGCTAAGAACAGGGAACAAGGACCAGGATCAGCCACTTCACACCAGCAAGGGAACCTCAATCTCCCCATACCTCATCCTTGAGCATGAAGCCCGACGGACGGGATGGCTTGTCTCCTACTTACCACTCCATCCTTCATATTCTACAAGATCACCAAGGTACCAAAGGTACCAACCCCGGCCACCACCTCCGTGGTAGTGGTCTCGAGAGTGTTAGTTGTAATTTCTCACCACGAGCAAATTTTCGGTTAACAACATGAGTGATTAAGTTTTTAGGGATGCACGATTGGGGAATGGGGATGGATATAGGTACCCTCATCCCCATCCTCATCCCCACTTCCTAGGCCCTTCCCTCATTCCCTTCCCCCCCCCCCCCCCCCCCCCCCCCCCCCCCCCCCCCCCCCCCCCCCCCCCCCCCCTCCTCTCATTTCCCCATTTGGGGAAAATAAGGATGGGGATGTTTAGGGGGAGGTCCCCCCCCCATCCCGATCCCGATCCCCAGTTTATTTTCCCCGTTTTTCCCTGTTTTCTCGTATCCTCGGTCCCTCATTTTCACATTTCCCTATTTAACTGAAAATTAAAAATAAAATTAAAAAAAAACAAACCTTTCATTACAAATAAAAAATAACAATATATTACAAATTCAACATAAAATGTTTCAAATAATTCAAATATATATTATAATTATATTTATATAATTTTGGGGGAAATGGGGAAATGAGGATCTCCATCCCCATCCCCATTTCAATTTTATTGTGGGGGAAATGGGGAGATGGGGATGGGGGGTTCCCCCATCCCCATCCCCATTTTAATTTAGGGATGAAAATCATCCTCATCCCCCCCCCCCTCCCCCCAATTTTCCCATTCCTCCCCCCCCCCCCCCTTCCCCAAAAAAAAAATCCCCAAATGAGGATAGGGGTGCGGGGATTTGGGGCTCCGAGGATTAATGTGCATCCCTAATTGAGATGTTGAATTCAAATTTTTAAATTACTAATTTAAGTTGGTTTAGTCTGAACCTAGTTAAATAATTAACAATATCTTAAAAAATTAATTAATAAGAATTTATAGCTTGTTATTAAAAAATATTATGGATTGTCCTTTAATACTACCAAATAATGGAATACTTAAAAAAAACATTAATATTTAAAAATCAATTTATTCACTATCCTATTTGAAAAGTTCTCATTTGTTGATTGACTTATTTCGTCAACAACCACATTGTTGGGGTTCATGTAAAGGTAGCTTAGGCTGTCAAGACCTCAAGAGGAGAAGCATCAAAGGTAAAATTCTCGTGCTTATTTACTTTGAAGAGATAATTGCACACACTCACATATTCATGCATAACTCTTGATCTTATATGTTGAGTGTTCTCTTGTGTGCATTTTAGTTTAATTGACTCTTGTTGACCTATTTGCATCTTGCTATGAAAGTTGTATGTCATGCTAGGCATTAAAATAGGATGCAATTTCATCACTCTTGAATTTATTGTTTTGTGCATTTGAGTGTTGGAAAAATAGGTATTGCGTTGGTGGTGCGCACCTCACCAGCGTAACTTTCACAATGGCCTATCGCTAGTGTTGCGCCACTAAGCTGCGCTGCTGTACCCGTGCGTAATTGAAAAATGTAGGCGTGCGCTAGTGGTACGCTACTCATCCAGCATACCTCACCAGCACAAACTTCCCAGAGGATCTGCGCTTGTGTTGCGCTACTGGGATGCGCCACTCGTCCAGCGTCTGTTTTAAAAATAGGTTGTGCGCTGGTGGTTTTTAGGTTGTGCGCTGGTGGTGCGCTACTCGACCAACGCACGTCACCAGCTCACGCAGAGGAGGCTGGAACTTTTTTTCCAAAATGACCTCACTTTATTTGGATCTTATATATATATATTACTCAATGCCTTAAGGTCATGCATGAGTTCAGAATATCACATTTCTTCCTTAGAACACATTTCAAAGGAAAAACACTTCCAAGAACTCATTTTTACTCACTCAAAGCATTCCCATGTGCATCAAATCTTCATCTTGCATCATCTAAGTTCATTTAGAGTGCATCAATGGATAGAGCTGCTTCATCACATCTTGTTTGGTAAGCTTTTCACTATCTTCTTACAAGCCAAGTGTTTTGCTTACTAAACCATCTCTTTAATTAATTGTATTATTTTAGAACATTCTTAGATACAAATTAGAGATTGTTGTGATGCCATGATTGAGTGTTGTATTGTGATAGCCTCATAGGATTGTTTGATCTATTAGCTTTTGATATCTAGGATTGTGTTAAGTGTCATCTCATTATCCTAGATAAGCATATAGGGTTTTCTAGCCTTGTTTGTTCATTGAATATCATTATATATTCTCTTAGGACATTTTATCTCTTCATTGAGAAGTAAGACTTGTGTTGCTTCCGAGAGTAGGTAGCTTAAAGCACAAGCATGATGAACTAGGTTCACTTATACCGGGATTAGGTTGTGATGAGGGATTAAACCGGGATTAGGTTGTAATTCCTTTATCATTAGTGGATTCGAGGTTCTAGTATGGCGCACTCATCAGCTCGTGATTTTTCCCATTTGGAGGGTTTCCACGTATATCTCAAGTGTTTTTACTATTTCCGCATTTATTACACTTGTCGTATCTTTGTAACTAGATAGGGGTATTTTCGTCAACTTGACTCTTAACGAAAATTGGGTAAAAGTTAATTAAAATCTATTCACCCCCCCTAGATTAATTTTACACACCATATTATTTGTTTCAATTGGTATCAGAGCAGGTTCATTGACATACATAGGTGATCATTGCTCATTTTGGTGTGTGTTGCATTTTGTTTGTTTGTGTTGACCATTCATATACTTGCATTCATATCATTCATTCATAAAAACAATGAGTGGAAACGGTGGCAATGAGGGAGCTTCCAGCACTAAACCACCACTCATCACCGGGTTGAATTATGCCTCTTGGAAAGGCAAGATGGAGTCGTACATATGTCAAATTCATGACTGGGAATGGATGGCAGTTGGAGATGGCTACACTCCACCCATGATAACTCCCGCAGATGGAGGAGATGATGTACTCAAACCAAAGGCTCAGTGGAATGCACAAGAGTTTGAGGCTTCAAAGTGGAATAGGAAGGCAATGCATGCCATCCTTTGTGCAATGGATGATAATCAATACAAGTTTGTTCAAAATACTAGGATAGCTAAGGAAGCATGGGACATCCTAGAAGTTACACATGAGGGAACCGACGTGGTTAAGGAATCGAAGCTTCAAGGTCTCCAAACACAATTCGAATTGCTCAAGATGGATAAGAATGAGTGCTTCAATGATTTTGAAATAAGGTTGATGGACATTGTGAACCAAAGTCATCAACTTGGTGATCCTTATTCGGATAGGAAGATCAAGCAGAAGATTATGAGATCTCTACCAGATAGGTTTGAGTCCAAGGTGACGGCTTTGGAAGAAAATAGTGGTTACAAGGACATGAAGCCAAGTGAAGTGATTGGGAGGCTTCTAGCATATGAATCTAGGAAATGTCCTAACCCCACACCATCAAAGAACTAAAAAGATATTGCTTTGAAAGCCTCAAAGTTGAGAAGGAGGAAGGTGATGACTCGGATGAAGAGATGGCCTTGCTAATAAGGAAGTTCAAGAAATTCTACATGTCCGAGAAGAAAGGCTTTGGATCCAAGGGTCGAGACTTGAAGAAAAAGGCTCCCTTCAAGAAGTTTGAGCCTAGGCAAGAGAAGACCGATAAGAAAGGAGTTTAATGCTATGAATGTGGTGGAATAGGTCACTTTACCCTAGAATGTGCAAATCACAAGAACAAAAAAAAAAGGGAAAAGTGATGGCTGCCACATGGAGTGAAAGTGATGAAGGAGATGAGTTTTCGGATGATGAAGAACTCATGGCTAACTGCATAGCATTTACATCCTCTCGTAGGAGTAAAGATGCTAGTGAAGAAGAAAATGATAGTCAAGAGGGGGACTACTCAAGTGATGATGGATCTTCATCACAAACCACAAATGGAAGTATGGATAAGATGGATCTCAAGGACTACATGGCCAAGTTTGAGAGCTCAAGATTAAAGAACAAAAATGAGATCAAAAGATTAAAAGAAGAAAATCTAGACCTTTCAACTCAAGTTGACCAACTAAATAAAGAGTTGGAAAGATCTAAGAGGAGTGAAAAAGGGTTGAAGAAAGAGCTTAAAGATGCTAGAGAGTTGTTGGCCAAGATGAACTCCAGCACCAAAAAACTTAACCACATGCTAGATGTTGGAAAAAGGCCAAGTGACAAGAAGGGGCTTGGGTTTGAAGATGACAAGATGTCCTCCACTCCAAGCAAGACCATTTTTGTAAAAAGCACGAACTTCAATGGGTCTTCTTCTCATCAAACTCCTAGGAAGAAGCTTGATCTAGGAGAGTGTTCAAATAGTGCTCAAGTGAAGGTGACACCAAGAAGCCCACCTCAAGCTCATCCTACAAGGGCTCCTCAAGTTAACCTCCCTAAACCAAAAGCTCACAAAGGGAAGGCACCTATCATGCAAGCTCAACCAAGGAAGCAATCAAGTCTTGCTCAACAACAAAGAAGGAAAGCTCCTCAACAACAAGCAAGACAACCACAAAGGCATGGGAAGGCTCCAATGCATCCTCAAGGATATGGTATAACTTCTAACTTTTTACCTACATGTCATTTTTGTGGTATAGATGGTCACACTATACCAAATTGCTTTAGGTATATCAAATTGTGTAGAATTGAAAGCATGATAGAAAAGAAAAAGGCTAGAGCCATGAAGCATGATCCTAGGACATCTAGAGCCATGATACATGATCCTAAGAAACCTAGAGCCATGATGCATGTCACTGGGAAAAGTGGAACACCTTTGCATGATCCTAGGACATTTAGAGCCCATGTACCAATGACCACTAGGAAGAAAAAAACTGCACCTAGATGGATTAGAAAGGATGAACACATTTGCCATGTTGCACAAATTGCTTTGAAAGCTCATTCTTATGATTTTTGGTATTTGGATAGTGGGTGCTCTAGGCACATGACTGGAAATAAGAGTTTCTTTGAGACTCTTGTGATGGAAGAGGGAGAAAATGTTACCTTTGGTGATGGATCCAAAAAGAAGGTCAAAGGAAAGGGAACCATTTCCATTCCCGGATTACCCTCCTTGTCCAATGCTTTGTATGTTGATGGCCTCAAAGCCAATTTGATAAGTATTTCACATCTTAGTGATGATGGACTCTCTGTCTTGTTTAGGAAAAATGATTATTCTATCCTATTGCCTAATGGACAAACCTTGTTAAAAGGTATGAGGTCTAGTGACAATTGCTATGGTCTTGAGGCTAGGAGTGTGTCTTGTAATGTGTCCAAGGATGAACAAATAGAGTTGTGGCATGAAAGACTTGGTCACATGAACTTTAGGGATTTAAGACTCTTAGATAAGTTCAATGTTGTGCGAGGCATTCCTAAGCTTGGGAAAAAGGTTAATGTGTTCATCCTTTCTAACTATTTGGGGTATCTGACTACACTGAACCTTGCCAGGTTCTTGACTGAAGATGCTTCTAAACCTAATAATGGTAAAGAGTGAGATGTTCAGGTATGGAATCTTATTGATGCATGGAATCACTCGGATTTCCTGTGCCATAATTACATAATGAACGGGCTGTCAGATTCGTTATATAGCGTCTATTCTTTAAAGAAAACAGCCCAAGAACTGTGGGAATCATTAGACAGTAAATACAAAACTGAGGACGCTGGTTCCAAGAAGTTTCTTGTCGGCCAGTTTCTTGATTACAAGATGGGGGATTTCAAACCAGTTATGAGTCAAGTCCAAGAGCTACATGTGATTCTGCATGAGATACATATCGAAGGGATGACCCTGATTGAAACTTTCCAGGTGGCTGCAATCATTGAGAAGCTTCCTCCTTCATGGAAAGAGTTCAAAAACTATCTCAAACACAAGCAAAAGGAGATGAAGATCGAGGATCTGATTCTCAAGCTTCGTATTTAGGAAGATCATATGAAGTATGACAAGAAAGATGTCAATGCGTCTGAAGAGAAGATCAATGTGGTTGAGCATGGGCAATGTTCTAAACCAAAGAATAACAAGTCTGGGAAAGGATCCAAATTGGGTCCTAAGGGAGGAGTCTCTAAGAAGCCAAAATTCCAAGGGAAGTGCTTCAACTGTGACAAGCTGGGTCACAAATCTTCTGAGTGCAGGTTACCAAAAAAGAAGAAGAACCACGAGGCAAACGTGGTTGTTGGGATCTCAAGAGATGTATCCGAGATCAAGGTTCAATGGGACAACCAAGTTGTAAGACTCAGTTGGATCACTGTGGGGGTTACCCTCAAGTCCATTCCTATGATGAAACAGTGATGCCCGTAGGGAAAAGGTTAAACTGTGGTTTTTAATGATTCTTATGCGTCGAAATTCCTAGTTATGGAAATCCGAGCAGAGTAAAGCGGGTTACTCTTAATTAAGAAATCACTTATGTGAGAGAGAAGTGGGGCCGCTTCTAAAAAAGAATAGTGAAGGGCTATATTCTCCAAAGACTCTCACAGAACCAGACGCATGTTCATGGCCAAAACGAACATAAAAATGAGAACCAAATCTGGTCTGGAAGATACCTGTGTAAGGTGTGTGATCGTTTACACAAAAAGGTAAAACAGTTCAAGGATATCACATCTACTGATCAGCCAGTAAAGTAAGCATACATTTACAAGGGAAGGTTCAAAGGGTAACACCTACCTATCCTATGCAGGTTTCGACCGTTTGAACTTACCAAATATCTTCTTTGTGTCTCCTAATCCAATTTCATTCATGTGGGGGATTGTTGGAATTTTTTTTTATAAACTCTCATTTTGAGAGCACAAATTGAGTATGATAAATTCCATAGAAATGAAAGATTAAAGTGGATTCGAATTCTCCTCTGTGAAACTTCGAAATGGTATACTCAAATTCACAAAATGGTTAATGGGTGAATGAGAAATTGAGTCTCAAAGTGAACCCATTGTGTAGGGATTAAAATGAATCCCACATTGCTTAGGGAAATCACTTATATGTAGTTTATAAGCGAATGTGTGATATAAGCTATCAACATGTGTGGCATAGAGGCTCTCTCTTGCGCGTGCAGAGGGGGGGGGGGGGGGGGTGCAAATCATGGATCCCGAACCTTTGAATGCACGACTCGTGTGAGGGTGCGACCTGCGGACACGAATGCCGCTCCGATTGGACCATGAGAGTCCAGTTGACATTTTGCCACTTCCCTAAGTCAACATTTTTTTATTGTAATGAATAAGGAAAACTTTAATTGTTTAGATTCTGATTTCTTACTTGATCACTAAGAATACAGAATCGGGTTTTAATTAGAAATAAATCTCTTTGGAGAATATTATATAATTAAATTATTTTCTTATTAAATCAAAAATGAATTTCCAAAATAATCCAAACCCTAGTGTTTCGGTTTGGGTATTTAATACCTCTAATATTCTGTTCATTCTACAGAAAAATAATTACAGTTTTCATTTGAGCAGCCGAATTCTTTTCTTCTCTGGTTTTCTTAGTAAGTTCAAAACTCAGTTTGAGTTCGCTGGTATTGGATAGTGCTTAGGCCTACCACTGTTGAACCGTTGTATCCTGGGAGACAATCGCCTAATACATATACGGTGTTGTCCAGTGAAATTGTCTTAAGGACACCGTGTGAAACATGGGCCTCGGATCAAACTCTGTTTTTTAACGTGATTTTATTGTGATGTTACTTTTTGTTTTCCTTGATACCAGTCAGGTTTGATTGCAAATTACGATTTACACCTTTAATTCTATTGCGACACTAAATGTGATCTTATTAGCTTCATTTGTTGTGATAAACACAATGGAATTACCTGAAGAGCAGCCTCCTGACATAAATTGCTAATGAAGACCGGGTCCCCTGTCGCTGACAATTGAGTGTGGCATGAGGGGTGCAAATCATGGACCCTCAAACCTTCGAATGCACGACTCGTGTGTGGGAGCGACCTGCGGACACGAATGCAGCTCCGATTGGACTATGAGAGTCCAGTTGACTTTTTACCATTTCCCTAAGTCAACGTTTTTTTATTGTGATGAATAAGAAAAACTTTAATTGTGAACGGACAAAAATACCCCAAATAGTTGTTTCATATCAGATTTTTTTTCATTCATTTTACAGTGATAAAGTTGTGAAATAGAGAGAAAGTCTCATTAAAATTCATGCAATCACTCGAACGGCGACAGAGTGGCGCTACGTAGACGCATTCGGAGGTCGAGCTTGGGCTTTTGATAAAAAAAGCTCGAAGCTTCAACAAAAAATTCCAACAAAAAAAAAACTTGATCATGTTTTAAAAAAGCTCAGGTGTTCAACAAAAAAGATCGGAGCCTTGAAAATGAGCTCGCAGCTTTGAAATAAAAGCTGGAACCTTTACAAAAAAAAGCTCGATCCTTTAAAAAAAAGCTAGAACCGTTACAAAAAGCTCGAACCTTTGAAAATAAACTCGAAGTTTTTTTAAAAAGTTTGATCATGTTAAAAAAAAACTCGATTTAACTAAAAAAACTCTGAGCATTTTTTTAATTTGTCCAAACTATTTTTACATTGGTCCGAGATTTACAATGTCTCTTGAATTCACTGAATCTAAGATTAGAACTGTAAATTCAAGAAATGAGATCTCTGATGCGATCTATTTGGTCGCTGACCTGCTTTAAATCAGTCTGTACAACTAAATTTATAATATGACATGCACACCGTTGATGGAAGAAATAACCTCCATCTTGCGGGATATTTCTTGCAACAAACAATACAATAGAGCTAGTATTTGCAGATTCATTATCTAATGTGATCGAAAGGATGCGATGCGTGATTTCATATGTTTCTAAAACAGAAATAATGACATTAAAAATGTTTTTTTTTTGGTATGTGCAAAATCCATAGGATGAAAACCAATAATTCTTTTTGTTATCCTCCAGTCAGAATCTAAATAGTGTCCCGTAACACATAAATAGTCATGTTTGGAACATGCATTCCAAATATCAGAAGTTAATGCAACAGAGACACTTAAATGTTGTATTTCAGCAATTAAGTCATCCCTTTGGGTTGGCTCTGAAATATCAAAATCATCGTTGAGCATATTCAAACAGTCCGGAAAATAAGGGTGCTGGTTAGGATCCATTATCTGAAGTAAAAATATGAGCACTATAGTCGTTAATAGTCAAATTAAAAATCAATATTTACTAACAGTAATCTTAATTTACTAACAATAATTAATAAAAAAATAAATTCACTACTACAAATAAAATTGATAAATTTACTAACAACACATATGAAATACTACACATAAAAATCTTAATATACTAATAAAACTTATTAAAATTAACCACTAAACTTAAAATTCATAATGGTCCATAAAAAAATTATCATAAACAACTACACAAAAAATTCATAATCTACTAACAAAAAATATTAAATTCATTACTACAAATTAAATTGATAAATTTACCAACAACACATATGAAATGAAATACTACACATAAAAATCTTAATATACTAATAAAACTTATTCAAATTAACCACTACACTTAAAATTCATAATGGTCCATAAAAAAATTATCATAAACAACTACACAAAAAATTCATAATCTACTAATAAAAAATATTAAATTCACTACTACAAATTAAATTGATAAATTTACCAACAATAAATATTAAATTAAATACTACACATAAAAATCTTAATTTACTAATAAAACTTATTCAAATTAACTACTACATTTAAAATTCATAATATACTCACCAAAAATATTAAAATAAACAACTACACTAAAAAATCATAATTTATGAAAAAATATATTAAGTTTAACTACTACACTTAACATTCATAATTTACTTATTACAAAAATTAAATTCAGTAATACAAATTAACTTTCTAAATTTACTAATAACAAATATTATAATTACTACTGAACTTAAAATTCTTAATATACTAAACAAATAGTATTAACATTAAAGGCCAAAAATTGATAAACTGACTAACTAAATAAATATGTTTTCATTTAGTAACTACAGTCTAAACATAAACATATAAATTTACTATGAAAAAATGTTTGAGCAAAAGTAATAACAAAATTGTACCTTTAAAATTTGGTGTGTTGGTGGAAAATGTAGAGAATTTTGTAGAGAGAGTAATAATGAAATTGAATGAAAAAAAATGTAGAGAATTGGAGAATATAGAGATTGAGATTTGAAAGAATGAGAGATTGAAAGAATGATAAAGAGAGTGAATAGAAAATGAAATGGATGGAAGTATTTATAGAAAAATTTGATTTGGGGTCAAAATATAAGTTGCAAGATATGAGGGGTGTTTTTGTAATTTGTTTAGCCTCCAACGGCTGGATTTTGAATTCCAGCCGTTGGAGGGCATTTTTTTTTTAAAAAAAATAGTAACCGGTTGATGTGCCGGACCGGCAGACCGGTCCATAGAGCCTGGCACGCCTGCTAGGCGGGCCCGTCGGACCGTATACCCTCGGCCCGGCACGTGGCTTGCCACGGACCGGTCCTCAGCCAAGCACGGCCCGTTCTAGTGGTGGACCGACCGGCCTTCCATTATTACACCACTAATCCTGACATACATTTTTTTTTCCTTATTCAACGTTTATTATTCTTAAAAAATATGTTAGAAGTTTTATTATTAATATAATCTTGTTTCTACTTCTAGTACTTTTCTTGTTTTTTCAAAAAATGTAAAATCACATATATATATATATATATATATATATATATATGTATTTATTTATGTATGTATGTATGTGTGTGTCAGTGTGTGTGACTTCCATTTAAAAGTAAAAACAGTTTGTTTTATTATATTTATATAAGTTGTTTTAGTACCATGTAAAATTTAAAATCTATATGTGATTTCCATTTACATAAGATCATAAGAATATATATATAAAGATCATGAGATATGGGTATTGATTATAATTTATAAAAGAATGTATATTGTAGCAAATGCAAAGCACAACAAAAATTGTAAAAAGGAACACATGCAAGTAATTTCATTATACCATATATACAGTTTCAATTTTTATTGATAAAGTTCTCACTCTTGTTAATCATTATTGTATTTTCTGTAGTGCAGTTTCAGAAAGAAATCTTCTAATAAAAAGAAGATAGTGATATTATGCAGGATTATATGCATAAGATTGACCTTGTGGGGGAATGAATATGAACGTGGAAATATTGAACTTTGGTGGAAAGACGTTGGACTGCATGTGACCGCTCAAATGTTAAAATTTGAGTTTAAGTTGTAGTGTTGAACTTAGATGAATATTGTGAATCTTGATTTGTAAACTTTTTTTTCTTTGTTGTACGTTGTAATTTGATTAAATAAAGTTATTGTACAAGGAAAAAGAATTGTATTGTGAGCTTTTAAGAATGAATGTTATTTTTTGTTGTAATCATTGTTTATGGTCTAAAACAATCTATCTTTTATATATATAATTTATATATTTTGAACAAAAATAATAAACAAATCAACTGAACACAACGATGTAGGAATACATATGCATGTGTTGTGTGTGAGTCTAAACACCTTGAAAGAAGAATGAGGTCTAAATATACATTTGATGTGCAACAAAGCTTACTCCTCTTGAAGACTTCTCATTTACTTGATAAGTTGTCAATCTTCCTTGAAGCTTGAATATCATAAGTCTAGACAACTAATCAATACAGCGGAAATATTATTTTGACATGAAATTATACCAACATGATTCAAAAATCTAAAAACTCTAGCATGATCTAGATCTGAGATAAGACTTCTATATCATTATGAGATTAATGTTGATTTTAATTAATCTTTTATTAGATCATTTTAACTTCTGATAGTTTATATTTTTACGCACAATCTGTATATTATTATATTGATTAATTTCTAAACGTGAGGTTTCTCCATAAGAGAAGAGTAAATGAAAAGTTACTCTTGTACAAAATAAAGATATCATTTTAGTTTTCTATATATTTAACAAATGTGTCTCATCTCAATCTTCGTATCTCTCAAATACGAAAGATAATTGATTATCAGATGATTATTAATCAGTTATATGATATATTAAAGGTAACAAAATTTTATAAGTTTCAATCTCATAAACCTCAGCCGAGTGACTGTTCCTGAAGAACGATTAGAGTAAAGGGCAACAAATAAATCGTTTGATGTATATCATAAGCTTGTGAACCTTTTTGAACGGTATTATTATCAGGATCCTAATATAACCAAAAGTTGAGTTATGAATAAATCTATTTTTTCTACATCAACTCTACAAGAGTCTGATATTTCTAAAGAGATACAAGTCTATGAAATAACTAAAACCATTGAAATAGAAGAAATCTCAAGAGAGATACAAGAATATAGAAATTGAGATATTTCTATACATCATACAAGTCCATAAAATGACTAAATCCATTGAAATGAAGAAATCTCAACAGAGATACCATGATATAGAAATTGAGAAATTTTCTATAAATCATGTAAGAGAAATGTAGAATAATGAAAAAACAATTTCCAGTGATATATTTTCATGCACACTAGCGCTATGAAATTATAAATGGAAATTTTAAATAATTATTATGAAACTCATAATATCGATGATTGTAGACATAAGCATGATTGACCTAAACAAATAGAAGCAATTCAAGAAGAATTGACTTCATAAGCCAAACATAAAGTATTAAGACCAATAATACTCCAGATATCTGGAGATGTCAAACTAGTTGGATACTAATGGGTCTTTATACAGAAACGTAATGAGAAAAATGAGATTGAGAGATATGAGGCAGGACTCGTAGTACAAAGTTTCTCACAGAAACTAGGTATTCAATAGTGATGAATATAATTACGTTTCGAATTTTTTTAGATATAGTAATCATTTATCTATATGGTTCACTCAATGCAGATATTTATAATATCCGAAGGATTTAAAATGCTAGAAGAATATAAATCGAGATCTCGTAATCTATGTTTTATGAGCCTACAAAAAAACTTATATAGATTAAAAACATTATAGACGGATATGGTATAAATGTCTAATTGAATATCCGATAAAATAAGGATATAATAATCATATTATATACTCATGTGTCTTATGCTGATGTGTGATATCTTTATAATACATAAAAGCTCGTTCACAAACGAGACATGTTTTTACCTATAATGGCACGACAATTTAATACTTCATAAAGCAAGTCATTGTTTATACTCCCTCCAATCATTTATGATGTTATTCCATTTCATGAAATAATGTGGACGTGTCAGTTTTAGCAATCTAGAAATTACTTCAAAAAAAAAATTATCGGAGGGAACGTCCCATCTGAGATAGCATATCAAATTAAGTATATTAGTTATTTTTGGGCATATGTGCATTGTACTTTTTTTCCTTTCGATCAGGTCTTTTGTTCCATTGGATTTTCCTGACAATGTTTTAAAGAGGCAAATTCCCTAAGTACACTCAAAATCATTTTATCCATAAAGACCATCATAAATATTACATTGATCCAGTAAGTCATCGTATATATGTTGTCTTGATCAAGCACATCATTGTAAATATTACTTTGATCTTGCTAATCATCGTATATATGTTACATTGGTCTAAAAGATTATCATATCTTAAGACGCAATTGCTCATTCCATGACCTTAGTTGAGGGATGAATTGATTTCAGTAATTCATTAATCAAGAGAACAAACTCTTTACCTAAAGTAAATGGCTTTCATACTTTACAATTAACATGATGTGCATGTGTTTGGTAAAAACATTTTTAACATGAAGAAAGTTGATTGTTAAATATTATAATTCTCAAAACGGTTCTAAATAATTAGGCAAGCCAAACCAAAATATATTTGAAGTTAATTAACCAAAGATGATGATTTAAACACAAACACATAATGCTCCGTCCTACGGTTGTTTTTTTCGGTCTGTTTTCGTTTTTATTTGTTAAAAATAATTTCGAATTCGCATTCGTTAACTGTTTTTCATTTTATTTTTAAAAAATAAAAAATAAAATTAGTGTTAACAGTGAAATATTTAAAAAACACAACATATTTGTTTTCATTTTTGTTTTTGTTTTTCGGTTTCCATTTTTTTTTTTAAATATCATCTTTTTTTTTCTTCATCCTCACTCGGAGACTCTTCTTCTTCGTCGCGGAGCAGCAGAGCCCTAGGTACTTCTTTTTCTTTGTGGAGCAGCCGACACCGGAGGATGTGAGATCCTCCTCCGGCAAGCCGATGTAACTAGATCAGCGCTCCTCTGACTAGATCTGACCAGATCGACGATGCGATCAGAGCTCTAGCTGATATGCTCGTCTTCTGCTTCTTCCTCCTTAGCCGATCTAGCTATCTTCATCTTTTCCTCCTCCATCCTTGGCTGTCTTCCACTTCAATTTCTTGTTTGTTTTTGTGAGAATGGTGTGTTTGGATGCCGAGAAAATGGGGTGAAATAGAATTGAAGAAAAGAAATTTGGATGCTTCAAGCTTTTTGGTTCCTGGGTTTCAAAAGAGATCAACATTTACAATTGGACAACCTTTTTTTTTTTTACTTTTTTTCTAGGGGAAAAGAGATTCTTATTGGAAACAGGATACTTAGACAAAAGGCTCTGAAACAGTTCCCCAATCTGATCATACAGCACAGTAATCTGATCTAGAATAAGAAGAGGCATATATCTGCAACAGCTCCCAGATAGCAGACCAAGAAATTGAAGTGACTGCAGCAAGATGAAGGATCATTTTTTATAAGCATAGATACAAAGAGATTCATTTTTGTTTGTCTTTGAAAAAATTTGGATCGACTCTTCTCATTACAAAGAGATTCATATCGGTCATTTTAGGGGAAAAGAGAATGGAATCGAGGTATTTAGACAGCGAGCTAACCCGATGGCGCCAACCTATATTTAAATGTATATATTTAGATTATTATTTAATTTTCTGTATTTACGTGGATTGTATTGGTTAGATTTTCTGGGTTGTTAATGATCGTAGTAAATAATTTGTTTTTCGGGATTGTTAGAAATCACATATTTCTTCAAATCCGATCAATTTTCCAGATTTCTTCATATGAAGGAATTTTTCCATATTTGAAAAGCTTTTTAAGCTTCTTCTTTGTTTATATGTTATATATTAATTTATTTTATTTAAAATATTCTCAACTCATTAAAAAAAATATTAGGAAAATTATAATTTTTTATTTTATTTCGTAAACATATCAGACACGTTTTTTTACGTTTTTATTTTTAGAATACAACTTTCAATATACTCTGCCAAACGTGTTTTTGGATTACAAAGCTGAAACGAAAAATACTGTTTTCATTTGTCGTTTTTCAATTAAAAACAACAAATGAAAAACGTCTACGGAACGGAACCTAAATTACACACAAGTTTTGAAATGTAGCTGAAGGCATTTCACTAGCAGACTGGACCCATTATCAAAAATAAAGCCAAAAAGGGTGTGCTCGCCCAACTTCTTGCTGAGAAACCCCTGAAAGAGGTCACTGGCTCACTGCCATTCTGTAGCTGATGAGGTCCTGCCAAAATGTCGAAGACACTGTTAGCTACGACCACCTCATCTCTCTCCTCACTTCTCCCCATACCAAATACAAAATAATAATAATAATAATAAACTATAGTCTACCAAAGTAAACACAGACTTAATATTGCAAGATTTGTGCTCTTTTCCTACATCTGCTGAAAAGCTGAATATATCATTTTCGCTAACGTACTTGCATTAGTATTCTGCAACAGTGGCTGGGATGACCTTGGAATTGCTCTGTTGCTGTTCATTCTCATCCTACAAGCACAGCAGAAAAGTCACAACCTAAAACAGAAAAGAAAAACAGAAGTATAGTAAAATTCATCAATGGAGACAGGATTACCTGATTGAAACTAAAGAGGGATTAGCTTCAGTGCTGGCACCTCCCCAAGAGGAATTATAGTATTCTCCGATGAAACCGGTTCACTAAATGCATTCGTCATCCAACTCTACGCAGGGAATGTGTCCTTTCCACTTGACGCGTTCTTTTCTCAAAAGAGGACAGTCTGAGATCCTGAGTCTCCCAAGAGAAGAAGGCAGTCCTTCTGAAGGAAAGGACCGAAGCTTATGGCAACGAATGATCTCTAGCTCCTGAAGCAATGTGAGATTATTGAGTCCCCTTGTCAGAGTTTCCAGATTTTCAAGTTTACTAATGCAAAGAGATACAAGATTTCCAGGAAGCAAATATTCATCATCTGGAAAGGAAATTATATCTCGAAAACATTCACCAGAAATGCTGAAATCTTTAAGAGAAGTCAATCCGTGCAGTTTCCACTCGGATATGGGATTCAGATTCATGCAATTCCATATCTCAAGTGAAGTTAAATCCGGGGGCAAACAGCCTAAAGATAGAAGACTTGGACAATCACATATCGTTAGAACTTGAAGAGACATTGGCAGTCCAGTTTCTGGTAAACATTTTAGTAAGGGGCAACCAATTATAGTTATTTCAGTGAGAAGAGGCAGACTGTTCCGGAACTCAGGTAATGTTTTCAAGGTTTCACAATGTGAGATTTCAATATATTCAAGTAATTCACCATCCTCGATCATGGTCTCTGTAAGTGGTTCCAAACTTGAGCATTCTGAAATCTTCAATATTTTAAGGCCATAGGGCAATTTGCCAGAGGTAGAACATTGAAGGGATGGACAACCAACGATCTTCAGGATCTCAAGCTGTGATTTATAATTGTTGTTATCATCTTGCATCACTCCCTCGGGTAGGGACCGTAGATTTTCACAATATTGGATTGTCAACCTTTTTAGCGTGGTAGATAACTTACCTTTGGGAAAGAATTCGAGAGAACAACACCCTTCAATCTCCAATTCTTCAAGAAGACAACTGTTGCTTTCGCAACAATCAATCATTATATCCTTTGGCAAGGCCTTCATAGCTGGACAATCTTTTAGAATAAGATGTCTGAGCATGGATCCAAAACCTGTTTCTGGAAATGACACAAGATTTGGGCATGATTCTATCTGTAAATATTTGAGAGAAACGAGATTTGGAATCGCCAATGACATCGATGACATCCACTGGGAACAACATTTCCTGATTTTTAGAGTGGTTAGGGTGGAGAGGCCAGAAAGCATAACCTCGTTGCATATTGCAATGTTCAATTCAAGAAGCGATGAGAGGCTAAAAGGTGACATCAACTTTGGGCAATGACTAACAGTAAACTTCACAATAGAAGAAATTTGGCTGGGTAATTCTCCCTTCAACTCTGGGCAATTATGTAAGGTAAGCTGATGGAGACAAGGAAAAGATTCATTAACTCTGTCATCAGACCATAGCACCCACTCTTTCATATTTTTGAACTGTAGAATTTCCAAGGAAGGAAAAGACTTGGCAGATCTTTCTCCATAAAACTCGACATCCACTCTTTCTATTCCATCCAAGCCTTCCACGCACAACTCTCTAAGTTTGGGTAGTAGCCCAAGTGATGGAAGTGACACAATGTTTCTACAATGACATAGGTCTAAGCATACCATATCAGTGAATGAGGGGTCCCCTATCCATGATGCAAAATTTGTACCACCATAATGTGAAATTCTAAGCTTCTTAAGACTCCTATGAGGTTGTAAGAATTCAAGTACAGACATATCAATCTGTTCATTCTGAGAATTATTCATGTTTTCACTCCATTCCAAGGTCAAGTCATCAAGGCCCTGTTTCTTCTTCAGATTGGCAATCTTTGCATCTACAGTATCACACACATTACCCAACCCATGAATGGAAAGCTCCCCTTGAAGATGCGATAAGTCTTTCAACCCTCTGAGACTGAGCTGATCACCTTTTCCCACAATATATTTCGTCAATACTCGGAGACTGGTTAAATTACCTATTCCTGACGGCATGTCTAGCAAACAGTTTGTATCTCTAATATCAAGGTAATACAGGTGGATTAAATTGCGGATGCCTGAAGGTAACTTTGTTAATTCTGAGCAACCTCGCAATTGCAATGTCTCTAAATTGACAAGATTACTTACTGATCCAGGTAAGGACTTAATTTTAGTATAAGACAAATTGAGGTATCGTAAATGCTTGAGGTCACCAATCGAGTTTGGAAGCTCTCTAATGTAATAGCCACTCAAGCAAAGGGATCTTAAGCATCTAAATGTTTGCAGCATCTTACTCAAAACAATTTCACTTAGGTAACAACATGCAGTCCAAGGTGATTGATGATGAATTGGTAGTGCTATAAGTGTCCTTAAATACTTCATTTTGTAGCAGACTTCGAACCTTTGAGAGACATCATATACACAACGAGTGAATGCCAAATGACGCGTCTTTCTAAGAGTTCCATCTGGCCCATCAGTTTCAAATTTACTGCTTGCATTAAAGCATATTTCTCTGGAAACATATTGAGCCAAATCATGAATGAGATCATGCATCACAAAGTGCTTGCTGGTTGATCTTTCAAAAAATGACCTCGACAATAATTCGTTAAAATAACTGCGGCCTGCATCTTCCACCTGTTTCTTTACTTGTTGATTTGGGAGAAAACCCTCAGCCATCCATAACAAAATCAACTCATCCTTATTGAATTCATAATCCTTCGGAAAAATTGAGCAATATGCAAATAATCGCTTTAAATGGGAAGGAAGGTAGTAGTAGCTTAGTCTCAAAGCTGGAATAATATTAACTCTTTCTTCTGGAAAATTCCACATCTTGCTATTCAATATAGTTTCCCATTCTCTGCGATCCAATTTGGTTCGCAATAAGCCTCCCATGGCTTTTGCAGCTAATGGCAAACCTTTACATTTTTTCACTATCTCTTCAGCAATCAATTTAAGGTACGGATACTCATCAAAATTTCTAGTTCCCAATGCATGCCTTGCAAATAAAAATATACAATCTTCATCAGACAACAACTTCAGATGGTAAGTAGCAACGGTACCCATAATTGATCCAACACCATGGTTACGAGTTGTAACAATTATTTTGCTTCGATGGTCCGCTGCAGTAAAGGGTCTTCCTAGGACACACCAACTAGTGTAGTTCTCATTCCAAACATCATCCAAGACAAGTAGAAATTTCTTACCGGCCAACTTCTCTCTCAGCATTACTTGAAGTTTGTTCAAATCACTAACATCATAAGTTTCATAAGAGGTGGCCTGCAAAATTATTTTAGTTATCTTTACAAGATCAAAATCTTCAGAAACATGAACCCAAAATTTGAAATCGAAACCATAAGGTCCATAAGTAACTCTTTCATCATTGTAAACTAGCTGAGCAAGAGTTGTTTTCCCTATACCAGCCATACCACAAATAGGAATCACACCAATTTCACCACCACCATCCGGATTTTGATTCTTGAACAACAATTCAATAATTGCCTCTTTATCATTTTCTCTACCGAAAACATTTTTAGATTCAACCAAAGATGTGGATGGCAGCCTCTGATAGGTACAATTTTTCCTCACTTGAGAAACAATTTCTCGCAAGTGAAAGTCATCTTTTTGTGTCAATATATCTCGCAATCTAACAGACATCTCTTTGATCTTGGGAGTCATGCTGACATTAAACATAACCCCAGAAAAACAATAAGGAATCAGAATTCGTACCTTGGACTTGTTCATCAATTTTTGCTGCAAATACTGGGTGGAAAACTCATCAAGTAGGTCCTCCAAATCGAAGGCCAAGTCTCTGAGATCTTCCAGCCAGAGTTTCAAAACGCGACTGGTAATTTGCTTCTCGTCTGCATCCTCAAGCACAGCCTGGATCTTCTTCAAGTTCTTCTCCCACCTCTTCAATTCATTCGAGACTTTCTCCTGCCGTGCGAACTTGAGCAGATCGGAGGAACGTAATTCGTCAACCAGTAATCCCAACAGAGCAGGTACAAATGCCTCTCCTATGACTTCCATCCAATTTTAAGCGAAGGAACTTCTTTTGACTTGTCTTGATTTTTATTTTATTTTTTCCTTTACTTTTTCTTTTTCTGTCTACCCTACCAACCCCACAATATATATCACGTTGAGTCGTTGAGAGCATATATATTTGGAGAAAATTAATTATCATAAATAATAAATATTAAAAAAAAAATATTAATATAATTATTTAAATTGTACATAGTGATGATTTTATAATTTTTTTTTAAATATTAATTAAGATTTTTAACTTTTTTTATTATCGATATTAAAATTTATTTAATTATAAAATAAAAGATTAAGAAAATATAATAATTATTTTATTATAATTATCATAAAATGACTATATATTTAATTATAGATAATTATATTAAAAATATAAATACATATTCTTTTAAAAAAATTTAAAAATTAGGTTCTATAAAAATTCTAAAGATACAGTCATATTAAATAAAAATATCGATATAATACTGTACAGAAACTAAAAAAAAAAAAAATCCGCATCGGTGATCGATTAATCAAAAATATACATGTATTTATTTTATAAAAAATTATATCTATTCTTTTAATAAATAAATTTTGTTGTAAATTGGATGGATATTTCACAACTCCACCGCTTGTAATTACAGTGGAAATCCACCTTAGTTTCTTACTTTCTCTTGTCATGATCATTACCCCACGTGGAGGCTGTTTAGCTTTTGCTTTTTATCAGCCTTGCAAGTTGCATGTGACCGCCTCTTATTATTCTATGTAAATCAAGTGAACTTAGGTTGCGTATGATGCACCAGATAGAATTATATTATTTTTTAAAAATAGGATTAGATTAGATTAGTTATAGTGTTTTTCATGATTAGAGAAACATAGGATTCGATTAAAAATAGTGATATATTATATGTGGTATGTAATAGAATTGAAGAAATATAATATAATAATAAATTATAAAAATAAAAAGTTATTAAAAAAACTAATCTGGAAAATCTTTCCCATTCTCTCTCTTATATCTCTCTCACTAGTCACCATGTTAGCAAGATCTTTGCTCATCCTCTCATCTCTTTCTCTCACAAAAAAGGATCTCAGATTCATTAAAAAAAAAAACCAGTTGTTGAATCAAAACTCATCCATCTTTCATTCAGATTCAATCACTAAACCGAACAAAAATCCATAGTCAAATCCGGACCTAAATTCAAACAAAATCAAAACCAAACGTTTTACCTTCTTCTCATATCCTCTCACCGGATCTGGCCTTTTTCGTTCCTCTTCAATCTATCTAATTTTTCTTTTCATCTCTTATCTCCTATCAGCGGATCTGGTCTTTGTTCATCTGGGTGGTTGAAGATTGATCATGGTTTTTCCATTTCGATCTATCTAATTGTTCATCTGATGGTTGAAGATTGTGTGTTTTTGAATTGTTTTTTCTAGGTCTTTTTTTATTTGATTTCGACCATTTTTCTGGTTTTTTTAATTGATTGGCGACCTTTTTTCTAGTTTTTTTAATTGATTGAAGAAGAACAGTTAAAATTGGACCGGATAGAATTGATTGTTTTTCTCTTAAAGAATATTGGATCTCGGTTTGGTTGCTGAATAAATATTAAGTCAAAAAAAATTTAATATACTGAATAATTTTTTTCGTTTTTTGATTTGGTTGCTGAAGAAGATGATGATATTAGATGAGAGAAGAAGAGATGGGATTCATTTGAATCCCATCATTTTGGACGGGACAGCAACCGGATATAAGTGGCCCTGTTCGGATTGGACAAACTATCCGGTGTGCTTACCAAACGTGGGAACGGGATTGGAAATTGTCCAATCTAGTCCGGTGCAACAAACACACCCTTGAGGTCTATAAATAGTGGTGTTTGGAAATACACGTTTAAAAGTTCGTATAATCGTTAGATGGTTATCGATTGGTTCGATTAAGTTAAAATGGGTCGTATTATTTGGGGCGTGAAAAAATAAACTATTTATCAATTTTATTTAATAATCGGTTTAGACGGAGTTAAAGTTATTTATATATCTTTATTATATTATTTAAAATTTAAATATGGATTTTTCTTTTAAAGAAGTTGAATATTAATTTTATATGTAAAAATAATAATTATAAAATAAATAAATCATTGATCCCTTAGGTACAGATTAAGCTCCACCTAAACCCTAGATGTTGGACTACCGTCCAATTGGTGCCTACAAAATTCATATACAAAATTAAAAATTCATTTGGGATAATTTTTATTTTTGATTTTTAATAATATACCGTTTGAATATTATATTAAATCCTGACATCCGAATTTGTACAGCTCTATACAGGTGCTTAAGAAAAATTCATCTAACTCGACTTTTATCAATTATCAGACAAAACATAATATGTCTGCACTGTCTAATTTATATTTATAAATAATTAAAAATTTACGAAAAAGGAAATAAAAACAACAAACAAAAATGGAAAAAAAAATGATAAATAAAAAAAAAATGAAAGGAGTGGATCTCCATCAATCCAAACAGCCAGCTCAAATATCACCAACACAAGTACACCACTAAGATCAAACATCACCAAGATTAAAAAATAAATAAAAAATGAAAGGAGTGTTTTGGGAGTTGGGACTCTTCCTTTCCCTTCTGGCAATTGCCTGTGTATTCTGATTGAGGAAGCTGTTGTTTTTGTTTCTGGGTTTTAATGAAGTTGCTTCTTTTCAACAAAAAATAATAATAATAATAAATAAAAAAAACACCAGTATACACCACCAAGAACAAACATCACTACCCATATCATCGAGTTCATCAAGGCAACACCTAGCAGCTTAAAATCTCATTATCATTGTCAATCTCATGGAGTTCATCAGCGACGGCGATGAATGGCCCAGTTGGGTCTCCAATCTCCATGGTCGATGGTCGAAAATGAAGACCCAGATGTGTCTTCATCTTCGATGATGGTGAACCAGCTCCATCATCGGCGATGGCTGCGGGTTTGCTTCCGATCGTTGGCATGATTTAACCAGCTCCATAATTTTGTCTGCTCCAGATCCAACTCCATTATCAATCTTTGGTCTGGTTGTTGGGTAGACTGTAGCTAGGGTTGTAAAAGGGGGGAAAACACAAAAGAGTGAATGAGAGAGGGAAGGATACAATTGGGATTATAGTTTTGTTGTTCATTAAAATAAGGGTAAAAGGGTCAATAGAAAAATTTCACCATACCAAGTTTGGCTTCCCGGGTTTTTCTCAAAGGCCCTCTTAGAGAAAGTAGGTTGGGCTTGGCTTGCAGGAATAGAGCTCCTAAATAATCTTAAGACTGTGTTTGATTTTATTTATAGACCGAATAATGTTGAATTTTACTTAAAATTAAAAAGTGATTGAAATTGAAACTTGAAAAATAAGTTTGATTTTTTTCACCGAAAACTAAGTTTTTTATTTTTTTAAGTTATAAATATCTTAAAACAAATACTTTTACATCTATATCCTTTCAATTATTATTTATTATATATTTATAATTTATTATAACATCAACTAAATTTATTTATTTATTTATTTTGTTTGTTTATTAATCTATAATATTCTTGTTTTATTTTTTTTATTTTTTAATATCTTATTTCTTTTTTTATTATTGAATTTGTAAAGACTATGCTATTAAACTAATAATGTTGTCTGTGATGATTTGAATCTTGAATAATTACTCACTTTTATAAAGGTAAAAAAGATAACATGTCGAAGTTTAAATTCTAGGATATAAATACTTTTGTTATAGGTTATTTAAATAATTTTTTTAAGAAAAAAAAAATATCGGAGTCCCTAATAGATTTGTGATATGAAAGATTTGAAATTATAAAAGATTTGGAATTATAAAATTTATATCAATAAGTTGTTTTTTAATAAAGTGATAACTGAAAAATTTTCACTTTTATAAATAAATAATTTTAAGAGTTGTTTTAATGATTTTATCACTTAAATCAATCAAACAAAACAATTTATTGAAACATATTAAGTACCATTAAATGTGAAGTGAGAAAATCAAACAAGCACTAACACTCCAAAAACCACTTTTGGGCTTTCTTTTAAGCTTTCCAAAAGCTTAGCCAAACAGGCCATAAATGTTATCTCTCGTTGATCTCTCTTTATTCATTATTTACTTTATTTATACATAATATGTTATCTGTACGATCGTATGCGAGTAAAAAGCATCTCCAAAAAAGTGATTTATCTACAGCTCGATATTCGTGTATATAAGTAAATTAGTTCTCTAAGAGAGTGATTTACTTATATTTTATAATTTGTATTTATATATTTATATACAATATATGAGACTGACTTATACTGTGTCAACGGAACCTATAGGTTTGGATTTAGTTATTATGCAATGTAAATATTCATATTTATTTATTTATAAGTAATATATAAAACTAGCTACGGTTGTGTCGACAAGGACTGGTTGCAGTTGTGCCAACAGAACCTATATATAGTTCTGGATTTAATTATTATGCTCTTTAAATATTCATATTTATTTATTTATACTTAATATATAAGATTGTCTACGGTTGTGTCGGCAGAGACTGGCTACAGTTGTGCCAACAAAACTTATATATAGTTCTGGTATTCGTATTTATTTGTACGCGTTATATAATACTGACTATGGTTATTTCAATAAAGACTGGCTACAGCCGTGTCGACAAAATCTATATATAGTTCTGAAATTATTTATTATACTCTTTAAATATTCATACTTATTTATTTATGTACAATTTATTAGACTGACTACACCCGTGTCTACAGAACCTATATATAGTTCTGGATTTAATTATTATGCTCTTTAAATATTCGTATATCTTTATATATATATACACATTATATAAGACTGACTACGGCTGAATCGACAAGGACTGGCTATGGTTGTGTCGTCAGAACCTATATATATTTCTAGATTTATTTATTATGCTCTTTAAACATTCGTATTTATTTATTTATACATAATATATGAGATTGGCAAGACCAACTAACAAGAACTTAAAGTTTCTGGATTTATTATTGTGATATTTAAACTGGTGCGGTTTTGCAAACCAATCAAAACCTGAAGTTCTAAATGTTAAGTTTCATTAAGAACACAGAGTTCAGATTCATTGTAATATACATGAATGCCATACTTTATTATTTGGAATCTGAAGTTTCAAATCCCAATTCAAGAAATAGCTTGAAGTAATGAATTTGAATATAAAGTATTAAAATTTTGAACATGAAGTTCTAATCAGACTTAAAGCTCTAAATTCAATTTAAATGGTGATATTAAAATTTAAATATCAAAGTTTATTAGAACTAGTAGTTATGCATCTGATCAAGTTATGATTTTTTCATCTAGAAAGTCAAATTGTGATTTCCATTTGGAATCTGAAGTTTTTTTAAATTTTATATCTGAGCTTGCAGTTCATGGTGGAACCGGAAGTTCGAAAAATTAATATGATTATTGAGTTGGTTTTATCTCATGTTTATGAAGTGATATGTTTACATGTCATTCTTTTGAGGAAGACAACTACTCTTCTCCACGGGAGCAATATCAAGAGTTAGTTGGGATGTTGTGATCATCATAAAAGGATTTAAGGTCCTAATATCACCTATGATGAGATTGGAAATAATATTTTATCCATTTTGTATTTGTCCCTAAAAGAGCAATATCAAGAGAGTAAATTTGAATATATTTATATTCATGAGATATCAAAGCATACTAGGAGTGGATGTTTATAAATGATAAAGAGAAAAAGTTTATAGAATAAACATATTAAAAAAAGTTATCATTTCTGATGAGATACAAAATGACATTACAGTAATGATCATAAAATTCATAGAAGGAAAAATAAATATCTTTACTGAATGATGTGAATTTGAAAAACGAATTGTTTATCATTGAAACGCAATATGAATATATATGTATTGTCGATAGTGCGATGACATATACAATTCTGCAGAATCAGAAATATTTTGTGAATTTGACTTTGCTCAAAGTAAATGTCAATACTATATCAGGTCCAACAGATATGATAGAAAGCTCCGGAAGAGCCATGTTTTTGTTATCAAACAATACTAAACTATGTATCAATAATGCTTTATATTATTTAAGCAGAACAGTAAGAAATATGCTTAGTTTAAAGGCATATAACATTATTAATGTTATATTGAGACTATGAATAATAAGAATGTTGAATATCTGTGCATAATTGGGTCAAAAGCTCATTATTGAGAAGATGTACACTTTCTCATCTTGATTATATTACACAGTTATAAAAAGATGTAAAAGTTTATACGGTTATGGACTAGAGGTTCTCAAATCCAAAAATGTTTATATTTTGACATGATAGTTTTGGTCATCAAGGATCTATGATGATGCGTAGGATCATCAAAAATTATTATAGACATCAATTAAAGAGCCAGAAGATTCTTTAATTCTTTAATAATACATGCACTGCATGTTCACAATGGAGATTAGTAATAATATCATCAATTAAAGAACCAAGAAGCCACAAGAGAGGGAAAATATCATCTCATCATAGAGATAATGCAGAGAGGGGATGTGACCGTAACCAAGATAGCGTCGCAGTACAATCATGCTGATCCATTTACGAAGACCTTAACAACTAAACATAATAATTATTATTCTATTATTATGTTTCTTTGATTGATCACCTTAGAGCATAATTATTTAATTATATAATCTATGTTGTAAGGATACAAGTCGGACACCGTATGAATCTATCCTTGGTTGCAACAATTAATTGGAATAAGACACAATTAAGGGAAATTGATTCATGAATTACCTATGATAGATACCATGTTTTATGGTTCATGTGATACTCATATTCTCTATATTCTCAATGAATTCCAATTATTAAATATAAATAGACACCATGCTAGGTTATAGTTTAGAATATAAGTATTTATGTAGACACCATGCAATTTACATACCAACTAAGAGAGAATCATATGGCTTGAGTGAGATACCACCACCTTGTCATGAATATCTTCATAATGTTTGACATCTTTAAGTTTATTATTTTTCTATGGATTGGATGATTGTTAAGTGGTGGATAGGAGGTCCTACCTAGTGTTTTTCCATATATTTTTCTAATTAATTTTATGCTACGTTTTAGTTAGTTGTTTATTTAACTTTCTTTAATTTTAATAATCAATTCTAACCCCATGTGTGTGTGTCAAGTTTCTTTGTTTTTATATTTTTATTTAGATTAGAGTCATAAAGTGTCATAGATATAAACTTATTATTTAAGTAGGTAATTAATTCTTTATGGGAACGATCATTACTTTTCCGTTGTGATATCGTTTAGGATTTGTGTACTTATAAGGTTTTTATTATTTTTGTTTGCCTATTTGCCAACCAAAAAATAGGTGTACCGGTTGATGGAGTTTGATGTACTAGATGCGGTCTTGTTAATTGTTCAACCTCACTTTGTAACTGTTTGTGAAACACCAACACATAACATTTATGATTCTTTTTGTTATGTGAAACGAAGATCTGTAAGTCTTAAGTCAAAAATAATTTCAACAACGGAGCCATCAATTCTAGTACTGATCATAAAGTCAACTTCATCGCAATTTAAGCCAAACTGACTGCATATCTTCTCTGCCAATGTTTTCAAAGCATCCTTCGGTGCCACTGACAAAAAGAAAATAGATTTAGGATTGAATTGTCTATCTTCCCACTGTCCATCGTAGTACAATATCAAGAGAACCATATTTCTACTGTATGCAACGATTGTAATCAGTTCCATCATCATGGAATGAAAATACATGTCATGAATGTCATCACTCATCAGAAGAGCATGGAAATGTCCATGCATGGAATGATCATGAAATTAAATTTTGTGTCCATGAATCGAAAGATCGTGTCAACGAATGTAATTGAAGGATCGTAGAATGAAATTTCATTCCATGATCTTAAAATTTCATTTCATGGCAAGATCATGGAATGAAATTTCATGTCATGACAGTATCATGGACTGAAATTACACTCAAAGACTCAAAGCTCATAAAATATCCTCTACTAAGGGTGCAATGATACAAAGGCTCTAAGCTCTTAAAACACCCCCTATTAGGGGTATAATGATACAATGAATGCCCTGCCCTAAAGCTGGACTCTCAATCGGGACATATATACACACATGCCGCGAAGAACAACAAGAAGACCCTTCTCAATCATTTTCAACATATGTTATATAAATATGAAAGAAATCAATCATATGTATTTACAGTTACAGTTCAAGGTCCTAAGGATGCATACCGTTTTATGGCTAAAACGAATTAGGACCGTTTCAATCACGTCAACAAATCCTTCTAGACCAAACGATAATGGCAGAGATACCAAATTGTAGTTCAATTTAGGTTAACCGACTTGAATTGAATAAGATGATGTACGAATCAATTGGAAGACATTTGCCGTAATGGATTGTATCGATTACGAATTTAGATTTATGGAACTTACCTTCATCTAAGATAAGAAAGAGGAGAGGGATCGATTAAAGCTGATAGATTATGTGATGAATAGTGAGGACGTCATCGTTTTGACAGTCTTTTAGGGTCATTTTCAACCTTGTATATTAACAACCACCGATAACTCCATTAAAAAGGTTTTGACTGTCGTAGGGTATACTTGTTATTGAACCCACTAACTTTCACTACTGAATCAGTATATCGGTTATAAATGGTTTTTTAAAAACATTTGACTATATATAAAAAGTATAAAATCAAAGTGGTTATTCTATAAAATTAACTGTATAATATTTTCACATCTACAAGGTTAATAATAGCTGCAGACCTAGGTTGTTTGAAAATTATGAATATTTTAGTTATTATACAAGATATGTATAGTCTTTTTTTTT
This sequence comes from Dipteronia dyeriana, assembly GCA_032871835.1. NCBI lineage: Eukaryota > Viridiplantae > Streptophyta > Magnoliopsida > Sapindales > Sapindaceae > Dipteronia > Dipteronia dyeriana. The sequence continues at coordinate 236,585 of CM065302.1, read as the reverse complement.
CTTTTCTTTTTTGTATTTCAGTAAAAAATGCCCCTATTTTAAGTTCAAGTGGTAAAATTACCCTTTTCATTGAAAAAATTACAAAAATGCCAAATCTTTCCAAAATACTCTCACTTAATTCACAACCAATCAATACACCGAAATACTTATAGGTTGATAATATATATTGAAAAAAATTCAAGATTAAAACACAAATTTAGTAGTGCATGTTCAAAACATATAATCAATTCAAAAAAACTATATTAGTTGATAAAAAATGAATGTGATTTTAAAATAAATTGTGTTTCGGGGAAGCACAATTTTTATGCATGGGTTCATAGGTGAGTTTCTGTGCTGTTTAGATTCACCTAAAAAAAATTATCAGTAACGAGTCCGTCGTACAATGTTTTATAAATATGGAATAACGTTGATCAAGAACAGCAACAAATTTATTATTAACCCCGATTATAGATTCTTATTAGGTAAAAAATGGTAATAATTTTGAAAATTACAAAAACTAACTTCGAGCTAAAATATTGGCATGGATGCAGTGAAATATAATTATAATCTGGACCTAACAAGGTGCAGTTATTACACCTACATTAACTAATGAAAAATGTTTAGGTACTGACGCTTCCAATGGGATGTTACCTCACGATCTTCTTTCTTTAACTTTTTATATTTATCTAATAAAATAGGTTATGGGGCATCACCCCAACACCTTAGATACTGACAGCACTTCTTAACTAATTGCTGCTTTGATACCATTTATTGAATGCATATATAAATCTTTGGACCGCCATAACCTTTAGTGATTCTTCCAACAACACTATCACACGTATAAGATTACTTTACACCAGCCCAAATATCTTGGCCAAATAATCTGACTTTTCTTTTCACTTCAATTTTGATCTTTGCTCCAGTGGTTGGATCATTGATGCAGGTTTCTTCAAGAAAAATAACTTTATCATCCACTCTAACGTTTTTGTGCCCAACAAGTTCAATCCAATTCACAGAAAGAACACGACCTTCACTGCCCATCTGTTGAATTGAGCAGCGAAAGACCCAGAAATGGTCACAATCATCATAAACTTGCATATCCATAAAATGGCCTTCTTCGAATGGTATCGAACCCAATGAACTTGTCGGAATTGATAAGCTTCTCATAACATCCATGTCAGTGACTATCTTTGAGAAGAGCGTTGCCATTGCTGATAAATAATCTCAGTAAAGAAATATAAATGAATTTGATAACATTCTTTTGCCACAGCAGATTTTATATATACATGATTGTTTTTACGCGTTAACGTCGTTTCTGGTTAACTGATTTCATTTCACTTGAGATTCCCAGAAATTAAAGAGAATGGGATGTTTATGCGCGTTAACGTGTCTGGTTAACTGATTTCAAAAGCACTTTCGTTTCCTTTGTTTACTTTTGAAAATATTTTTTTTATTAAATTTATTATTATTATTGTTTTTTTTTTTTTAACAAAAGTTCCCAGAATTTTTTCCTAAACGGAATGGGACTGGCTGCTGTGCAGCGGGCTGTATCATACGGTATAATAATTATAAAAAAAGGAATGGGACAACCTGTTGCCACCAAATAAACTATTTTTTTTTATAAAAAAAATCAACTCCTAAAAATTTATAATTATAAAATTTTAAAAATTAAATTGAAACCTAAATAAAAAAAGTTATATAATAAAAAATTATATTTAATTAAGATAAATAAATAAATTATATATTTTTATATAATTTTTGATATTTTGATTTGTAATCATTTCCACGGCTCTAGTAACCATTTTACGGTTTTGGTAACTACTTTTTAGTTTTTAAAATTTAGACTTATAACTATTTTCACGGTATTGGTAACTATTTTCACGGTTTCAGTAACCATTTTATGGCTTGGGTAACCACTTTTTAATTTTTAATATTTTGATTTGTGACCATTTTCACGGCGATGGTAACCATTTTAACGGCTCTTACGACTCTGGTAACTACTTTTTTATTTTTAAAGATAGTCATTGACATGGATAGTCACTACATTTCCACGGTGCTGATAACCATTTCCACGGTATTGGTAACCACTTTCACGGTATTGATAACCATTTTCACGGCTTTGGTAACCATTTATACGGTAATGATAACCATTTTTTTATTTTTTTATTTTTTTATTTTTTAATATTTTGACTTGTGACCATTTCCACGGTGATGGTAACCATTTTTACGGCTCTAGTAACCATTTTCACTGCTCTAGTAACCATTTTACGGCTCTAGTAACCATTTTACGGCTCTGGTAACCACTTTTTAATTTATGAAATTTTGATTTGTAATCATTTTCATGGCATTGGTAACCACTTTCACGGCTTTGGTAACCATTTTACGGCTTTAGTAACCACTTTTTAATTTTTAAAATTTAGACTTGTAACTATTTTCACGGCTCCGGTAATCATTTTCACGGCTCCGGTAATCATTTTACGGTTTCCGTAACCACTTTTTAATTTTTGATACGTTGATGTGCAATCATTTTCACGGCGATGGTAACCATTTTCACGCCTTCGGTAACCATTTTACGGGTCTAGTAACCAGTTTTTAATTTTAAAAAATTTAACTTGTAAACATTTTCACAGTATTGATAACTACTTTTACGGCTCCAGTAACCATTTTACGGCTTTAATAACTACATTTTTTTTTACTTGTAATCATTTTCACGGCTCCAGTAACCATTTTACGGCTTCAGTAACCACTTTTTAATTTTTGATATTTTGATTTGTAACCATTTTCGTTCACGGCTCTAGTAACCATTTTACGGCTTCGGTAACCACTTTTTAATTTTTGATATTTTGATTTGTAACCATTTTCACGGCGATGGTAATCATTTTAACTGCTCCAGTAACTATTTTACAGATTTAGTAACCACTTTTAAATTTTTAAAATTTAGATTTGTAACCATTTTCACGGCTATAATAACCATTTTCACGGCTCTGGTAACAACTTTTTAATATTTGAAGTTTTAACTTGTAACCATTTTCACGGCTTTGGTAACCACCGTTACGGCACTAGTAACCATTTATTCAGGTTTGGTAACCATTTTTTATTTTATAATATATTGACTTGTAACCATTTTCACAGTGCAGATAACTATCTTCACGGCCCCAGTAACCATTTTACTAACCACTTTTTAATTTTTAAAATTTTGACTTGTAACCATTTTCACGGCACTGGTAACTATTTGACGCCTATAGTAACCATTTATTAGGGTTTGGTAACCATATATTTTTATATAATAATTTAACTTGTAACCGTTTTTATGGAAATTGTAACCATCGTCACGGCCTCAGTAACCATTTTACGACACTGGTAACCACTTGTTATGTTTTAAAATTTTGACTTGTAACCATTTTCACGGCGATCCATTTTCACGGCGATGGTAACCATTTTCACGGCTCTAGTAGCCATTTTACGGTTCTGGTAACCATTTTTTTTATTTTTAAAATTTAGACATGTTACCACTTTCACGGCTCCAGTAACCATTTTACAGCTCTGGTAACCAATTTTTAATTTTCAAAATTTTAACTTGTAACTATTTTTATAGGGGTAACCACTTTCACGGCTCCAATAACCATTTATACGGTTTTGGTAACCATTTTCTATTTTTTAATATGTTTACTTTTAACTATTTTCACGGCAAGAGTTATTTGAGAATGATATTAGGCATATGAAACAATTCCTTATCTATAAGTAAGTTTGAAGTTTATATTTATTTTAGAATTATATCAAACTGGCTTAATTTGTATTGAAGCAACCTGTTAATTTTTTGTTTTCGTATTGATTATTGTTTCATGGGTTTTTAAAAATTTGTAACTACTTATACTATCGTGGTAAGTATGTTGTTTTTTTTTCTAACATTAATCAATTTCCTCCCTAGTATTGAAATTCTTTTTATATTTGAAAATGCCATAATAATAATAATAATAATAATAATAAAAACTATCGTAAACTGTATGCATAGGAGAAATTATATTTGCTTATATTCATATTAAATAATTATTATCTAATCCAATTAAATTTTACAATGTTGTAAATAAGCCATATCGATTGTGTTCAACTATTAATCAAATGTGAAGGTAATTTTGAAACGATTGGATATTCTAGTTACTCTATCGCCATGAAAGCATTCGTGATTACATCCATTCTTATACATTGTTTGGATTATTAAATTCAAAAGTGTTTTTACTTCAAATATAGTCTAAATATTTATCAAACTATAATTAAAATCCCTTACTTCCTTTAGTTTTGCAATATTTATCAATCAATCGGTATGTAATCAATTATATTCAATGTAAGTAAGTGCGATCTAATGATTTCTAATAGAAAAAGAAAAAGATTTTTTAGAGATTCATAGATACATACAAAGGTTTTCATCATACTTTCTTCGGATCATTTACATTTCATTCATAGCATTGAAGTCGTATATCACAAGTCTAGAGAAAAAAATAACTTTTTCTCCCCCAAAATTGTTTCAAAGCTGGTAATTGTCAATACCCGAAATTGGATGCTTGCAATGCTCTGTAATCTGGCATTGCTACCACCTACCAATTATCGAAACCTCCGAAATACAATAGCAAATCTAATATACTTAAACCTAGCAGACACGAGCATTGAGTCTCCATGAACACGAATGTATTTAAACCCTTTCTTAAGAGCATAATTCAATCCTAAAATCAAAGCTCTATACTCAACAACATTATTAACTGCAATTCCCACTCCTTCACACAAAATGAATATACAACACCTACAACTGTAATGTTGTACTAAGATTTTCAGAGCCTGTATCAAACATTCTCTATATGCGTATCTACGAAAATTAAATAATGAGCTCTTTTATTCACTCTACAGTTTGCACAATACCAACTAGTAGGAGATTTTATGACGCAGTGAAAACGTAACAAGAATTAGACCGACGTTTAAATTCTATTGAAAACTGGAATTCACTAGAATAAAGTTAAAACTTTTGAAATTTTATCGAATAATAAGCTACTGAGCCTTTCGGCTTACAGGGCTATTTAAAGCGAAAGAACCCTAACCCGAATCTTTATTGGACAAGAAACGGGATTACATATTAAAAGCTGCCTAAAATAACGAAAACTGTCAAAAATAACGAAATCACAAAAGTTACGGAAATAAAATATACTAACGACTATAATCAAACCGGAATTAACGGTAGACGATCCTGGCTTGTCAATGTCAACTTATGACTAAAAAAGAAACTTTCAGAGGTTTTGTTTAACAGCTATTTTGTACAATGACTTAACATTAAAGATAAATATTAAAAAGAGTAATGTTAGACGTTCCGATCTTTTTTAACAAATTGTGTTCCATATAATATGGCATGTAAGGTGTCACACTCGAATATTTATTATCTAAATATTTATATCATTTAAAAAGTGTCTTTTGACATTATTTATATGTTTTTATTTTTTATTTTTTTTAAACCATTTTTGAATCGGAAATGCGTTGAGATCCAAAAACTTAATAAAAATGTAACTCATTTTTTATTGTTCAAAAAAGTTTCCACGTTAACTTCTTAGTTAGCATTCACACTTTAATTTTAGATAATACCTATCCAATTGACAGTTATGTATGTGACTATGTGCCATGTGGTACTTTGTGGCGTTTAATCAACAACTTTCTGGAAGATATTTGCATGATTGATTTTTTAAATTGTTTGGTGAGAACGACCATAATATATTTGTTGATTGGTGATTGATATTGATGGCTAGAAGCCTAGACCTTTTGTCCTACTTCAAAATCAATAAATAAAGTTGGGCATGTGAAATATATAAAAGTCAAAAGATGCATGCATTGTGAAAGTTGAGTTGTAAGATAGTCCGTACATCAGTTGGAATAAATGTATGAAAAGTTTCCCAAAAACTCCTGGTCTTTTGCCAAAATATCATAATTTTAAATTTCTTTATTTATCAGTCTCAATTTTTTTTTTTTAAAATACAACACTTTAATCCTTTTATTAGTCAAAATGATCGAAAATATAGCTATTTTGACCATTTAAATGGAAATTGAATTAAAAATTAAATCATGAATATAGATAGGTCTGTTGCCCTTTTAGTCCCGAATTGGACGCCCAGATCGGAGATCACCTCGAAAGCAAATATCTATACAAAAGATAAGTACGATAATAATCCATAAAATTTAGGACAAGATAAATCAAGTAAATGTTGTAATTCAAAATTCTTAACAACAAAATATGAGATAAACCGTAAATATTGTAGGTCTCCACCATGTGTACGTCAGCGCCCTTAGCTTGCCGGAGTCCCTCTAACCCCTCACGTCGCTCGTCAAGCTCATGCTTGAATGAATAAATGGAATGCTTGTACACAGGGGCACCCTACGAGAACACATCAAAAGCATCGAGGTCCTCCACCGACCGAAACTGCTAAACTGGAATCTTTACTCTCTCGTTGAACCTCATCGCTATACAGTTCAACATATAGAGGAGGCAGAGCTTCACAACATCATACGGCTGCTGAAACTCTCCGAGTGTCAGAACAACCCTCCGCTCCTCGATCGATACCTCATCTATACGAGTAAAGTACCATTGTTGTATGTCATTCTTCATGCTAGCATACAGGGTTATGTCCGGTATGACTCCAAACCGTAAACCGGTGATCAGACAGAATTCTACCTTCGAGAACCTCACCGAATGATTCCCTAACATGAACCGCATCTCATCTGTCCGGCCATTATGATGCATCTCCCGCAAAAGCAGTCGATGCATCATGATGGATAACGCCACCTGAAAACTACATTTGCCGATGCATCGTCATGAAATGCCTGAATCATGACTCCATGAACCGACGTCGGTCTTCAATAGCAAAATCTTCAGGGACCCGGTTAAGTGTGTCATCTATACTGCTAAGGGTGTCAAAATGGCCGTGGCGAGCGAGTTTGCCTTCGTACCAGTTTCCCTCTGGAGTTTTAATCAAATCCTTCAACTTATTCTTCATCTGTAATGTCACATAAACAATACATAAGTCTACTGAAAAAGACTCGAAAACAACATAAAAAGTCTCGAGGAGGGCAACAAAAAGCTCAAGCTTTTGTAAAATAAGCTCAAGACTTTGATAAAAAAGCCCGGAGCTTTGAAAAAAAAGTTGGGAGCCTACCCAACATAATATTCCAAAACAAAAAGCTCGGTCATGTTTTAGAAAAGCTCGGATATTCAACAGAAAAGCTCGGAGTTTAACCAACCCAATTTTTCAAAAAACAAAAAACTTAGGTGTTCAACAAAAAGGCTCGGAGCTTTGAAAAAAAAAACATGGAGTTCAGCGAACCTAATTTTACAAAAGAAAAATCTCCGGCAGTTTTCAAAAAAGCTCGGATGTTCAACAAAAAAGCTCAGAGATTTGAAAATAAAGTTCGACCGTGTTCAAAAAAAGCTTGGAATCCAAAAAAAATAACCTCGAACAAACTAAACCTAATTTTTTTTAAAAAAAGCTCGGGTTCAATCAAAAAAAGCTTGGACCTTGATAAAAAAAGTCTCGGAAACCTAAAAATTCATCTTTCTTAAAAAATATTCAACCTCATTTCAAACCCTAACCTAACCCACAACCATTCCTAAGTTTCCAACTCAACCATAATCTACAATTTCAATCAACACAAAACAGATCTAACATGCAAGGCAACTTCTCAACAACAAAAACGATAATAAAATCAAACTCAACTTACCTCTTTCGATTCAAGAATTTCTAGAGAAGTGTTGAAATTCCATAGCTTTCCAACTTCCAGTCACTTCGTCATCGATTAACTTTCCGTCGATTTCTTTCTCACTCTACTTTTTCTCTCTCACTTTGAAAACAATATTTTTTTTTTCTTTCAATAAGTCAGGTATTTTCATCTGATCACTTTAATTGGTGCATTTTAAACATGAATTATTAATGCGGTGATATTTGCACAACCCTCCAAAATAGTATCATTAATTTTTCGATCCTTTTTCACCTCTATAGGGTTAATAATCGTTACGGACCTAGTTAAAAGGAATAATTTAGTTACTATACAAGATACGTGTAGTCCTTTTTTTTTATTTCAGTAAAAATGCCTCTATTTTAAGTTCAAGTGGTAAAATGACCCTTTTCATGGAAAAAATTACAAAAATACCAAATCTTTCCAAAATACTCTCACTTAATCCACAACAAATCAATACACCGAAATTCTTATAGGTTGATAATATTTATTGAAAAAATTTCAAGATTAAAACACAAATTTAGTAGTGAATGTTCAAAATTTATAATCAATTCAAAAAAACTTTTGTAGTTGTTACAAAATGAATGTGATTTTAAAGTAAATTGTGTTTCGGGGAAGCACAATTTTTATGCATGGGGTCAGAGGTGAATTTCTCTGTGCTGTTTAGATTCACCTAAAAAAAACGTTAATAGTAATGAGTCAATCATACAACGTTTTATAAATATGGAACAACGTTGATCAAGAACAGCAACAAATGTATTATTAACCCCGATTATAGATTCTTATCGGGTAAACAATGGTAATTATTTTGACAATTACAAAAAAACTAACTTCTAGCTAAAATATTGGCATGGATGCAGTGAAATATAATTATAATCTGTACCTAGCAAGGTGCAATTATTAAACCTACATTAACTAATTGCTGGCTTTGATACCATTGAATGCATATATATATCTTGGGACCGCCATAACGTTTAGTGATTCTTCCAACAACACGATCACACTTATAAGATGACTATACACCAGCCCAAATATCTTGGCCAAATAATCTGATTTTTCTTTTCACTTCAATTTTGATCTTTGATACAGTGGTTGGATCATTGATACAGGTTTCTTCAAGGAAAATAACTTTATCATCCACTCTAACGTTTTTGTGCCCAACAAATTCAATCCAATTCACAGAAAGAACACGACCTTCACTGCCCATCTGTTGAATTGAGCAGCGAAAGACCCAGAATCGGCCACAACCATCATAAACATCCATATCCATAAAATGGCCTTCTTCGAATGGTATAGAACCCAATGCACTTGTCGGAATTGATAAGCTTCTCGTAACATCCATCTCAGTGACTATCTTTGAGAAGAGCGTTGCCATTGCTGATAAATATATAGTTTATATAGATGTAGCCTGCAGAGATGATCTCAGTAAAGATATATTGAACTTGATAACATTCTTTTGCCACAGCAGATTTTATATATACATGATTGTTTATACTTTATACGCGTTAACGTCGTTTCTGGTTTAACTGATTTCATTTCACTTGAGATTCCCAGAAATTAAAGAGAATATATAGTTATATACATAAATCTTTCTACGTCAGTTCTACGACCTTCTTCCAAACCCAAAAGAACTTTCGTTTCTTTTGTTTGCTTTTGAAAATATATATTTTTATTAAATTTATTATTATTGTTGTTTTGTTTTGTACTGTATTCGTGTAGTTCAAACAGTCCAAAGGGTTTTTTTCTTTTTTACTGCACTTTTCTAGAATTCCCACTAAAGGTTTTTGTTTTTTTAATATTTTATTTTATTTATTTTTATTTTCATTTTTACGGTGCAAGGCAAATAGAAAAGAAACGACATAATTTCACATAAGTCCAACATTTTTGGTGATTTCTTACCTTTATATATTCCTTCCATATTAATCGCTTTAGTCTTTTATTTTTCTAAAACTCAACACTTTAGTTTATTTGACTAAATATTTAAAAGTTAACTATTTTAAAATCCATAAAAATACATGTTTGTCATTATTACTATTTAATTTAGTTAAAATGATTATACTAGTTTTAAATTAAAATTAAAATAATAAAATTCTCAATAATAAAATCTTAAATAAATATTACAAAAAATCTTAAATAAATAATAATAATAAATCCATTTTTTTTTGTATTTTTATCATAATGGATATTTATTTAGCAAAAATGATTATCTTAGCTTTAAATGATCTTTTTTCATAATTTTTTTTATAATCTATTTATTCAAGATTTTATTGTTAAGAATATTATCGTTTTTCATTTTAATTTAAAGCTAAGATAATCATTTTAGCTAAATAAAAATCCATTATGAAAAAAAAAATACAAAATAAGAAAAAATTAATGGATTTTTTTAATTATTTAAGATTTTTTGTAATATATTTATTTAAGATTTTATTATTAAAATTTTTATTATTTTTCATTTTAATTTAATGCTAAGATAATCATTTTAGCTAAATTAAATAGTAATAAGGGCAAATAGTTGACTTTCAAATTTTTGGTCGAATGGATTAAAGTGATGAGTTTTGAAAAAAGTAATGACTAAAGTGGTGAATATGAAAAGATATTAAAGGTGACAAATCACCAAAATAGTAGGACATATGTGAAATTCTACCGAAAAGAAACCGAGGAGAATGAAGAATAGGAACTCGTCTAAAACAGGTCAAACCTCTATAGCCAACATCGAAAATAGGACTAACCTCTGGGAGAGGATCTTCAAAAACTTCAAAACCAATATCCATCCAATGACCTATTATGCTAAATTTTGAAAATATTTACTCATAAGCACACAAATCTGTTGTAGAATAGCTAATATGAATACGAGGTCGTTCCCATGAGAATTAATGAAAAACTAATTGAATCTTAATTTAATCTAATGCTAACATAGCTAACCTAATGTGACGAATTATAATTAAACTTAACCAAATAAGTTCGAAAACAATCAATAAAAGAATACTAAGGTATAAGAATCCACCACTGTGAAATTTCATAGTTTCCTGATAATTTATTAATGCCCTAAATTATAATAACAATTATAAATGAATTTATTGTTTACCCATGAATTTAACAATGAGTAAATTAATCAAAATCATAAGTTGGTTTTTTTTTATTCAAAATATAATCCCTAGGCATTCTATGTATACAATTTGACAAAAAGCAAAGAATCAAAGAAATTATAATTAACTTTAAGAAACCAAGCATTGATTAATTAAATATATATACCTAACTATTAATGCTACATGATATCAAAGATGAAAGGGTTTAATATTTCCTAATCAATTTAAGTAAAAACTGTAACATTAAAGAGCAATATTTTGGTAATCAATAAATATATCTGAAAATTATTTCATAACACAGGGTTTCATCGTCTACCTCAATACAAATAAAATTAGAAAAATATTGAAATTAAAATAAGCAATAGAACCCGGATGATGCATTGGAGCTCCACCTTACACGTACATAAACCACAAACCAGTTACCAGTGTTCGAGAAATCGACCCCTTAGGCCGAGTAATCGGCTCAATACAGCTAGTCGACGAGTCATTATAGTGAAATGGCCAAAATCGATCTGATTAGTCGATCCCCGACTAATCGGCAAGTCAGTTTATGTCTTCTGCCGCTCCATCGCCAGTTCGTCGAGATCCTCATTGCTATCTCATCGCTAGCAAAACAATTATGCACTTCACTTCTTCTTCAATCAAAGCTGTCGAGATCGCCATCCACTTTCAGTCATTGAGATCGCTGAAAGCTATAGTCTGTAGTCGCCAGATCGCCATCATTGTCACTCGTCCAGTCTTCCTCTGGTCTCCTTAGTCCAGTAAAAGACAAGTCAGAGAACCGTGATTAAGAAAAAGAAGATGATTGCGAAGAAGATGGAGATGAGCTAGAAAGAAAACAAAAGAAATTAAAAAATATGGAGTTTGAAAGGAGAGAGTGTTGTATGTGATGGAGATGGAGTTTGAAAAAGAGAGAGAGTGTTCAAGAAGAACATGAGTGAAAGAATTAAAAAAAAAAATTGTCTGTGATGTGCCCTACCAGTGAAGAATCAAGATGAATGTTGAAATGTGGGAGTGTCTGTGATATGCCTCACCATAAAAGGAATTTAAAAACATTAAAAAAAAGCACAATGAAGAAACAAAACAAAGCATAATAGAAAAAAAAAATCCTAGAGACTAATCGACGTTGCCTAATTGGCCTAGATGCTAGGCGTTGGTTTTCCGCCCGATTAGCGTCTAGTGCTTCCTAAAACCTTGCTAGTCACACGTCTCCTACGTAGAGCTCCCACCAAGACTGCCAATCTCCCTCGAACTTCAAACCACCAACCCTCATTCAGTCCAGCAGAAGAGTTTTTAGAGCATTTCCCACATACTTTAAAATTATGTCTCAACGAAATTTTAGAGTATGGGTTGCTCCCACCATACTCCAAAATTAAGTCTTCAATAATTTTTTTTAGAGTTTCTAAGATTGATACTCTAAATATAGAGTACCAAATCTCATATCCTAAATCCACTTTTCAATATTTTTTTATTCTATTTATATCCTTTTACCTTTTCATTAAATTCAATTAAGGCGAAATTACCCTATTTGGCTTTCAATTAGTAATGTATAATCAATTTTAATTTATAAATTTTATTAGCATAAAAATTAAATCATTAAAAATGTCACGCCTAGATCTTTAAAATAAATCCAATATTGAATATTAATTTAGAATTTTTATTATTCTTTCCTCATTTTCATTTTTTTTTTAATTTGTTATAATTTTCTCAAAAAAGAAAAAAAAGATTATTATGTTATAAAAAAAATCTCTTATTACATATTAATAATTATAAGTTAGTAATAAAATAAAATCCAAAACATAATATTAAAATAAAAATTATTAATATTAAAAATTACAATAACATAAAAATATCAAAATAAGGATAGAATTTTTTTTTTGCATCAATATTATTAAAATCTCTTTATCAAAACTTTAAGACAATAACTGATTGAAATCTTTGTTTATAATATATTAATGTGATAATTCATAACAGTAACTGTTTACTCCACACATATTATTAACATCTATTTATCAAATGATTATACAAAATATGCTAGTTGCCCATGGTGCTATTGTATTTTGGTGAAGAAATTAGATTAAAAAGATTTGATTGAAAATGTTAGAAATGTTGTGATAAAATAGATTTATTCTATGTTATTATCTTCTCTTGTAATTGTAGAAATAATTCTCCTTATGCCTATATATAGGTTCATTGTATAAGCATTCATGACATATAAATAAATTCATAGAATTAATTCCCTCTCATTTTCCTCTCCTGGTTTGTATTATTACTTTCTACGTTTTTATACTTTGATTATAACACGTTATCAACACGAATGTTTTTATTATTTATTTGATATCTTCTTCTTCCTTTCTTATTAATAAAGGTTTGCAACAAGAATATTGCTTTCGAAAATAAGAACCATAAGTTCTTGATTTGAAAAAAAGAAGGTAACAATAATCAAAAGTTCTTGATTCGAAAATCAATACTAGAAGTTATTGATTCGAAAAGAAGAACCATAAATTCTTGAATAAAAAAAAACCCAGAAGTTCTTGATTCAAAAATCAGAACAAGAAGTCTTTGATTCAAAACTAAGAACAAGAATTTCTTGATTCGAAAAATAAGAATCAGAAGTTCTTGATTCGAAAAATAAGAATCAGAAGTTCTTGATTCGAAAAATAAGGAACCAGAAGTTATTGATTCGAAAAAATAAGAACCATGAGTTTTTGAACATAAAAAAATTAGAAATTCTTGAATAGAAAAATCAGAACCATGAGTTCTTGGTTCGAAAAAAAAAAAAACAGAAGCCGAAGTTCTTGATTAAAAAATAACAACAGAACCATAAGTTTTTGATTGGAAAACAAACACAAAAGTTCTATTTTCTAATTCAATTAGAATCTAAAGTTCTAGTTACATATGGAAACCAATTTTAGTAAGAACTCAAAGTTCTGTAAACATAGTTATTGATCCAATGTTTGTAAAATTAATTGAATGAGAACTTGAAGTTCCGTATTTCAATTTAATCAATTAGAACCTGAAGTTATAGATTCCAAATTAATCGATCAGAACCCGAATTTTTTTATTCCAATTTAGTTGATCAAAACCAAAAATTTTGGATTTCAATTAAAATATTGAATCTGAAGTTCTAAATTCTAAGCCTTATTTAGAACCCGAAGTTCATTCTTGAAAATTATTTTTAACTTGAAGTTCTAAATCCTTGAAATTATTTAGAACCCAAAGTTCTAAATCTTAAAAATTATTTAGACTTGAAGTTCTATATCCTAGAAATTATTTAGAACCTGAAGTTCTAAACCTTTGAAATTATTTAGAACTTGAAGTTCTAAATTCTTGAAATTATTTAAAACCTAAAGTTTTTAATCTTGAAAATTATTTAGACCTGAAGTTCTAAATCATAGAGATTATTTAGAACCTGAAGTTCTAAATCCTTAAAAATATTTAAAACCTGAAGTTTTAAATCTTTGAAATTATTTAGAACCTGATGTTATGAATCCTATAAAGTATTTAGAACCCGAAGTTCTAAATCTTGAAAATTATTTAGAACCTAAAGTTCTAAATCCTTGAAATTTTTTAGAACCCGAAGTTCTAAATTAGATTTCTCTTTCCGGGAATATGAAGAACAATCTAGTTTCAAAAGGGAAGTTGGGTTATATATGTTTGGTTGACAATGGAACAATGCAAACTATTCTTCGACACAAACTCATCCATCTTTACACATTGAAAATTTGAAGATAAAGAATCATCCTTAAAGATTTGAAGATCTCGTTGAAGGCCAATATGAGTTTTATCTTTTCTTTCTCTTATCTTTTTATTTTCATGGTGTGTAGCTAATTCCATAACTATGGAATCAATGTGAACCTACTATGAATGCTCGTGTATGAATTAATTTTAATTTATCAATTCAATTCTTGGTTTATTCATTGAGCATAATTGCTTGACTTTCACTAGTTTTAATTTTCATTCACACCATAGATCAAAGAGCGGATGATTATATGACATGAATTTAGGGTCTAGACTACCTGGCTCATTTGAATAAATAAAATTTATCTTTAGCATAGATCAAAGCAAAGTTTAGATTTTGGCTCTTTATTCTTGAACTTAATGGGTGAATAGTAGTTGTGATGTAGAATAAGTAGTTGACTCTTACATGGTTTTGAGGGATCATCCTAAATTCAAGGCTAAGTGACTTTATCTAAAACGAATCGACGAGATCTTTTCAAATCACAGCCTTTGGCTGTGTGACATGTCCCTTTTTCAGTCAAATTCCATCGTTTAGGCCCCGTAATTGATGATTTTTGCGTTTTAGGAAAGTTTCCGTTTAAGTCGTAAAATGACTTTAACAAGTCAGAATCGTCTGCCATCAATTATGGGTTGATTAGGGTCGTTAGTAGTATTTATTTCTGCAATGACCTAAATCTTGTTATTTTTAGTATTTTTTGCTATTTAGTCATGTTTCTTGTCCAACAAGGATTAGTGTTAGGGTTTCATTCGCTTTAAATAGAGTTGTAAGCCGAAAGACTTATTTATCTATTGATTTAATAAAATTCAGAGTTTTTTTTAAAGAGTTTTCTCTTTGTTTCTGTTGGATTTCAGAATATTACAGAATACAGACGTTGATCTTATTCCTTTTGTGTTTTCCGCTGCATCAAGTTGGGAATACGTGACTTATCCCGCGATCGTACGGTAATAGTCATATTACAAATAAAGAATGAACCCTTGAATTGATTGAATTTATTAACAAATTAATTCCATATATTGAGTGTTTATAATTGGGGATCATTGATGATTTAGTGCTTTCTCACCCTTGACCACAACTCAATCTTCTTAATTGCTTTCTTTAGTTTAATTTAATTTAATTTAATTTAATTTTGATCCGGTTTTCATCAACAATCTCTAGTTACTTTTATTTAGCTTTAATTATAATTAGTTTTAATTGATAAATCACTTTTCCCCATGGGAATAATTTCTACTTGCCGATGTACTTATCTCCACGATTTGTGCACTTGCGAGTATTATTTTTAGGCTAATTGTCACATATCTCCCCTAAACTATACCTGAATTCGTATGTTGCCCATTGATTTTTTTTAGCCACTAAACCCCCTAAACTATTAGAAATTGATAATAGTGGATGCAAACCTAACGACATCCACTGTTCTGTCATGATAAATTACACTAAACACCCTTATTATATACATAATTATATCAAATAAAAAAAATGACATAAATACCCCTCTTACCAAATTTTTAAAAATCATAAATAATAATAAAATTCTGAACTTTTTGATAAAAAAATTAAATAAATAGAGAAATGAAAAAATTAAATTAATTTTTTTAATTTTTTTTTATATTTAAATATCCCTAAATATAAAATTAAGATGAATATATAAATTATTTAATGTGAAATATCATGTAAACTATCTTTTTTATTTAGATATCGCTAAATATTACTTGTTCGTTTACAATAAAAAGATTGTTAATAATGTAAAAAAAAAAAATTAAATAATAATAATAATAATAATAATAATAACAATAAGAACAATAATAAATAATGATAATAATGATAATAATTTAAATACCCAAATATCCCTAAACATCACTTGTTCAATTACAATAAGAATGTATTGATAATGTCAAAAACAAAAATAAAAAGTGAAATGATAATAATAATGATGATAATAATAATAAAATTAAAATAATATAATAATACTAGTAAAATAATAAAATAATAATAACGATGATGATGATGATGATGATAATAATAATAATAATAATAATAATAATAATATTACCTCTATATTTTTTTTATTCATTATCATTTAAATTATCTTTTTATTTATTTAATTATCCTTAAAGATAAAAATCAAATGAATATATAAATTATTTAATGTGAATTATCATTTAAACTATTTTTTTATTTAAATATTTCAAAATATTACTTATTAGCTTACAATAACAAGGTTATTAATAATGTAAAATAATAATAATAATAATAATAATAATAATAAAATAATAGTAATAATGATAATAATAATAGTAATTTAAATGTCATATACTTTTTTTTCTTCATTATCATTTAAATTACTATTTTTATTTAAATATCTCTAAATATCACTTGTTCAATTATAATCACCTGGGTATTGATAATGTCAACAACAAAAATAAAAAATGAAATGATAATAATAATGACGATAATAAAAAAATTTAAAATAATATAATATTACTAATAAAATAATGAAATAATAATAATAATAATAATAATAATAATAATACTTTAAATTCCCTATACTTTTTGTAGCCATTATCATTTAAATTATCTTTTTTATTTAAATATCTCTAAATATCCTTGCACCTCACACCTTATATATATATATATATATATATATATATATATATATATATATATATATTTCACCATTAAACCCCTAAACTTTTGAAACAATGGATATTTAAATTATTTATGGAGAATTATCATTTAAATGATCTTTTTTATTTAAATACTTATGTTATTGTAAATGAATAAGTGGAATTTAAGGATATTTAAATAAAAACACAGTTTAAATGATAATTTGTATTAAATAATTTATATATTCATCTGAGTTTTATATTTAGAGATATTTAAATAAAAAAAGATAATTTAAATAATTGTTAAATCAATTAAATTTTTTATTTCTCTATTTATTTTATTTTATTTATCAAAAACTTCAGAATTTTGATATTATTTAACCAATCTTTCAATTTTAAATTTTAAATTTTTATTTTTAAAATGTGATTTTTAAAATTTTGGTAAGAGGGATATTTATATCATATTATTATATATTTTTGCCGATTTGAAGCAATTGTGTATATAATAAGGGTGTTTAGTGCAATTTGCCATGACATACATACATTATGGCATTAGGTTTTCGTCAACTTTTGTCAATTTCTGATAGTTCATGGGGTTTAGTGTCTAATTTTTTTTTAAGGGGTAACATGTAAATTCCGGTATAGTCTGGGGGGATTTGTGACAATTAACTTATTTTTATATACACGATTTTACAACATCATTCGGTCCAACAAAATGTTTAAAAATACTTTGGTGTTGATTGGTCAACACCCAAGTATATTGACCCATCAATTAAGTGTTGATACATGATCTTTTTCTTATGGTGGATCAGTAATCGATATGTTTAGATTTTGACCGGTCAATATCCAAGTATTGTTCTAAGGGTATTTATACAACTCTAAAAAGCTAGTCTCTAAAAGGAAAAAAAAAGGCATAATCATGAATGTCCACATGGCCATTAATTTTATTTTATTTTTCTAATTTTATCTTGTTTTGCTTTTGCTTTTCATCACGTGCACACAACTCGCAAATTCATCTCTCTTTCTGACTTTCTCTATATCTCGTCTCTAATTCACGCACACGGCTCACAAATTGGCTCAATTATTCATTTTGCTGGATCAATTATTATGGGAAATGTGGTCCACGAGCACATGATTCTCTTCTCTGTTCCAATAAGATTTGGAATTGGATTGGACTTTTTATTTTAGTGGAAATGATAAAATATATCACTTTTTTTAAGCTGTGGTGTGATGATGTCATCATTTTAATAACTTGAATTTAAAAGACACTTATTATGGTGAACTGTCCAAATTACTCCTAAACTTTAATTTTTTAAAAGCTGAACTCGTTGGTATCTCCCCAGAAAAGTTGTTGTCTGAAAAACTTGAGTCTCGGCCCTCTCCAAATTCTGTGGTAGAAGGTAACAAATATTTATGATCTTCACTTAAATTTATTTTATTTCTTTTATGCATTTCAGATATTTTGCATTCATTTCTGTTTGGGTTTACAATGTATCAATTCCTCGATATCAATGTATCTATTTCATATTCTGCACTAGAATGTTTTTTTCTTGTGTAACCGAGAAAATTTAAAGATGAATCGAGCTTATTTTATATTGGAACGAGCTCTTGTTTAGTTTGAAAAAAGCTCGATTATTTGAAAAAATGCTCGACAAAAAATGCTCGATCCCTTAGGAAAAGTTCTTGAACCATTATAAAAGTTCTCGAACCCTTTAAAAAGATCTCGAACCGTTACAAATGTTCTCGATCCCTTTAAAAAGTTCTCGATCCCTTAGAAAAAGTCATCGTTCCCTTGTTAAAAGTTCTCGATCTCTTGATAAAAGTTCTCTTTAATTTGAGAAATAGTCTCGATCCCTTTAAAAAGTTCTCGAACCGTTAGAAATGTTCTCAATCCCTTAGAAAAAGTTTCCCGTTGACTTGTTGAAAGTTGTCGATCCGTTGATAAAAGTTCTCGATCCTTTTAACAAATTTTCTCGATCCCTTTAAAAAGTTCTCGATAGTTTGACAAATATTCTCGATAAAAGTTCTCGAATCAAACCCTTTTTATAAGTTCTTGATTATTTATAAATTATTCTCGAACCCTTGAAAAAGTTCTCGATCCCTTATATAAAGTATTCGATACATTTGATTTCTTTGTAATTTTTAGTAATTGTAAAAGTTTTTTTTTTATCTGTTAATAATTGATTGTGATGATGATTTTCACAGGACAATGGATCGGGTTAGATTAGTAATATCTTACAATGGTCGATGAGAGCAATTACCATATGGAAGTCAGAGGTTTCTTGATTCCAATAACCAAGGAATGTATGTGTCCAGAAATATGACTTACGAAGAGCTGGTGTCGATCGTGCAAACCATTGTGAAGTACGATGTGAACAAATACATTGGTGATCTACAATCTATATCAATCGTTCCCGAGACCACATGTCGCACATTTATAAGAAATGACGACGATGTTTTGTTTATGCTAGGGGAAGATAGGGTAATCCCTCAAGTATGTGTCAGTTTAATTGAGAGGGCTGCAGGGGGTGTCATCCCTCATCATGATAACACCCAACAATTTCGATCTTTAGGCCGAAACAACCAGTTATTCACAGAAAGAAGTGAGATTAACGGTAGGGAAAACCTATGTGGTGTCCCACCGGAAGTAGCCGACCATGGTGATATAATTGGAGCTCAATTGGACGATGATTTCGGTTGTGAAATTGAATTGAACGCTAGACAGTACAACCACCAATACAATGAGATGTACGATGACATGAACAATGAGCGGAACAATTTACCTCATAACCTACCAATCCATGAGGTGGCTAATGAGGTAAATTTGCATCCGATACATAATGTACCGAACAATGAGGAAGATGAAGAACGGTTCGAAACGGAAAGACGTGCTAGACGTGTCCACGGATGTAGTTCCACTGCAGTAGATATAGCTAGGACATCTGAGGTCAGGCCTGATGTAACTCCAGCTGATTCTGTGAATGCCAGAACGTGGGTTATTTCAAAAGCAGAATCATACTTGTTTGGTATGGGTGGAAGCAGGAACTAGGTAGAAGATGAACCTACCAGCATGATATATAAAGGTCAATTTTTTCCTATTAAAAGGGATTTGAAGAGATTGGCTGGCCATTTTGCAATGCGGCATAACTTCGAGTGGAAGGTGAAAAGGTCTAAATAGACAACATTACATCTGGTTTGTTTGATAGACAACTGTACATGGAAGTTAAGAGCGGTTATGAGAGATGAAGTGACATACTTTCAAGTACGTAGTTTTATCAATGAACACACTTTTCCGTTGGAGGAGATCCACCGTCGCCATCGACAAGCTAGTGCAGTCATAATTGGAGAAGTAGTTGCACCTAGATTGCAGCAGCAGGATGGTCGATTAATGCGTCCGAAGGACATAATCGCCGACATGAAAACAATGTATGGCATCCAAATAATGTACAGTAAGGCACATCAAGCCCTTGATTATGCTTTGTCACTCACCTATGGAACGCATGAGGAAAGCTTCCAACTGCTGCCATCATTCGGTTACGTGTTGGAACAATAAAATCCCGGAATGATAACTGACTTACAGTGCGATGAAAATGGTAAATTCCTATACTTTTTCATGTCGTTGGGTGCCTCAGTCAGAGGATTCCAGAGGTGTATGCGTCCAGTTATTGCCGTTGATGGTACCCATTTAAATGGTAGATTCGGGGGCACAATGTTTGTTGCAACTGCACAAGATGAGAATGAAAAGGTTTATCCAATTGCTTTTAGGTACGGTGACTCGGAAAACAACCTATCATGGGAGTGGTTTTTGGATATAGATGATTTGGTTTTCATTTCTGATCGACATGCAAGCATTGAAGTAGGGATTTCTAAAGTGTTCCCTTATGCCACCCATACCATATGTTGCTGGCACTTTTATGAAAATATTAAGAAGAGATATCATAGAAAGGATGTTGCCACAATAATGGATAAAGCAACCCGAACGTACACCGAGTTGCAATATAACCGGCACATGGAAGAGTAACGCAACTTACACCTGAATGCATATGAATATGTAATTGATACCAGTCCATAAAAGTGGTCCCGTGTTCACTGTCCCGACAGAAGGTATAGGGTCGTGACAACAAATGCTGCAGAATGCATAAACTCATGCCTTAAATTTTCACGGCAACTGCCTATGTTGACTTTGGCAGAGTTTATTAGGAATATGCTACAACGTTGGTTTCACGATCGTCATAGGGCTGCACAATCCATGCGTCATCAGTTGACCGACGCATCACATCTTGTGATCCTCAAACGTGTAGAAAAGTGCAATTTTATGACCGTTAATCAAGTTGACTAGAACATATTTTCGTTGAAACGGGCTGAAAAATAGTGGACCGTTGACTTAGCCAGGAAGACTTGCACATGTAACAAATTCCAAATAGACTTTCTTCCATGTTCTTACGCTCTCGTTGTCGCACGGTACATCATACAATTTTATGTACGGTTAATAGTACTTAAACATAATACAATTTTATCATCGTTTTCAATGTTTTTACGGGGACCGAAACATGGATTTCACATCCCTCTGTGCAGAATACTACAAGCGACAAACACTTATTGATGCGTACTCGATACCTATTATGCCGGTTGGACATCCTTCCACTTGTATTGTGCCATCTGACATCGCTGAGAGAGTCGTTTTGAATCCAAGCTCCAGGAGACAAGCAGGCAGCCCAAGGGCTTCACACCGTATCTCGTCTTCGGTGAGAACATCCACACAGAATTGTAGGCGATGTCGACAACCAGGGCATAATTCGAGGAGATTTTCTAACCCAGCTTTTACTGATGAAGATCCAAGCAGAGTCATTCCTGAGGAATACAGACGCAAGTGTAGTTTCTGTTATACTGTTGGTCACAACAGACAGATGTGCCTTACTAGAGACGGTGGGACCATGGAATGAATTTAGGCATTATCATGATGACATTGTTATAATTTGAACTCGTATGACTTGTTAAGTAATTGAAATGCAATTGTATTTAAATACTCTCGGTATATATAAAAATGTAAAGAAGTTTGTACAAAAGAATTTCTAAATATACAAAAGAATTGGTAAACTGCCGCAAAACTGTTGGTACATATACAAAAGAATTTATAAATATACAAAGTAATTGGAACATATAAAACATAATTGGTACGTATACACATGAATTACTACATGAATTACTACATAAATCTATACGGGCCTGGAGTTTGCAAATATTTCAACCGCCATCTTCTCCCGAATGATCCCCATATCATCTTCAGACCAATCGAAATATTTTTTGTTGGCCAATATGTACTCGATCAATCTCAACGTGTGAGGATTACAGTTACCCCTGAAGTTGGATACATTAACAAGCGTTAATAAAGCATTAGGTTTATACTAATACAATCTTAAAGTGACCATATATAATGTCTTACGATTGCTTCTGTTGGGGGATATGTTTTTTCGACACGACGGTGACATCAAAGGGCTTACTTGTCTTCTCAAATTTCAACATTCTTGCGGCTCGTTTAGTATGAAACCCGGCCTGATGCAACATCGAGGGCACAAAGTAGCGCAACGGGGCTACCTGCTGCTTTCGGATACGAGGTTTGACCTCCTGTCTCTAGGGGTCGACTACGAACAACTTCCATCATTGAGGTCCACAGTCACCAGCAACCAATGTTGGCGCCCAATGTTGCACGGTATCAGGACCTGGAAACGTCAACAACAGGTGTTAGGATGTACAAAGCCATTTATATATACAATTGCAAACCATGTCAAGTAAAACTTACCATGTCAACCTCGTGCCACGGACGGTATCCAATCGGGGCACCCCCAAGGACCGTTGTGAGGTCGTCATCCTTTCACCAAGACCACAACACATTCCATCCGCTCAGGGGTGATCTACCCGTGAGAATTACGAGGCATCATTTTCCTGTACTGGTGCTCCAGAAAGGACTGCAGAAATAATTGTATTTAAATTAATTTTATTTTCCATACACACATAAAACAACGCGTTATCATTATTAATTTCATTACTTACAAAGAATTACGAGTCCAATATATTAACCGTTTGACTATACACATTCAGAAATGCCCGTTTGCGCTTCCGAAGAATATGGAGGTACGCGTCCATATGCTGGGAATATAAATACGTTAAAAAATGTTAGGATGTTTACACTCCTAAAACAAATACTGAAATCAGGATTTACGCTCCCATAAACTTGATCATCAACATCCATGAAGTTGGTCTGCAACCGATGGAACCATGCAGCATCAACCGGCTCCAGCAAATCAACATCATGTCTGCATTAATGTTCCAACATCTACACTTTCATATAATGCATTACAAGAAATTCGGCCACCTAAATAACAATGAAACTTACTTACAAATCCTCGTTTACGTTCCTTTTGTAGGCTCGGTACGCCTTCAACTGAGTATCGTCCACCAGTTCCTGGGGATTAAATACGTGCTCAAGTCCTTATAGTATTACCCTCGCCCTCTTAGGTCGGCACGAATCTGTGTACTGGCTAACCAACTGCCAATCGCGCTTCAGTACACGCATGTGCTGTCGAACTCCCTCCGTCGGGGTTTACTGAGATGAGGACGGTGGAGGGGGAGCCTGCTGCTCGAGGGGAGGTGGAGGGGGAGCCTACTACTCGCTAGAAGGTGGCGGGGGAGCCTGCTGCTCGCTAGGAGGTGGCAGGGGAGCCTGCTGCTCGGACGTCGGTGGAGGAAGAGCCTGCTTCTAGCTAGGAGGTAGCGGGAGAGCCTGCGAATCGCTCTAAGCGGAAGGGGGCGGTTGCTCTCTCAGAAGGGGAGGGGGAGGGGGAGGGGGAGGGGGAGACTGAGCCCCACTATTCAGAAATGCCCCTTCTGGTATGTGGATCATCTGTATGGGTCCTGAAGCCCTGAAGGCCCCGGATAAATGCAAGCAACTCCCTATGTTGTTGCTGTCGATCCTCCTCGCTCTTCCGGTACAAATCGAGCAAATCCCGGTGTTGTTGTTGTCGATCCTTCTTACTCTTTCGGAGGGCTTCAAGCAAATCCCGATGCTGTTGTTGTAGATCCTCCTCACTCTTTCGGAGGGCTTCACGTAACTCCTTCAAGTTATGTTCTAAATGGGCCTGAAATCATGCAACTTTGTTAATACGAAAAAAATCAACAACTTTTGTTAATGAAAATAAATCTACCATCTCAACTTACCTCCCCATCAAGTTGAACGCCAGCACGGGAATCCACGAAAGCGAAACCAGTTCCTCGGGTGGTAAACTGAACCTGCCTCACTTGCCGAGGAGACGGTTGAGATTCACCAGTGTCCATGCCTATAAAATCTGGACCTGCAGGGTCAGAATCCTCCGTCTCAGTACCCTCACACCCTTACCCTCCTCATTGGGACGAACTGCACTTGTAGTCGCCTCAGGGACAGTAGGAAGGTGAACCCTGTCATCATGCACATACGGTCTCCCCCCCTTAATTAGGTCTGTAAAGTACGGGGCCACCGCCTCAGCTGCTGTGGGCAAGATTTCAGTCCTCGCCGACATCTGAAACCGTAGTTAGATGAATTTAATTTATATTATCGTAAGTAATATAAATTACTGACTTAACAAAAAAATAAATTACCCTAGCACTAAAAATCTTCTCCAGCTTCTTCCCTCTAGGTTGTTTGGTCAACTCTCACTTCAACAACCGAAGGGAAATGTCTGTAACCCTCCGAATCCTGAAAACCTCGGTCAGTTTAGGGATCACCTCAAAAGTAAATATCTGCATCAAATATATATACAGTTATAATCCAAAATAATTTTGGATTAAAAATTAAATGTTGTTGTTGGAATTAAAATTTCTTACCAAAAGGGCGTGTGATAGACCGTAGATGTTGTACCCCTCCACGGAATGTCCAACATCGCCCTGTGACTGTTGCCGTCTCTCCTCACGACGTCACGGTAAGGCATGCTTGAATGAAAATATAGAATGCCTATAGACGTGGGCACTCCACGGGAACGCATCGAAGGCATTGAGGTCCTTTACCAACCAAAACTGTCAAACTAGAATCTTCAATCTTTCGTCCACCCCCATCAGTATCCAGTTCAACATGTAAATGAGGCACAACTTTACAGCATCGTACGCCTTTTCAAACTCTCCCTGGGTAAGAACAACCCTCAAGTCATCCAACGATACCTCATCATATGCAGGAAAGTACCGTTCATGTATGTCATTCTCAACTGCAACATACATACTCGTGTCCGGTATGACTCCAAAACGTAATCCGATGATGAGGCTAAATTCCACCTTCGAAAACCTCACCACATGGTTCCCTAACAAGAGCCGCATCTCATTTGTCGGCTCGTCATGGTCCAACTCCCGTAACAGCAGCTGATGAATAACACCACCATAAAACTTCAGCTCCCGGTGCATCGACATGAAATGCCCGAAACAGGAGGCCATGAACCGACGCAGATCCTCAATAGCAAACTCTTCAGGGACCCGATTCAGTGCATCATCTATACGGGCGAGGGCTTCAAAATGGTCGTGTCGGGTCAATTTTCCCTTGAACCAATCTCCCTCTACAGTTTTAAGCATTTCCTTCATACTGCTCGTCATCTGCAATGTCACAGAAACAGTACATCAGTAAACTGCATAAAAATTAGAAAATATTCTCTATCATTTGAAACAAATTCTCGATCCTTTTAAAATATTCTCGATCCTTTGAAAAAGATCTCGAATTTTTAAAAAAGTTCTCGATCTTTTGTAAATAGGCTTGATCCTTTGTAAATAGTCTCGATCCTTTCTAAAATCTCTCGATTCATTGAAAAAACTTCACGATCATTTAAAAACGTTCTCGATTTGTTTCAAAAGTTCTCGATCCTTTGCAAACATGCTCGATCCTTTGTAAAACCTCTCGATTCATTGAAAAAACTTCACGATCATTTGAAAATGTTCTCGACCCTTTGAAAAACATTCTCGATCGTTAGAAAATATTCTCGATCCTTTTAAAAAACTCTCAATCCTTTGAAAAACCTCTCGATTATTTGAAAAACGTTCTCTATCAATTTAAAAAATCTCGACCCTATCAAAATATTCTCGAAGCTTTGAAAATTGTCTCGAGCCTTTGAAAAACCTCTCGATTCTTTGAAAAATATTCTCGATCATTTTCTAAAAACTGGACCATTTGAAAAACATTCTCGATCGCTTGAAAATATTCTCAATCCTTTGAAAATATTCTCGACGCTTTCACAAAACTCTCGATTCTTTAAATAATCTTCTCAATTATTAGAAAAATCTTCTCGATTCAATCATTTTAAAAAATCTCGATCATTTGAAAAATAATCTCGATCGTTATCATAATATTCTCGATCGTTTTCAAAAATTCTCGATCCTTTCATAATAGTCTCGATTCTTTGAAAATTCTCTCGATTCTATGAAAAATATTCTCGATCATTTAACAAAATCTCGATCACTTTGAAAAACCTCTCGATTCTTTCTAAAAAAATTCATCGATCTCGCTTGAACTATTCTCGATTTTTTTTTTCATAACAAAAATTCCTCGATACCAGAATATTGAACCTCATTTCAAACTCAAACCAAAACCACAACCACTGTCAACCATAATCTACAATTTCTTTCAACAGAACAAGTCTGAAATGTAATTATAAGTTATGAACAACAAATGGATACATAAAACAAACTCAACTTACCTTTGTCACTCGCTGCGAAATGTACTGTATTCCCGTTTCGGTCAATAAGCTGTCGATTTCCTCGCCGTCGATTTCGTTGTCATCGGTTTCTTTCTCACTGTTGTTTTTCTCAGAAACACAAAACGATAAATTTTTTCTTTTTCAATTTTGTAGGGGTATTCTCGTCTGTTTAGTTTAAATGGTGCATTTTAAACTTACATTACTAAACTGGTGACATTTACACAACACCCCTCTCAAATAGTATCATTTATTTATCGACCCCTTTGACTTTATCCTTAATTCTGGGTCCAAATTTAAGCTTGAAATAAGCTCACATATTCACTATTTTCCAAGGTCCATACTATATACTTAAAACTAAAAAATACCTCTAATTAAAAAAAAAGATAATTCAAATAGCTAACAAATCCAAATTAAGAATTATAAATATGATATAAAATATACACAACATGACCCTTGCGGACTAACCCATCATCAAGCTTGTTGCCTTCTCTGTAAACAAGGGGTATAGCCCTAGGATGCAAAGAAATAAGAGCACAACATCACAAGACAAAGCTCAAACAATAAAACAATAGCCAGGTAGAAGCTTTAAGCAAAGCTCAA
The DNA here is from genome assembly GCA_032871835.1 of Dipteronia dyeriana. Classification (NCBI taxonomy): domain Eukaryota; kingdom Viridiplantae; phylum Streptophyta; class Magnoliopsida; order Sapindales; family Sapindaceae; genus Dipteronia; species Dipteronia dyeriana. The sequence continues at coordinate 209,113 of CM065302.1, read as the reverse complement.
AAACATGGTCAAGCAAGAAACAAAAGCCAGGAAAGACAAAACATGCCAAACAACACTAAGAGAGAGAGAAGCTCCAAAGGCATTCATGGACGTTTTCCTCCATAGATGCCTCACCATCCACCATCCTTAAACTTCTTCTATCCATTTTTGGAGGAAATTTCGAGGAGAAAAGAGAGCTCTTGTGAGCAAAAATGAGCCATGCAACACCAATGAAGATGGAAAGCTCTTGGAGGAGATTTGTCTTCATGGGTTGTCTCTATACACTCTTCTCTTTGTTTATTTTCTTCTTGTATGTATAAACCAAGAAGAAAATAAACCAACATTAATGCTCTTTGTGTATTTTTCTTCTTGTCTCTATGCACTCTTCTCTTGAATATTTGTAAACCAACATTAATTAATACTCTTTATGTAATGTATTTACTTTTGATTTGATTTGGGTATTTTTCTATTCTTTATTAGTATTATGATTTAATCTCTTATCTTGACATGCATGTTAGTGGATGAGTAAAAATTGTTTTGCATCCTTGAATGAGACTTTAGAGTTGTCTAATGTAGTGTAACTTAGTGTAGAGTAGTGTCTTATTCTTGTTCGTGTGATGATGAATGATTCAAAATTGATATGCGTTGAATGATTTGAGTACAAAAGAGTTAGGATTCATGTACAATGATTGAACAATTGTGCATACGTGTTGACTATTAGCTCTATTGATTGGATGAAGCTTGATTAAGCTTGGTTTACGCATGACCATGCTAGTTTAGGCTTTGGTTCATGGTTCTTGTGCTTAATAGGTCTTTGGCTAATGCTCATTATATTACCATAGGTGAGTGATAACTGAATACACAATTGCTCACTCCATTACACCTGGAGAGTGATGAGTTGATTTTGGTAATTTCCTTAATCAAGAGAATGAACCCTAGAACTTGAGTTGAATGGTGCATAATGTTTAATAATCAACATGATTAATTTAATTGTTTGGTCAACTTAATTTCCAAGTGTGACCACCCTCTTGTATCTCTCTAATCCGCCTAAACCAACCTTGGTGTGTCGTAATTCGGGTGTGTTAGCTTTAGAAGTAGTGTAATTCAGCTTAGGATCGAGTAGTGTAATTAAAAAAGTCAGGCACCCGGTTACCTCACATTACACACCATTTTCACCCTCCATATTCTCATGCCTTTTTGCTTTCATTCCAATGATATCCCAATAACTGCAGTATGCTTATACTTCACATACACCATTTTCATCATTTTCATTTTCTTATTTGTATTGCTTTCAATAATATGCTTTAGCTACCGAAGGTTAGACGAATGACACCTCCTCGTGGAAATGACCCTTACTTGTACCACTATACAAGTCGAACGACTCGTGCACTTGGGCATGGTGAGCTACCCACATGCTTTATTTACATACAGGTACGGATATTAATATCCATAAAACTTATTAGTACACCTATTTTTATAAGTACACCCATATTTAAAATTTAAAAAATAAATATTACTATAAACACCAATCCTAATAACAATAGTACCCTCATTGAAATAAATATATTTATTTTAATACATATTATTTATTAACACTCTTAAATTATTATCACACCCAATTTATAAAAAAAAATCATATTATTTTTTGAATCAAATCCTCTTTAATGATGGTCCAATTTGCTTTTGGGATTATCTCGAATGTAGAAAATTTTTAAAAGGGAATATATAGAACTGTATATTTGGTCAAGAGATTTTCAATCTAGAATTCTCTTATTTATACAACTGTTTTAAAAAAAAACTTATTTATATCTACGATTATCTTAAAACATAAAAACAAAAACCTGTTGATATTTACAACTATCCTTAAAAATATATATTTTGTTTATTGATAGAATTAATAACTATACATAAAAGAAATACAAAAACAATATAATAATCTTATGATGATGAAAAAGTTTGATACTTAAAATAAAATTAGGGTTTAATTAGGATTTATCATAAGTTTTTTTAATTGTAAGTTTTTTTAATTGTAAGTTATATAGTTGAAAATATAAATATATAATTTGATTTATTTTTAATTTAAACAATTTAATCTTATTGGTAAATTTCTATTGAGATAATTTTTTAATCACCCCTCACGTATTTAAAGGAACCATCCGAAGTGTGTCAGTAACATACAAAATCTCCGTACTTATAAGATGAGTCATCAATCGTCTATGTTATCAAAGTGGTGAACAATACTTTAGATTTATCGTGTTGATCCATAAAAAAATTCTTGCAAAAATGTAAAAGTAAGAATGATCTGAATATGCTAAAAAAATTCTGGAAATCTAGGCCAAAATTCAACACGTTAATTCTTCCATAAAAGCTTTTATGGATTCTGTGATCTTCAGCACGTTAATAATCTGTCCATTACAATTTATCAATCCATTAAGGTAAGAGAATTTGCATCGCCACTTTCCTCAAACCGGTTTTCATATTACAGACTGGCGTCATTGATTGTTACAGGTAAGTTGGTGCAAGCAACAATATATGCTTCTCTCAAAATCAATCATCCAAGTTCTTTGTCATTAACAAATGGGCCCGTCTCATTGTTCTTATCTGCTTCTAGGGTTTCTTCTCTTCCTCTGCTTTACTTTCTTCTCTAATCGAGGTTTATCTGAGAAGCAAGAACGATCTGTTTTTCAAGATGTGCACTTCACATGCCTTCTTCAAGGATAAAAAACGAAGACATGCAAGAGAGCTCCAGCTGCTACAACCAAGGAAACACATCCATCTACTAAATTAAGGTTGCCACGAAGGTGTCAAGCTCATGAAATTTTGGGTCTGGACAGAGGAACAGGCAGCTGCCGCACTTGAACTAATAAGCAAGGACTGATCTTATTGACGGGGGATAAGTCAATAGCTTCACCATTTTCAAAACAAATGGAACGAAAAAGATCGTTAGCTCAATTGGGTTATGGGATACCTCATGGTATATTGACCAACTATATTACCCTAAGCAGCCAGGCCAAGGCCAAGAACTAGCAGGAGTAGCCCAATCTGCATAGAAAGATCCAATAAAAGAGAATTTGAGTGGGCAGGAGATCAACAGACATAGAAAGAGAAGATCAAATGGAGCACAAGGCACTAAGTTGTTTATGTGAAATCAAGGGGCGAACCGTGTAATTGGTGACAATTTCACGCTGTTTGTGGGCACTCGTGTCTGCCACTGGCTCCAGGGATAAGAGGAATTGATAAATGTTCATGCTGGTAAACATAAGAATACCCTGGAAGAAAAAAAAAACAAACAAACAAAAACAGAGGGGACTTAGCTTGTATCAGTCTGCACCATTCATGTTGTTCTAGTATGAGTCAGTACTATCTTCATTGTACACTTGAAAATACGGAATTTCATATTCAGAAAATAGAATATGAGTGAATAATCTCAAGAACCAAATGATTCGGTATGGTAGAATATCTTTTAATAACACAATTTAAAATTATCTAAATATGAACCCCAGAAGAAAATTTTCAATCAAAGAGCTGCCTGGCTTTATTATCAGAGCACAGGTTTACTTCTTTAATAAAATAAAAAAACTTGTAAATCGGAAACATAGCATATTACCTAACCAATGTTGTGACCCGAAAGAAGAATACAAAAAGATGTATGGAATATAGGTCCCATGATATTAACAGCATTGTTAATAACTTTTCAGAATTTGGAGAAATACAACCAAAATATAGAAGATTAAAAATAAATTATTTTGACTAAATGACAGAAAATTCCATGTTGTTGAACGCAGTGATGACCATCATAATCAATGACCCCATTAAACAAAACAAAACAAACTGAAATGGTCTCAATCCACTGTTATTGTGAAATAGACATAACATATGATATCTTAAAGAGAGGTATTATTCAAGTAAAGACTGCTGAAATGTATAGAAGCATTTTACTTGCATCGAATGATTGGATCATTTTTCCCTCGAAAGAAGTCGGAGATATTTGCATCTCTTTGAGCACAGTTCATCTATCTCTTCGCATGAGGAGACACTTCCATTGGATTTTCCAAGCTCTTGGGCATACATTAAACGAACCCCACACTCTGTTATTTTGCAACATTCTATTTCGTTACCATCATAAAGACGCTTGAGATAGAAATGAAAAGAGACCTCATTATTTTGACATGATTCACCAATATGGATAGAAGGATACAAATGGAAATCAAACCCCATGAACACATGATCTGAATTGATATAGCAGGGTAAACCACAAGTACTGGTATTACTGGCTAATGTGCTATCAGGAACACACTGGCATTTACATTCAAAGTGAGTAACCAAATCCCAATCATAATCTTGATGTTCTCTAAATGCAAAAACAACGCACAGAGCAAAACTGACAAAGTTACGACTAAACAAATTTCGTGGCAGCTCAACATTTATAAAAGGTCTCATATTTCGATATTGAAACCAGTCTGGGACCTCACTTCCAGGGTAACATATACAAGCACGTGGTATCATATCCCATTCCTGTGTCATAAAAATAATCATTTGCAACATCAAATATGATTTGGAATTGATAGATATTAAAAAGAAGTGAGAGAGAGAGAGAGAGAGAGACCTTATCATAATATTCTTGCTTCCATAAAGTTGCTAGATGTTGCATTTGCAATAGAGCATCTTCCAAAATATCTTTGCGGACATTCCAATCCAGTTTGACAGAATTGGCAAAATTGACAAAGATGAATGGTTGATCCTTTGACACAGGTGTGCCAACAATTGATAAATACAATAATGCTTCTAGTGATGTGCAACTGTGTGCATCTATGGATATCAATGGAAGCACCGGTAAATTTTGAAGCCTCTCACAATTGCATATGTTTAGCTCCGATAGGTTAGAAAGATTTATGATGGCTGTAGGTATACTCTCAAAATTGTTCTTGAATAAATATAACCTTTTCAGTGAGGATAAGTTACTAAGACTGTCAGGTATCTTCATAATACCACAGTTAGTTAGATCCAGTTCCCTCAAATGATGCAAGTCAAGTAAAGGAGGCAATAACAGACTCACTGTCTCCTGATCCGTATAATAACTTCTAAAAGATAGCATATTCAGGTTGTTCAAGCATTTAATGGATGCTGGTACTTCTCTTATAGCAGTTCCCTCTGCTTCAAGCTCCATTAAAGATTCTAGACTTCCTATTTCATCAGGCAAACTTGCAAGCTCTGAGCAATCAGAGAGATTAAGACGTTTAAGAGATTTCCAATTACAAATGTTATTTGGTAGACTTTTAAGCCTTGAACAACTTTTAACATCCAATAAAACAAGCCTGCATAGATACTCAATAGATGAGGGGAGTTCTTCTATAGCAGTTTCATCTAAATATAACTCTTCAATATTAGATGCGATCTCAGGCAATATCTTGAGACTGGAGCAGCCAGAGAGATAAAGTTTTCTAAGAGATTCTAAATTAACACAATTTGGAAGATACTCGAGGCTTTTGCAGTCAGTTAGATCCAGGAAATCAAGCTTATGGAGAGTTTGAATAGATGAATAAATTTCATGCAAACTTGTACAACCTACTAAAATCAAACTCTTAAGATTTGGGAAGCCTGAAGAGTCTGGTAAGCTGGTTAGGTCCCTGGAGCAACTGAGATCAATTTCTTTCAGCCTACAAAGATACTATAAATAAAAAAGAAAGGGAAAAAAAAGAACAAATCAGCACTAATTAAATATTCGATAATTACAACATAAATATTACAATTTAAATATGAAAATCTACCTGGATACCGCTCCAAAGTTGCTCAACGTTACTATATGGCATTTCAAGTGTAATAAGGTTCTGGAGATTAATATTTGACAATGATTTTATCGGGTATCCATACCAGTGGAGATACCTTAACTCAGTGAAATTTGTTTCGAGTCCTTGAAAAATATGTACCTTATTAATATCCTCTTCATATCTTGAGCTATAGATTTTCAAGAATCTCAATCTATGCATATTCACAAACGCATGACGATCCAAGTATATATCTCTTGTTTTCGACACATCCAAAGAAATGCCCTAAATTTTTTCGGTTCCCTAAAACATATTCAAGAGAAGTGACAAGTTAAATTGAATATATAAAAACCTGTAATAAGTGATTGGTAATGAACGAACTCATAAATAATATTCTTTCATTAAATAAAACCCAATTGAATTCCCTTTCCATGTGAGCAACTATGCTAATGTTTCACCAAATCTTACCGTATTCTTTGTCAGTACATGATAGATATCCTCATGATGCCACAATCGAGAGCGTTTTCTAGGATTTTCAATAGATTCTTGCCGAACGATTTCCCTACCCATTGCTTGTAACAAATCATGCATCATTATCTTGTTGTCATTCGATATAGTTAACATAGATTTATCGATGACAGTACTTATTCCGATTTCACTAAAGAAGCCACAAGCATCCAAGAATTCTTTCACAAGACCAACATCCTTTCCTTTAAAGAAACATGCAATATCTAGAAATATATTTTGTGTTTCATCATCTAGTCCATCATAAGTTATTCTTAACACCTTTTGGACATCCATATGAGGAATTCTTTTCAGTTTATCCATTGCACTTCTCCAAACTTCTATTTTCTTATCAAGTAGAAAAGATCCCAAAACTTTCAAAGCTAACGGAATGCCTCTAGCATATCCTACAGCCATTTCTAAAAGCTGCGAACAATCATCAGTAGGATGGTTTCGCCTTAAGGCATGTCGGCAAAAAAGATTACAAGCTTCACATTGAGATAATTCCTTAACCTCATATATTTGATCCACACTACAATTTCTAAGTACTTGTTTATCTCTTGTTATAATTATTCTACTTCCTGAACCAAAACAATCAAGATCTCCAATAAAAAATTCTATTTGTTTGAAATCAGTCACATCATCAAAAACAACAAGAAGCTTCTTACGGATGAGCCTTTTCTTTTTGAAGGTACGTCCTAAAAAGGTAGTCTTTAAATTTACGTTTTCATCCCCCAGTATGGTACAAAGAAATTCTTGTCGCAAGCACCTTAGTCCATGTTTCTCAGATTCTTCCCTGATATTATCAATAAAGCAAGAACCCTCAAAATTATTAGAGATTTTGTCAAATATAGCGACAGCAAGAGTTGTCTTGCCTATACCTCCAATGCCCCAAATTCCTATCCTGCAAACAGTTTTCGACTCCAAGCATAACAATGATTCGATTTATTTGATCTTTGACTCAGTTCCAACCAAGTTGCTGTTATCACTTGGGGACCTGTCATTCAGTATCTTCAAAATATATTCCACAATTTGTTGGATAATTTCAGACTCACACCTAACAAATATGTAAAGAACGTTTAGTTAGTTGTAATTAAATAACAAAGAGAGACTATGTTGTGTATCAAATACACAAGAACAGAAATTAGAAGAGGGAAAGAGAAGTTTAGAAGGAAATGTTTATTTTTCATAAATTCATAAACAATCTCAATCAATTACCATCAGCTTATATAGCTATCAGGGTCGAATGAGTTACAAATAATAACCAACTAAGCACCTACCAACTAAGCAACATGATAGGGATATGCCCCACTAGCAATCATGGAGTTGCTCCACTTTAACAATGTGACCATGAGCACTCATGGATCCCCAATTTATCTGAACATCACTAAACAATAACTACCACTACTAATAACAGCAATTAACAACTCGATGACCATGTCAATTACGACGTTACTTTCCTTTTGGAGATGAATTTCAATGATATCAATCAACATCCAGCTCATAAATTATCCTTGTAAAACAAATTGGGTGATGTTTGGTTAGTGAAATGGAACCAATGATAGATATATTTTATCACATTAATGTCCTTCTCGTTTAATCTGGACATAAATATGACAAACGACAATTAGTATTTTATTTAGAATACTACTACATACCCTGAACTTTATCCCAAAGACTGGTATATGAGAAATAGAATATGCAGTTGATGCGTTCGGTGAAATGCCTGAAGAGAAATGTAATACTTACTTGCTGAAACTTGAAAAGAACCCAGCGAGATTTGCTGCTTCCTTCAACGCATCCTTCCATCTCTGCACTTGGTCTACGCTATCCTTATAACGATATTCATGCTTCTTAAAAGCATCAGCAATAACCCCAGTCCGATTTCTTATGACCGACGGATCAATATTGTGAAAAACCGGGATCACTTTCTGAGTGTAGTGTTTCATGCACTCAAGGATGTGAACAAGTTCATCGAGGCACCAAGTTGAAGAGGCGTAATGTTCCGAGAAAATAACGACCGAAATCCGCGATTCTTCAATTGCTTTGCGAAGAGCTGGCGTTATCTCATCTCCTTTATTGATATTGTGATCGAAGAAAGTTTCAATTTGTTTGTCAATCAGAGCTTTGTGTAGATGGCTAGTGAAATTGTTGCGGGTATCCTCACCTCTAAAACTGAGGAAAACATCATATTTGATCGAGGGAGGAGTCATTGAACAAGCTGAAAGTGATGCCCTAGGTATTTTAATTGTATTTTTTTTTTTTTGTGTTTATGGATTGATTTTGCAGGTTTGAAGATTCTGGAAATTGAAGGTCGAAGAACAGAGTTTGAAGCACAGACAAGAAAGAAGATTTGTGAAGAAGACTGAAAGGATTAGATCAGGTCGAGAGAATTTGAGAGAGAGAAGTTTGAGAAAATGATCGTAATATACATTGATTTCCAAATGATATAAAGGAAGTTGTAAACAACCGTAATAAGGACTATAATGTAACAGGGACTCTTAGGTAAATAATTCCCTACCATACGAGAAATGATTCCCCGAGACATGCATTAATTAATATAGGCTAAATCCCTAAATCTCTCAATCCTGACATTCCATATTATGGCCCTTAATTCCATTTCCTTTGTCTCGTTTTCGTGTGTTTTTGTGTGTCTTATGGCTCTTTTGATATGTTTGTAGACAATTAGATAAATGTTGGAAGAGAGGATGAAAAAAGTGAAGATTGTGTGGAAACATGCCAAAATCGATAAAGAAAGGGCTTCAGTGAGCAGGTGTATATGTAGGTCCTTACTAGCACACAACCATCGCATATGCCAAAACCAGAGAAGAAAAGTTGAAGCAATCAAGTCACTATGCGGGTACCTACCCATGCACTACTAGCGCATTTCACGTGTCAAACACACCACATCAGCATGTCAGACCTAATTTTAGAATCCCTATAAATATATCTTGTTCTTATTTCGAAGGACTCTTCCACACACTCTCCACTCTTCCAAGCGCTAAATTTCTTCCATTTTTATCTCGGATTACTAACTTAGATCTAGGAATCATTCCCTACCAAATCTAACCATCATCTTCATAATCAACTCAATGACACTTGGAGATTGGATAAAGCTTCAAGAAAAGAGTCTATACATGGGTCTTCTCTATCTCTTTTATCCTAGTTATTTTTATGTGTTTGTCATGAGTAGTTAAATATCCCACTAAGGGAATGATGTGAAACACTTGTGGATATTGGGTTTTGTATTGAACTCTATTCAATATATTAAATCTATCTATTATGTTTCATTCTTTGGTTTAATTGATTTCAAAGCAAATGGGTATTTGGTTGCACATTCCTCTATTTGCTTGTTTGTGGAGAAATGAATTGAGTAGTTGATTAGGTATACATCCAATTGGTCCTCTTAAGCTCTATTGAATGGAATGGTTAAACAAGAGTGGCTCTCTCAAGTGAGATCCGGACTTAATAATCTCAATTTCTATCTAATCTCAAATGTACAATCAATTCTATACATCTGGGCTGGTTTCTTATGAAAGGTTAGACATCAATACTATATATCTAGGTTGGTGACTTTATAAAGAGATTAGTCCTTTAATTTGATATATGTGCATTCATCAACAATCACTTGTGGTGGTCAATACTATACATCTAGATTGGTTATAATCGATTAAAGTGCATTCATTAGTTATATAGTTTTGAGACATATCACAACATTTTCTCTTCTTTTCCTGTTCGAATTGAAAATTCCGAAAATGATTACAAGGTCCAATTTCACCAAATAATTTTTGTTTAAACGATATCTAAAAAAAATAAAATTTATAGAGAATGTACAAAAGCAGGAGAGGATCCTGTGTAAGCGAGAACAAGGTTAGCAACTCCGTCACCTCTGTAGACCCAATCAGCAACGCTCTCTGCTCTAAAACGACCTCCATACAGTGAAGTGTCTGAGCAATGAGAGACTCTTAGATTATCTTTTATGCTTTGGACGGTGACGCCCTCAGAGCCACTGCGATTTTATTGAATTGTATGATTTTAAAGAATTGTATGATTTTAAAATTCTAAAATTACCTCTAAACTTTATTTATGTACTATTAAAATTATCCGGACTTTATGTCAAGACTTTTTATGTTTTAAAAAATATGAGTACCATTAATTGAGAAATCCAAACTAGTTAATTGGTCTGAACTAAAAAAACTAAAATAAATATCCTTCTAACCAATAACAACTGAAATCAGAGGATTTGAAACGTAAACGAAGGCAAGTGAATTGTTAGCATGTAGTCATGTACAGACTGCCAACAGAAATATCAAATATACTTTAAGGGGATGGAAATCTGAATTCATGGAAAAACATACAAGCTAATTAGGCACTACCTGCTATAAATCAAGCAACTCAAAATTTACATAACACGATCTGATTACAGGTTCTACAAATTCCATTTCCATGTCAACAGGGGGGGCTCCGTGGCTTGGGTGGGCTGTAGCCCACCAAAGTTTTTTTTAAAAAAAATTAAGTTTTATTTTATTAACCAAACTTCGATTTATAATGTTAAACTTACTAAAGTTCAATAAACAAAATTATAAAAAAAATATTTTAAATTTACTAAAGACCAATAAATAAAATTTTATAAAATATATCTAACTAATCCAAAAACTTTGGTAAAATAGATCGGCCTAAATGAAAAACAATAAAATAAAATAAAGTAACTCTTCTTGTTTCGACGAATTATCAAATCCCTCACATTTATATTTTTCCACTTTCTCAAATCTCAAACTCTAACTTCTCTAAGTCATCTCTTATCTTAAATCTCTCAATTTGATAGTAAATTCCCTAAGCTTTAATCTTTTATTTATTTATTTATTTACTTATAATGAATTTGACTTTAGGTTTTGTATTTTATGATTGTTATTTAAGTATTGTATTTTATTATTGAGATTTAGGGGTATTGTAGATTAATGTGTCTTCTCGTGGGATAGCAAAGTTAGGAAAGAGAAGAAAAATCTACGAAAACTAAGGTTTATTTTACTTTTGGGGATTTGAAAAGAAAAATATACATTGAATTTTTTTTATTGTGTGTTACCACTATGTATATCCTTGATGTTTTTCTTATTATGAATTTTCTCCCGTATCATTTGATTTGATTATTACCGAGAAAATTTTTAGGATTTTTTAGGATTTTTAAATAAGAAAAAAAATATTAGATTAGCCCATCCCGATTTTTTTTTCCGGCTACACCCCTGCATGTCAATATGGATCATAATTCAGATCTTTTCTCTGCACGTGTTCATTGATTCGGTTGTCACTGGATGCTTGAATCTCCTCCAGGGTCGGTTTTTTTTTTTCTGGTACCCACACTGGTGAAAAGGATTGCCAGTATACAAACAGCAGCATAACGGAAAAATACAACTGAAAAAGATATCATAAAACCAGTTATATAAGTGACAAATGATTCAGCACAAGAAAGATAGAATTGCCTAAACTAACACAAAAAAATGAGTCCAAAATTTCATGAGGAACATGCAATTTGGAACATCAAAAAACAGGAAAATTTTAAAACTTCATTGAGGCTCACTGGCCATGTGAGTAATCATTAGACTAGTAAACATTTGATCATTAATATAAAAAAGTCTTCAACTCATCAAGGTCAGCTACATACCTTCTCTTTTAATGACGGCTCGTTTGAGAACCAAAGAACCAAAACAGCATGTTCATGCTGCAGTAAATTGAAGACATTCCTTTAAATGCAAACAAGAACACAAGAATCATGCAAAGTTAAATCATAAAAAATAAAAAATAAAAAGTAAAAGAAAAAGGAGAAGATATCTATATACACATATGATGTCCATATTCTGAAAACAAATTAAGAAAACTAACCAAACAAAAAGCCAGCCATTACAGCTTAATTTGCAATCAAAACTGAATTCCCAGAAAATGAAACCACCCATCAAAAAAGTGAACTTGCATCGTAAAGGCCACACTCGAAATTGATTTTCCAACAACATGATTTTGCTACACATGCATATATGTAACTACAATTCTATCGGAAAACAACTTGCACACAGATTCCAACACTGACTCGTTAACAAAATTTTCTCTAAATGATTTTTTTTTATGTAGTCTATATACACATCTAACACTCATTAGATCAAAACTAACACAAAAATTACGAACTCAAAATAACAAAAAAAAAAGATGTAGAATAATTAAATGACACCAAGAATTAAAATTGATACAAATCAGAGCTAAAGATAGTACCTTTTTGGAATGATTGATGTTGTGTGATGCAGAAGCCATGATCAATGTCTCCAAAAAAAATTATTAACAAACAATGAAACCCAGAAGAAAAAATCAAAATTTTGAACAAAAAACGATTTTTTTTTTTGGGGGTTTTCAGTCAGAGATGGAAAGCAAAGCTAAACACAATTGGGGTTTCGTTTTTAGTCGGTAAAAAACGTGAATTTTTTAGGATTCGGTCTCGATCAGTGATTGATAAAAAGATAGTGGTGAAGGTTGATGCTAACAGAGATGGGTTGATTTTGTTTGAGGGGTATGGAAGTTGAGGAAGATGGAAGATGATTTTGAGAGCATGGAAAGTCCGGAAAGTATGATCGAAGAGGACAAGATAATTTTGGGATCTTGGTATTTATAATTATCACTAAAAAGTCTAGAAAATCCATTTTGTCATGAAATCCTAAAAATCTTGATCTCAATCTAATACAACCAGACAATTTACTGTCTCTTAAAAGTCTGGATCTAATACCACAAGATATAATAGAATTTAAAAAAAAAATCTTAAAAGTCCTAATCCAATATCACCATACTTATTTAACTTATTAAATAGCCTTAATCCAATACCACCAGACTTTTACTTTTGAATATTGTATTGAGATTACAAGAAGCGAAAGAGAGCTGGAAATTGGATCATATAATAGAGGAAATTGAAGAAAAAAATTGAGTTCTTTTATTTTAAGATTTAAAAAAGGGTTATTATGATTTTATCCATCTAGTTTGCGTTTATGTGGGTTTAATCCACTAGTTTTTGGGATTACTTAATTCAGTCCACTAGTTCTCTAACAATACATAATCAAGTCCTTTCCGTCCAATTCCGTTTATTTTTCGTTGACTTCCGTTTGGTCAACGAGGCATTTTTGGAAATTCGATTAATGCTTCTAGAAGCTTGTCTGAAACAAGAGTAAAAATGGTATTTAATAATATTAAAAAAAATGAAAAAATTAATATTACAAATAATTAAAATAAAATATAAAAATAATTGATATTAGTAATTAAAAAATTTAAATAAAATAATATATATTAATTTCATTTAAATTAATAAATTAAATTAAATAAATATTTTTAAAATTTAAAATAAAATAATATAGATATGTTAAATGATTTATATTAATAAATTTAATTAAATAAATAAAAACAACTTAATTCTTTCTCTCTCCCTCACTCTGTATCAACGCCTCTCTTTCCCTGTCTCTCTCACTCTCTTCTCGATTGTCATCTCTTTCTCAGTTTCTCTCCGTTTCTTCTCGCTCTCTCTCCCTCTCTTATCTTTTTTTGGTTAATGCTTCAACTTAATTTAAGCTTATGGTTGTTTGGATGAGATGGTTTGGGTGGTGGTTGATGGAGGTAGAGAAGGGGGAGGCCGATGGCAGTGCTTGGGTTTGAGTTTGTATGGTCGTCGGTTGTGGTTGGATTTGGCGGTGTGGTGGTGGCATCGTGAACCCAGATTTGCATTGGGGGTGGTGAAGCATGGTGGGTGGTTTGGCGATGTGGTGGTGGCCCTGGTGAACCCAGATCTGCACTAGGGGGTGGTGGAGCGTGGTGGGTGGCTGGTGAATTGGTGGTGTGGTGGCGATGTGATGCGGTCTGGATTCAAAATTGATGGATCCAATTATTATTATTTTTCAATTTTTATTGGTGATGATGAAAAAAAATGAATGTTCTGGGTTATGGAGTGATCGGCACTGGTTCGGTGGTGTTGATGATGATGAATTATTGATTTTTTGTTGAGGATGATGATTCGGTGGTGAAAAAAATTGAATGTTCTAGGTTTGGTGGGTTCTGCGTTCAATTTTAATTATTTTTTTTAGGTTGAAGGTTGTTGATGATGATGATAATGATGGAGGGTTAATGATGAATGGAAGTTCTGGTGATGACGATCGATCATGATGGTGATGATCGACAATGAACCCAGATCGTTCTGGTTTTTTAATTTTCTTTTTCTTTTTCTAGGTTGAAGGTTGTTGATGATGAAGTTTGGTGTTGGATGTTGAGTTTGAAATTTGTTACGAAATCTGGAACCAAATCCTTTTTTTTTTTTAATTTCACCATTTTTTTTAAATTTCACCAAAATAATTATATGAGATGGACGGTGGAGATCCACCAAATCCATTTTTAAATTTAATTATTTTGATAATAATAGTTATTTATATTGTTTTTTTTTATTAATTATTTTATTTAATTAAATTCAAATTACCAAACTACCCTTCATCAAATACCTTCGAAGGGTATTTCGGTCATTAAAACACCTGACATTCTGACAATGCCATTATGTTTATTTTGATTGAATTTATAAAGGAAGGACTAAAGTTAGTAATTCCAAAACTAGTTGACCAAACCTAGATAAACGTAAACTAAAAAGACTAAAATCTTAATAACACTTAAAAACAAAATACATAAATAACACGTGTCTGTTGTATAATATTTTTTGTAAATACAGCGTTTTCAAAATCCTTTAAAAAATCACGTGAAAACCATTTTAGTGACATTTTTCTTATTAAACCCTGTAATAGCTATCGATTGCTTCATTTTTTGACAAAATGCCACAGTCAAAAGTGGTAAAAAAAAAAAAATCTTGTAATGAGAAGACATTTTCAATGTTATTTTGTTTTGCAGGAATACATACAATTTCCATGATGTCATACTAATTTTGTTTGAATTATGAATAAATGGCCTCTTATGGTATTTTTCGTCTGGGCCTATGACATGTAAGGTCCGGCACTGCACTCAACTTGTTTAATAAAATAGTCTGTTGATGATAATATATGTGTACTGGCCAATCAATCTGATGATCTGATCAATGCATGGAAATTACCTGAACGTCGAATTAAACATTTCAACGCGGAAATTTATGTGTACAGACCAATCAATCTGATAAATGCATGGAAATTACCTGAACGTAAATTTGTGCTACATATAGAAAAGCACGTCTAGGACTTACCAACAGAATTATCCAGGCATAGACAATAAGACTTCTTTTAAAATTTTCCAGTTGCAGCTTATATATGGAGATCTTCTCTAAACTACTGACAATCAGTGATGTTACTTCAGGATTGTTGATTCCAACTGAGGCTCTGCTGCATATTCCGATACCGAAAGGAGGAAGACACCACATGGGTTTGGTGGTTAACGACTCGATTGGACAAGTGTGGAAATTCCACTTGTACCCTAACAGTCACGACACACTTGCTTTCACTGAAGGATGGCTTGAATTTGTTAAAGCTAAAGGTGTTAGGGAAGGTGACAAAGTCATCTTCTCTACTGGGAATAACCAAGATGGAGCAATATTACATGAGTACTATTGTATTGTAGTCATGCGATCACCTTTCACATTCCAAGGTGAGCCTATTTATATGGATGTGGAAGAATTGCCCAGAAAAAGATTGCCAATCCCTACTGCTGAGATTATTTTCTTCAAATAAAACTGAACACACAAAAGATTGTTCATTAATTTGAAGCCCAGCTGCTTTATGTTCATTTGCTTTATATGTTATACTTTCATTCCGTTTCTTAATAAACTGCTTATAATAAGTGTAATGTTATATCCTTTTTAAATAATAAAATTATTATCTATATTCACGTGTCACAACTCACAACTCACAAGTGAGATAATATAATATTGATCAGATACCTTATAAGGCTCCATATATATATATTTCATTTTCTGTTTTATTCATTTTTAATTGAACATAAGAAATTATTTTTTCCCTTTTACGAACAGAAAACACATTTGGTAGTAACAGTAGAAAACAATATTCTGATATATATATATTACTTGTTTGTGGATTCTGATTTCTGAATCGACTTTTATTACATATACCACAACACACTGACCATAGCTAACACAACATACGACAATTAGTGAATTAAATAATATACTTCGAAACCTCCTAATCAACGTCCATAACTTTTGGAGTATATTATATTGATAACAATAACAGCCGACTTATTAATCTTGAAAGGTTTTATTCAAAAAAGTACATTTAGAATCTTGACAAGGATCTCCATATTCCATCAAGCTGGACTCACACAAATATATGTTTCGCTCTCTAAGCTACTCTATCTATATCAGACATGCTCTGCTCTTCTTTCAGCATCAATTAAAACGATGGTAGAGTGGTCTTGCTCCATATTCCATCAACTTTTTTTGTGACTCCAATTCTGTAATGATGTGCTCTGGTAGAGTGGTCTTGCTCCTTGTGGAAATGGATTGTATCACCAACTTCCAGATTCTTATCACGAGCAAATTGAAGCCATCCCGATTTGATAACAATTGCAGAGTTCGTCGCAGATTGACGGGCACAACGAAATATCCATTGTTGGCCGCTCTCATCATCTTTGACGTTGAATTCATTGTGTTGGTCTCCGTGGAAAGGAGGGAGTTCTGCATCACAATCTCCCGGAATAGTCAATCTTCTCTCAATATCTGAGCTGCTAAGTGTCTTTGTGAATATGGCCATATATGAACTCCAAACAACTATAACTTTTAGAGATGAAAATTTTCTATCTGAACAACAACTTAATATAAAGACAAGTGAAGCATGCACTATCCAAAGCCACGTAATTCTTCATGAAAATGATTGACAGTTTTGGTTGACAAGACAAAACTAAGAAAATGAGATCAGATAGCAGTTCGATTGTCATAAATATTTATTTGACGGAGACATTCTCTTACAAAAATGAGCAACAAATATAAACAACAACGTAACCGATAAAAAATATTATGTAGAGTATCAGACCATCTTTATCTTTATTAAAAGTTGTCTTTTATGGTCCAACATCTTTAAAGAGTGGACCCCACTATAGCTGTTACATAAAACAAATTAAGATCAGCTGCGCAAGCAGTGACCATCTGTTGACTGAAGACTATGATGAACCAAATTGTTGCAGCTAATATGTTATATTCTGTTAAGTGTTCTGTTAAGTGGACTTAACGATTGTTAGTAACAACTAACAGAAAGGTTAGTTCGATTGTAATATCTTTTGTCAACATTAGTGACTAAGCTTCATGTAATCTGGCACATAAAAATACCGGATTTTATATATTTTAATCAATCAATAAAAAAGTACAGAGAAGACTCTCTAGATTGACCATATTCTTCTACGCCATTAATTTTCTCTGCTCTCTTAGACTTTTCATCAAATAAGTTCTTCTTCTATATCAAAAACTCTTGTTCTTTTAATATTGAAGGAGACTTGAAATACTGAAAGCATGCTAAAAAGTCTTATACCAACTTTTATGTTTTAAAAGAATATATTTGCTCAAAAAAAAAGTGTCTCTATTTGTGTTTAACCAACCAAATTCAGTAAAATCAACCATTATCGTTTATATTTAATTATTAAAAAAAACGTTTACATTTAATAAATAATTATGGTTGACGTTGTTAAATTTATTTGGTTAAATATAAATTTGAACACCATTTTTTATAGGATATAAATTGAAATATCCTTAATGAAGGTCTCTAAAGAAGGGTAGTAAGGTAATTTTATATTTAATTAAATAAAAAATAAAAAATAAAAACAAATTAAATTTAAAATTAAAAAATATAAAAAACTAATGTATCAAAATAATTAATACATTTAGAGTTTAGGGTTCAGGGTTTCCACACCACCCCCAAACCCAAAAATTAAACCCAATTTTTAATTAAACTTTAAAAACATAAATTAGCAAATAAAAAAGAAATTAAGAAAAAAAATGATTATCATCATCATCGATTTATCATCATCTGTGGTTCATCATTACCATCACTTAACTGATTAACACCACCACCACCATCGTCGATTCATCATCATTATCATCACCATTGCATTAGGCAACAATTATTTAAAAAATATTTTAAAAAATTAAGAGATCCAATGATCTCCAAACGATGGAGACCTAGAAATTTCCAAATCACTAAACTTCCAGATCTCTATTGTAAAATCCATCGATGGACTTCCACGGAGATCCAGAATGGATTCATCGAACGATGGAGATGGAGATCTATCAATGTTAGTTGAATCTCCACCGCTGATGACTATATATTTATTATTTAATTTTTAATTCAATTTCCATTCGAATGGCTAAAATTATCTTTTTTTCGATAAGTTTAACTAATAGAAGGACTAACGTGTTATATTTTTTGAAAAAGTTGGGACTAATGTTCTTAAAGAAGTTCAAAAATATGATATTTTATAAAAGACTAGGAACTTTAGAGAAACTTTCCATACATTTATTCCAACCGATGTACGGACTATCTTATAACTCATTTCACAATGCATGAATCTTTTGACTTCATCTTGCACGTGCCCAACTTTGTTTAATGGTTTCGAAACGATCTAGCCAATAGACAAACAAATGATCTAGCCATCATAATCAATCACCAATCAACAAATATATTATGGTGGTTGTATTAATGCTCACCAAGCACCATTTAAAAATCAATCATGCAAATATCTTCCAGAAAGTGCATGATTAAACGACACAAAGCACCACACGGCACATGCATAACTGTCAATTGGATATGTGTTATCTCAAATTAGAGTGTGACTGCTATAATTAGAACATGATAACTTATTTGAACAATAAAAAATGAGTTATATTTTTATTAAGTTTTTGGATCCTCAGCGCATTTTCGATCAAAAAATGGATTACATCACAATAAAAATAGTATATCAATAATATTAAAAGACACACTTCTTAAATGATATAAAAATTTAGATAATAAACATCCGAGTGTAATACCTTAAATATCATATTTTTTATGATAAAATTCGTAAGAAAAAAAAATTAAAATATCCAGCATTACTCTTTTAATATTTATCTTTAATGGTGAGTTATTATATAAAATAGTTGCTCAACCGAACCTTTGAAAGTGATATTTATGTCGACAGTGTCCATAATTATTTTTGTATTGATGTAGAAAAAGAATGATTGTATTAGAGAGACCTATTTTAACATCATGTTTATTTATTCTATGTAGCATATACAATTACAGTCTATTATAGTACTGGAGATGTTCCTAGAATATAATGATCCATTAAGGCCACCATTATAACGTTTAACAGTAAAATATATGTAAACTGAAAAACTAGTGGATTGAAATTTTACTGTTGATCACCCTCATTTTATTGATTTGTTAACATTATAACAATATAATAATTAATGGTACACAATAATAGAACACCAGTACAAATCGATCCAAGTACCGACAAATCAAATTAATGATATCGAAAGTTGTTTCTATAATTCCATCCAGCCGCACAAAAAGAGTGACAGGAACTGTCTACTTTGGTCAATAGATATTCTATCAACGCGTAAATTTGTGCTATATATAGAAAAGCTCATCTAGGACTTACCAACAGACTATCCAGGCATAGACAATAAGAATTCTTTTAAAATTTTCCAGTTGTAGCTTATATATGGAGATCTTCTCTAAACTACTGACAATCAGTGATGTTACTTCAGGATTGTTGATTCCAACTGAGGCTCTGCTGCATATTCTGATACCGAAAGGAGGAAGACACCACATGGGTTTGGTGGTTAACGACTCGATTGGACAAGTGTGGAAATTTCACTTGTACCCTAACAGTCACGACACACTTGCTTTCACTGAAGGATGGCTTGAATTTGTTAAAGCTAAAGGTGTTAGGGAAGGTGACAAAGTCATCTTCTCTACTGGGAATAACCAAGATGGAGCAATATTACATGAGTACTATAGTATTGTAGTCATGCGATCACCTTTCACATTCCAAGGTGAGCCTATTTATATGGATGTGGAAGAATTGCCCAGAAAAAGATTGCCAATCCCTACTGCTGAGATTATTTTCTTCAAATAAAACTGAACACACAAAAGATTGTTCATTAATTTGAAGCCCAGCTGCTTTATGTTCATTTGCTTTATATGTTATACTTTCATTCCGTTTCTTAATAAACTGCTTATAATAAGTGTAATGTTATCCTTTTTAAATAATAAAATTATCATCTATATTCACGTGTCACAACTCACAACTCACAAGTGAGATAATATAATATTGATCAGATACCTTATAAGGCTCCATATATATATATATTTCATTTTCTGTTTTATTCATTTTTAATTGAACATAAGAAATTATTTTTTCCCTTTTACGAACAGAAAACACATTTGGTAGTAACAGTAGAAAACAATATTCTGATATATATATATATTACTTGTTTGTGGATTCTGATTTCTGAATCGACTTTTATTACATATACCACAACACACTGACCATAGCTAACACAACATACGACAATTAGTGAATTAAATAATATACTTCGAAACCTCCTAATCAACGTCCATAACTTTTGGAGTATATTATATTGATAACAATAACAGCCGACTTATTAATCTTGAAAGGTTTTATTCAAAAAAGTACATTTAGAATCTTGACAAGGATCTCCATATTCCATCAAGCTGGACTCACACAAATATATGTTTCGCTCTCTAAGCTACTCTATCTATATCAGACATGCTCTGCTCTTCTTTCAGCATCAATTAAAACGATGGTAGAGTGGTCTTGCTCCCTATTCCATCAACTTTTTTTGTGACTCCAATTCTGTAATGATGTGCTCTGGTAGAGTGGTCTTGCTCCTTGTGGAAATGGATTGTATCACCAACTTCCAGATTCTTATCACGAGCAAATTGAAGCCATCCCGATTTGATAACAATTGCAGAGTTCGTCGCAGATTGACGGGCACAACGAAATATCCATTGTTGGCCGCTCTCATCATCTTTGACGTTGAATTCATTGTGTTGGTCTCCGTGGAAAGGAGGGAGTTCTGCATCACAATCTCCCGGAATAGTCAATCTTCTCTCAATATCTGAGCTGCTAAGTGTCTTTGTGAATATGGCCATATATGAACTCCAAACAACTATAACTTTTAGAGATGAAAATTTTCTATCTGAACAACAACTTAATATAAAGACAAGTGAAGCATGCACTATCCAAAGCCACGTAATTCTTCATGAAAATGATTGACAGTTTTGGTTGACAAGACAAAACTAAGAAAATGAGATCAGATAGCAGTTCGATTGTCATAAATATTTATTTGACGGAGACATTCTCTTACAAAAATGAGCAACAAATATAAACAACAACGTAACCGATAAAAAATATTATGTAGAGTATCAGACCATCTTTATCTTTATTAAAAGTTGTCTTTTATGGTCCAACATCTTTAAAGAGTGGACCCCACTATAGCTGTCACATAAAACAAATTAAGATCATAGCGCAAGCAGAGACCATCTGTTGACTGAAGACTATGATGAACCAAACTGTTGCAGCTAATATGTTATATTCTGTTAAGTGTTCTGTTAAGTGGACTTAACGATTGTTAGTAACAACTAACAGAAAGGTTAGTTCGATTGTAATATCTTTTGTCAACATTAGTGACTAAGCTTCATGTAATCTGGCACATAAAAATACCGGATTTTATATATTTTAATCAATCAATAAAAAAGTACAGAGAAGACTCTCTAGATTGACCATATTCTTCTACGCCATTAATGTAGCTTCACTGAGCTTCAATTTTCTCTGCTCTCTTAGACTTTTCATCAAATAAGTTCTTCTTCTATATCAAAAACTCTTGTTCTATATCAAAAAAAAATGAACATAGTTTTGTTTCCTTGTTGCAACTTGCAAGTATGATTTTAATATCCAGTGACATTTTGGTGCAGAAAAATCAACAGCGAACTGTTGGTTGGTACAGGCTACATAACAAACTAGAAATCTACTTTCTGAATAAAAAGATCATTGAAGTTAGATTCTTATTTTCATGCATTGCTTTCGCTTTCGATAAGAAAGTGTCCAGATCACGAGATTGACTAATTTAGCAGGGGAAATGATTTCCAACAGTTTGGTGGCGCCTGTTAATTATTTTGCATCAATATACTTTCAGATTTGATCTCATACTGAAGATTTTTTTTCCCTAATGTAAACGGCTGAAGATAATACATAAACGTTTAAAATTAATGAAATTGTAGTCATTAATTGATGGACTATTATGTTTTTAGTCCATCTGTTGGGAATTCCATGAAAACAAACGGAATGTCATTGTCAAAGGGTACAATAATTGAAATATCCTTAATGAAGGTCTCTGAAGAAGGGTAGTAAGGTAATTTTATATTTAATTAAATAAAAAATAAAAAATAAAAACAAATTAAATTTAAAATTAAAAAAAATAAAAAACTAATGTATCAAAATAATTAATACATTTAGAGTTTAGGGTTCAGGGTTTCCACACCACCCCCAAACCCAAAAATTAAACCCAATTTTTATTTAAACTTTAAAAACATAAATTAGCAAATAAAAAAGAAATTAAGAAAAAAAAAATGATTATCATCATCATCGATTTATCATCATCTGTGGTTCATCATTACCATCACTTAACTGATTACCACCACCACCACCATCGTCGATTCATCATCATTATCATCACCATTGCATTAGGCAACAATTATTTAAAAAATATTTTAAAAAATTAAGAGATCCAATGATCTCCAAACGATGGAGACCTAGAAATTTTCAAATCACTAAACTTTCAGATCTCTATTGTTAAATCCATCGATGGACTTCCACCGGCCAACAATAGAGATCCGTCGAGAGATTTCTATTGCCGACCCCTCTAGATCTCCATCTCCGGTGGAGATCAAAAGTTGGATGGAGATCCAGAATGGATTCATCGAACGATGGAGATGGAGATCTATCAATGTTAGTTGAATCTCCACCGCTGATGACTATATATTTATTATTTAATTTTTAATTCAATTTCCATTCGAATGGCTAAAATTATCTTTTTTTCGATAAGTTTAACTAATAGAAGGACTAACGTGTTATATTTTTTGAAAAAGTTGGGACTAATGTTCTTAAAGAAGTTCAAAAATATGATATTTTATAAAAGACTAGGAACTTTAGTGAAACTTTCCATACATTTATTCCAACGGATGTACGGACTATCTTATAACTCATTTCACAATGCATGAATCTTTTGACTTTATCTTGCACGTGCCCAACTTTGTTTAATGGTTTCGAAACGATCTAGCCAACAGACAAACAAATGATCTAGCCATCATAATCAATCACCAATCAACAAATATATTATGGTGGTTGTATTAATGCTCACCAAACACCATTTAAAAATCAATCATGCAAATATCTTCCAGAAAGTGCATGATTAAACGACACAAAGCACCACACGGCACATGCATAACTGTCAATTGGATATGTGTTATCTCAAATTAGAGTGTGACTGCTATAATTAGAACATGATAACTTATTTGAACAATAAAAAATGAGTTATATTTTTATTAAGTTTTTGGATCCTCAGCGCATTTTCGATCAAAAAATGGATTACATCACAATAAAAATAGTATATCAATAATATTAAAAGACACACTTCTTAAATGATATAAAAATTTAGATAATAAACATCGAGTGTGATACCTTAAGTATCATATCCTTTATGATAAAATTCGTAAGAAAATAAAATTAAAATATCCAGCATTACTCTTTTAATATTTATCTTTAATGGTGAGTTATTATATAAAATAGTTGCTCAACCGAACCTTTGAAAGTGATATTTATGTCGACAGTGTCCATAATTATTTTTGTATTGATATAGAAAAAGAATGATTGTATTAGAGAGACCTATTTTAACATCATGTTTATTTATTCTATATAGCATATACAATTACAGTCTATTATAGTACTGGAGATGTTCCTAGAATATAATGATCCATTAAGGCCACCATTATAACGTTTAACAGTAAAATATATGTAAACTGAAAAACTAGTGGATTGAAATTTTACTGTTGATCACCCTCATTTTATTGAATTTTTAACATTATAACAATATAATAATTAATGGTACACAATAATAGAACACCAGTACAAATGGATCCAAGTACCGACAAATCAAATTAATGATATCGAAAGTTGTTTCTATAATTCCATCCAGCCGCACAAAAAGAGTGACAGTTTTGATAAATATAAAGTGGGAGCAGCACACAGCATTCAAAAGAGAAAAGAGTGGTGTTGAATTTTTGTACAAAAAATATTTGTATAAATAGAGAGTTAGACAGAGATTTGAGCATGACGTCAATTCATCATCCATGCAATATTCAACAAAATTAAAGAGAAAAGAAGAAGATTGCAAGTTGTGTCACATACGAACAAAAATCACTCACTTAATGATTAGTTTTATATATGAAAAGAACAAGATTGACACGGCAAGTGGAATTCACTTGTTTGTGGACTTTTATTACATACAACACAACACAGTGACCTCCTAATCAACGTCCACGACTTTTGGAACAATAACAGCCGACTTATTAATCTTGAAAGGTTTTATTCAAAAAAGCACATTTAGAATCTTGACAAGGATCTCCATATTCCATCAAGCTGGACCCCACAAATATGGCTATAAATATATCACACATACTGATTAATCTTGCACACACTAAGCAGTTGCTCTATCTATATCCTACAGACTTGGCTCTTCTTTCAGCATCAAATTAAAACGATGGAGATTATCTTTTCAAAACCTCTATCAAAAACAGATGTCACTCATAGGCTAGCAATTCCCTCAGAGAAATTGGACATGATCGCAACATTATCCCTAGGAGAGAAGGTGAGTATTGCAGTCATAGATGCCACTGGGCGTCAATGGAGTTTCGATCTCTCCACCCGGAATAAGGGCAACTACTTTAAGCCAGTTATCAGTGGTAAACAGTGGCTGGAATTTGTTAGGCTGAAACATCTTCGTGAAGGTGATAAGATCACTTTTTATCGGGAGACCATCGAAAATAATGAGGTGAGATTCAGAATCGAAAAAGAGTTCATTGGAGCATCAATCGTCATATTAGGTGTCCCAATACGTAATTCTTAAACAAGGCAGAATCTGCATGCACTACTGGTGATTTGATCTTGTTGCAACTGTAGCATTTGATCATGGTTCTTGCTTCTCTTATTTTGTTGTGTTATCAGCTCCGTTAGTGGTAGTTGGCTATCAAAGTGGGTTGTGGGTCTTTGAAATGGCCGTCTATTGTGGGCAATTTTCTGGGTGTTGTGTTTTCTTTATGTTGCTCTTTTGTTCTGGGTGGTGGCTATGTGGCCTCTAGTCGTGTTGGTTTTGTGTTTTATTCCTTGTTTCCTTGCTACGGTTTTACCGCTTTGCTTATTAAAATTCACTGTTTAAAAAAAAAATGTTTGAAGATTAACTGGCGTTTCCTATTTTATTTGTATGTCCAAATAAATGTTGTTTTCTATGCCCCCATATGCTATTAGACTTTTGTCACTTCACTTCTCTCTGAGTATTAGGCTTATGGAGGTCATGAATCTCAGTTATGCTATTAGATTTTTAAGTTTTTAACCTACCGTAAAACAGTCCAAGATAATACTACATATTTTAAAATAATAAAATTTTAGTCATCGATTACACGTCGTTCATTCTTTTTAAGTTACGATAAATATCAAATTAGTAGAGGATTCAAACCGATACAAATCTCAAAACTTTACTATTCTCTTCATCTCTTGCTATGTACATATCTTATCGGCCTCACATGGCGAGCTCCAATATCCTGAAAAGAGATCGGGTTGACCTCCTTAGAGATATCTCCAGATCTCCATTAAAAAACAAATAAAAAATTTAGGGTTATTAGCACTAGTCTCCTTCAAACTTTGTACGAGTTTATATTTATCTCTAAAGTTTTTTTATAAACGTTAAACCTCCTGAACTCTTTTTATTGACAACCGGTGATGAAACAGGGATTGAATCTTTATTTCGTCCATCTTCTTATCATGTATGCATAACATGTGTTTTAAATAAAGATAAAATTTGTATAATTGTCTTTTTTTTTTTAATAACTTTTAGGAATGAAAATTTTCTATCTAAACAACACCTTAATATAAAGACAAATGAAGCATGTACTATTCAAACCTATCTAATTCTTCATGAAAATGATTGACAGTTTTGGTTGACAAGACCAAACTTAGAAAATATACTTTAGATTATAAATTTATTTAGATTTCAAAAACGTTTTAGACTTTTTAAATCGTAGATAAAAAAAAATAAACATCACCTGAAAAAAAATAAGATAAGATAGCAGTTCGATTGTCATAAATATTAATTTGACGGGGACATTGTCTAACAAAAAAACGAGTGACTAATATAAATAAGAACATAACCGATAAAAAATATTTTATAGATTATCAGATTATCTTTTATCTTTATTAAAAGTTGTCTCTTATGCTCCAACATCTTTTAAAGAGTGGACCCCACTATAACTTGTGCACCTGTCACACAAAAACAAAAAAATTAGTACAAAAAAAATTAGGCGGCCACTTTTCACTTCGTTCATCAAGTTCTATGTAATCACTTTTGTCACTTTTCAGCCAAAAAGTAGTACAAAATTTAGGTCCAATTTGTCGTTACTTCTCCGACCGTTTTTGTAGTTAAAAGTGAATCTAAACATAAAATGGGATGTTTGGTAAAATTATGGAAAGTATTTTTGGTCATTTTTAGTTTCTTCTAATTGAGTTTATGAGAAACTATAAATATATATTTTTGGATTTTGACTTCTACTTTTATAAAACGCGTTACAGTGATAATAAATGAAATTGTACTAACTTTCCAACTTTATCATTGGCTTTAATAAAATTTAACAAAAAAAAAATTGGGCTTATATTTCTGTACAAAAAAAAATGTTACCATAAGTGTACACAAAAATATGGATAATTAATTCAATAAAGTAGAATAAAAATGAAATAAAAAATAAATTAGAATAAAATATAAAAATAAATAAATGAGACTAATTAATTAAATAAAGTAGAATAAAAATTGAGACTAATTAATTTAATAAAGTACCATAATTATATAACACTTAACACTAAACACAAATAAACAAAAAAATAATAAAGTATAGCACATTGGTATCATTTAGATGTCTATATCATTTTAGTAATTTTACACACTCACAACACTTTTTATTTCAGTTTACCAAACACATTGAAATTGCTTTTAGTTCTCACAGCACTTTTGAAAATCAGTTTACCAAACACTCAGCTGATTTTTCCCACAGCAATTCTAAAAACAATCCCCCCTACAACAATTTTAAAAGCATTTCTCCCCACAACACAGCAATATCAAACTGAGCATCAGTAGTCATCACTCATGTTGTTATGTTACAATTAATTATTTTGAATGTTCTTATAGTAACTCATATCTAATACATCAAATATTATATCAATTTATCTATATAAAAAAGCATCTTTTTAATACTAAATCCTTTTTCCACTCTAATATATTCATACCAAATTTTACACTAAAAAGGTGTCTTTAAAGAATATTATCCTAATACATATTTATACAATACTAATTAATTTTAATTAATTAACTTATATAATAATAATTAATTTTATTTGACAAAACAATATTATTCTTAAATAATTACTCATATAGTATTAAAAATATTAATTACTGTACCGAATATTTTTAAAGTATTAAAGAACATTGTTAGTTTAAATCAGAGAAAACAGCGTAGCCGACAAATGAAACAACATAAATAAATAATGTAATGTGGATCATGATGGAGTGGTCATGAGGTATTGATTAATGATTATTTTATATTAACGTCAAATGGTTAGTTTAACAATCGACATCAAAAATGCCAAACCATGTATGTACTTTCAAATTTTGTCATTTTTTTTGGAAATAAATTTGAACGATGAAAGCGTACGTGGAATTAAATTTAATATTTTTAAAAAAATTATAAAATACATTTTATATACGATAATTCTAAAAAATGAAACGGCACTGCATTTCGAATGTGATGATTGTGTTATGTTTACTTGTGATGATAGTGTACTTGATATGTACCGAAAAAGGTTGGACCTACCACATTCAATCATATTGTTATGTATTTTTTTTATTATGAAAAATATATAAAGAGAATTTAAAATAGTATATATATTTCAAATATAGAAGAATTTAAGAGAAATACTATACATTTAAAATTAATGAAATTGTAGTCATTAATTGATGGATTATTATGTTTTTAGTCAATCTATTGGGAATTCTGTGAAAACAAACAGAATGTCATTGTCAATGGGTACAATGATCGAAATATCCTTAATGAAGGTTTCTGAAGAAGGATAGTAAGGTAATTTTATATTTAATTAATAAAAAATTAAAAATTAAAACAAATTAGAATATATAAAAAACTAATGTATCAAAATAATTAATACATTTAAAAATCGAATATATGTCGGTTCAATATAGTTTTGATCAAAACCGAACCGAACCGAACCGAACCGAACTATACCCACCCCTATTTAAAGTTAAGGGTGCGTTTGGTACATGAAACAAGACGGGACAACTTGAGACAGTTTGTTCTTTTTCCACGTTTGGAGCGTCTTTAGCATGGGACAAGACAGGATAAGGTGGGACAAAAATCATAAAGACTTGTCCCACTAAAGACCCTAGGACAACTTGTCTCATGGCATGAGACAAGTGTCAAAAAGACCAATTTACCCTTTAATTTTTAAATAATTACAATCATATCCAATAAATTATATATAATAATAATATATCTAATATAATATATCTAATATATATTATATATTTATATTACATATGCTATATTATATATATATATATATATATTAATATGTATTATGTAATATAAATATAATATATATATTAAATAATATATATATATATATATTATTTAATAATATATATAATATTATAGTCTATAATGTTATATATATAAGAGGGGTACTCTAGTCATTTGAATCTCTTATTCAGTTTTGTCTCAGTCATACCAAACGTAAAACAGTACAGTTTATAGTTCTGTCCAAACCTTCCAAACACAATATAGAACAACATGTCCAGTCATTTCATGTCCTGTCCGGTACAGATTTTTTTTTTGAAAGGTTACAACTGCTGAGACCTTGGCGAGATATGACTCTACTAGCACAGTCCAGACTACTACTCCTACAATAGAGGAGACGGAACCCATACTTGAGATTAAATACCAAAGAGGAATAAATAATATATATATATATATATACACCATAGGTATTAAACCGTGATGGTGAAGACTTTCAAAGGAGAGTCCAACCATATTGACAAGAGGTTTTATGCATGCCAATGTGGGTTATACACTTGTACATGCATAACATGATTTCCAAAATATCAACACAAAGCTGTGGGGAAAAATGTCATGAAAGTGACGCCATGGCAGTCACCATTTGAGTGTGAGTGTGTCACAATCACAGCTATTACAATTTTTATATATAAGATAATCATTAACAATACCTCATGACCACGATTTCAGGATCTACATTACATTATTTTATTTATGATGTTTCATTGGTCGGCTGATGTTATTTTACAAGGTTTAATTGTGTAAATACCCCTAATTTTAGATGAAATTGTATTCATACAATATTTTCGTTTATTATATAAAAATCCTTATAAAACGTTGACAGAAGGGAATGATGTAAATACACTTATACAAAATTATCATCTCCTGAGCTTTACCCTAAAATAAACTAATCCCTCTATTCTTTATAATAGCAGATCAACCTCTGAACAGTTTGGCCTCTTATTAAAAACCTAAATGCTTTCAATAAGCAATGAACCAATAACCTTAGCTAAGAGCCCTAGCCAATTGAGCTATCCAAGATTATTGTTAAAGAATTATTGATTTAAATATATATATCTAGTTATATATAATATATTTTAAATCTATTTCTTTCTATAATTTTAATAGACTAAATCAATTTTTATTGTTCCTGCTTTCAAAAACCATTTTTGAGAATTATCGATTTATCACATATGAAATGTATATTTCTATATTTTTTTAAAATGTCAAATTCAATTCGCTTTTATTATACAAATTTATTTCCAAAAACAATTTTGTACGTAAAGCAATATTGAACGCAATCTATCCACTTATGTCATGTCTTCCTAAAGGAGAGCATCTGCTTTCATTTTTACTAGATGGTTCGTTGTCATTAGTGAATTATGAGTCGTAACCATAGAGTTTCGAAATCTTTTTTAACTGATAAAGAGCTAGTATAATCATTAGTGAATTATGAGTCCTAACAATATAATTTCAAAATCTTTTTTAACTTAAAAAGGGCTAGAATATTCAAACTATGAAGAAAAGAGTGTATAATTTGTCCTAACAATGATTACATGGATGGTTCAAACAGTCAAGTATACGTTCAACGACCAATCTGCAAATTAGAAAATAATGATCCAGGCAAATAGGGCAATCAACAATCAATAATAAGCTTAATAATAATTTAAAAAAGAAAAAAAAGCATTTGAATAAGCTTACTTAGCGGTGACTATAACTTCATTTAAGTGTTACCAAACATGTTTTAGAACCGACTTCGGACATTATTTTCAACGTTTAAATTAGAGTTACTTTCTTAGAATATGGTGGTTGGCTTTATATGTATATGTTTATATATATATATATATACAGTGTGTTGATTAAGTGTAATTGATAGATGTTGTGGATATATGGAAGACCACTTTCTATTTCTTCTTTCTTCTTTCTTCTTTGTTTTTGACGGTTGGATCAAAAAATTAAACAGGTAGAAAATGATCCAATAGTATTTAACACACTCTAATATTGACATTAAGTTAAATTAAAATGAAGGAAAATTTGATTTTTCTTTCTCAGTTTAATGGAACTTACATATAACATGCATGTCCAATCAACACAATTTTCGGGATCGAGCAATGGACAATGGCGGTCTTCGATCGAAAGTGACATCAACCAGCTTGATCTCTCTGTGATGGATGTAAGATGGCGACTTTTGTGATTGTGAGCGTGCGCTTCAAGGAAACATGGTGTCCCTACAGGCTGGAGAATCTGTTTGAAGATCGAAAGTTGATGGAAAGTTCATGCTTTTTACATGCCATAATTGTCATTGGATCATTAAAGTTGATATAAACAAAAATACATATGTTTAACACCTACTGAAATCAGAACGCTATGTAATACTCTTGGGATAATATATTTTAATTTGGATATTTCTTGGTGACGTGCCTAGCTAAGCCAGCCAGTCAGATACAACTTGCTGTTGATATGCTTGGACACTTCTACTATTTTAAGATGGTGTTTGAAATAATAATTTGAATGATAATAAGAATGAGAAATTTAATAAAAAGCAATGAAAAACTGATTTTTTTATTTGGTTAGAATTTAAGAATTAATATTATTTTATTTGATTAATAACTAAATATAATGAAATTAAATGTATTTTAATTAAAGTATCCCTATTTAAAAAAGATTTATGATAACATAATTTATTATTAACAATAATAAAAAAAATATACAAATGGATTTTTTTTTTATGTGTTTCCAAAACACTCGGAGTGGATGGCCCACAAAAGGACTGTGACTTTCATGATATCCATATCCAACAAGATTCTATCTCTTTTCCATGGAGCTACAGGGTCAACCTTATGACCCCACAATCATCTAGTTATCAACCGGTTATCAACTTATCACAACAAAGTTGATAACTAGATTATAATAATATTAAAGGTGATAAAAATCTCACTTTACAAGAAAAGGTAATCCAAAGCCTCTTTAAAATGCATGAACCTGCGCGGACCAAAATTTTTGTCGTGTATCTATGACCGTATTTATCTATTTAAGATCATATATATTTTTTAAGTTTTTTATCTTTAATTAGACTCGAACCGTTGATTTGGAGAGTCATTTGTTAAAACTCAAAACTCAAAACTCTTTCATCTACCGACCGGATGTATTAATTTATTCACATGTTTTTTTTAGTGCTTTTGATTGTTTGGGTGGAATTCATGAAGTTCAAATGCCATGCCTTTGTGCGTTTCCATTCTTGAACCTACACGCTTTAACCCATGGTAGTTGCTCATTCGATACACTCTCGCTGAGTTACAATGAGGGTTGTGACTCTTGATCATTGCTCATTTGATACGCCCTCGATGACTAGTGGTCGAGGGTCTACTTTTATGTTTAACGCTTCCATTGGTTGTTGCCTAAACGTGACATATGAGTAGTGATCGGTGATCGATCCTTTGATTTGATCCTATTATATTTGTGCTTAATCACGGTCCTTAATAGTTGCTCATTCGATACGCCTTCGGTGAATAACAATAAAAGACTAGTCGACTCTCCCATTTCCATATCTAACGGTCGTACTTAAGGCTACGTTGAACCCAATATATGAGTGTCTTTACAGCTAGTTATTATAGATGGCACGAATGTTTAAGTGGTCATGAATACCATATGTATTCATTTTCTTGCATCTCTATTATCTGCGTATTTTTGTGTAACTCATTTAATCACCATTCTCATCATTTCATATTCCATTATTGTCTTATCTTTATTTTCATGCTATATCTTTCACTCAAACACACACAAACGTCCTTACACTTCGCGCACACCATTCTCACCCTTACATGTTCTTTTTTACATTACTTTCAATAATCACTAAAAACAAGAGACAAAAAAACAAGTGAAAAACAAAATGAAATATAAAAACAAAAACGAAAAACAAGTTTTTTGTGTTTTCTAAATATTTCACTTTTACCACTGGTTTTGTTTTTCAATTTTTTTTTTTCGTTTTTTGAAAATAAAATGAAAAACGGTTAACGAACGCATTTTCGAAATCGTTTTTGAAAAATAAAAACGAAAACGGATTGAAAAGCAACTGCAGAACGAGGCCTTCAATTCAAGCAGAGATGGCAACAAAAGGGCTGTCCCTTTCATTAAAAGTATGTCTATAAATATTATAACAACTAGGTTTGTGGTAGGTGAATCATGAGTATAGGATTATAAAAATTTAATTTGACTACATCATCTTCGACCATATATAGTACTAAACTGTACTCTAATTTGAAGTTAAATGGGAATTTTCTGAAAAATATGTTTTTATATATATGAAAAAATCGGTCTACTATTCAATACTAAATTTTACATAAAAAAAATAAAACAGATTTAAAGGATATTCTTCCCATAAGTATTTAGATTATTACAAAAATTTAATATTATTTTAAATGTAAACAGTTAATAATGCAATTTGTTTCCGTTTGAATAAACTCTTTCACACAATATAAACAGTTAATTATGCAATTTGTAAGAGAATCACACACGTGGGAAGTAGGACGGTAGGAGCGGATAAGTTCGACTCTTTTTGCGCACGCCTTTTCCTAACTCCAGTCTCCGCATGTGTACGTAGGAGATCACAAAAGTCTCCATTTAATGCCTGCAGTTGCTTTTTTGTCATGTGTTATGTGGACTGTGGACTGCGGTTGATCCATCGTAATATAGATAACACTGTGTTGTCTAGGAAGAAAAAAGAAACTGCACTTGTGATCGGTGCTTGTAAAGTGACAGATACAAAACAGTTGGTTGCATTTTTAATCGCACTTCCTATGGTTTGGCAGTTCAACCTTGTTTTTTTTTTAAAGCATTAAAGCACATTGTAATTAATTCTATTATTATGTACCATTAATTATTAGATTGTTATAATGTTAACAAATCACTAGAATGATGGTGATCAACTGTAAAATTTAAGTTCACTCTTTTTCAGTTTACACGTATTCTACAATTAAATGTTATAATTACAAACCTATCGACCTTAATGATCACTCTAGGAGCATCTCCGATGCTATACTAGGTTATTAAAGTTGTATAAGTCATATAAGATAAATAAATATTGTGTTAAAATATATCTCTTTCCGATACGATCATTCTTTTTCTAAGTCAAGCTCACTATTATAGACACCATCAATATGAATATCATTTTTAGAGGTTTTATTGAACAACTATTTTATAGGATGATTTATTCAACATTAAATATAAATATGAGTAGATTATAATTAATTTAAATCAGAATCAGAGCAAGCATGGCAGCCGACAAATGAAACAACATAAATAAATAATGATGAAGTGGTCCATGAGGTATTGTTAATGATTATTTTGATGTTCTATGTTTGTTGATCGGTGATTAAAATGATGGCGGCTAGACCTTTTGTTTGTTTGTTTTTGTTTCTTACAAAAGGAGTGAGACTTTTTGATTGGTGATTAATAATGATGGCACGTGACTGTGATCTTAAAGTCAAAAGATGCGAAGGTTATGAGTTGTTACGATAGTCCGTACATGAATTGAATTAAAAGTATTGAAAGTTTCATTAAAGTCCCTAGTCATTGGTAAAATATCATATTTGAAAACATTTTTGTTATAGTAAAAACTTTATTCCCAACTTTTTAAAAAATGCAACACTTGTGGAAAATAGAGCTATTTTGGGCATTCGAATAGAAAGTAAATTATAAATATACAGTCATCGTCAACAGTGGAGATCCAACTAATATTGATAGAGCTCCATCTAACAAGCAGGAGAGTGGGCTGTGGACTGCGGTTGACCCATTGTATATTTGTTATCGGAAGCTTCATGTCTGGCCAGGCAGGGTGACCCCACCTTTTGAGCACAATTCACCAGATAACTGCGTATCCAATTGACAGGTAAGATTCTATCTCTTCTCCATAATTCCATGGAACTATCAATGTCAACCTCCCGACCACAGTCTCGTATTCGTATCCGTACCATTCTTCTTCTTTTCTTTTTTGACTCTTGTGTAGATCTGCTTCTAGATTAATCTAATTTCTAGGACATAATAATCATACTTATAACCTATCATTCAACGCAAATTAGTTAAACTATTTGACTATCAACATCAAAAAAGCAGAACCATGTACTTTCTACTAAAGGTGTAAAAATGGATTAATGTTCAGACAATGACAAATATTAAAGATGATAAATGACAAAATGCAGTCAATTTAAAGGACCTACCACTCCTCTTCTTTTCTCTACCGTCGCCCTTCTGATTTTATCATACTCTCTTCAAAGCTTCTCTGCCTTTCGTTACGATTGCATAGAATGGCTCAGAGGATCTTTGCAGTGTCTAAAACTCTCTGTCAGTCTGATGTAGACCACGGAGCTTATGCGGCCGATGCTGAATGGACAAAAGAGCATGGAATTGACGGCTTTTGATGATTGGGGGCAACCGTATCAACTCAAATACTGCTCTCGTATGTTCTGCGAGATGGAAAGCGAAAAAGTCCCGTCTTCAGTCCTGCTGGGTGGCTTAAATTTGTTCACGACAAAGGTCTTCGAGCTGGCGATGAGTTCACCTTTTGTGGAGATCAAGTTAGAGCCGATGATGGACAACTGAAGATGGTGTGCAGGTGAAAAAGCAAACAATGACTTTTAACGGCGAGGCTGGTATTGTGGATGTGTTGGAGTGTGAGTTTCAGCGTGCTAATGCTACTGCAAATTTCACTTTAAAACTAAAATTAAAAATGTACGGTCACCCGGCCTATTATTAGTACTATTATGCATGGTGTCTGCCACTACTATTCTCTCTTTGTTTCTTGTGCTTTTCTTTTCTCTTCTCTTTCTGTTGTACGACTTGTACGACGTTTATTTCTTTATAAATAATAAATTGTTTTGTTCAATTTTGTCAATATTCCATTTGTGGAATCCAGGTTACCTGAGTTTAATTTTAGTATTATATAATGTATGGGGATGGTGTCATACCTTTAGTTTCGACTGTATTTTTTAATATTCTCTCTTTAATTTCTTTTACGCACGTGTTCTTCACTTGTATGCTGTTTATTTATTAATTAAAAAAGTATTATGATAATAATTAATTGTCTTGTGTGTTTTATTCTTATCTAAATATGCACATTCACGTGTACTCTCATTCAGTCATTCTCACTGTCTACGTGCTTTTGGCCCTACATACTTTTTGCTCAATCAAGAAAATATTTAAAGTATCTAGTTATAGTTATCAAAGTTATAGTTTTAAACAAATTTGATTCTCTTCAAGACACAAGTGTATTTTCTGATGATTATTTCTAGACAGTTGGGCCGGTGTAAGATTGTCCAACAAAATCCATGACAGTGAAGGTAGAATAACTATGAGTCTGCATGTGAGAATGAAGGTTTTCAAGATAAGAAGTACATATGCAATACAAATTCAAAACCCAGGTCGCACCTACAGACAAGAGTAGGTTGTAAAGCTCGTTTTTAAATACATTTTGAGCTTTTTGTTTTTAGATTTTCACTATTTTTTAATTTTGGTGAATCGGGGTATTTTTATCTCTTAATATTTTTTTAATGGTCAATTCTTATACTTAACAGTTAAATCCTAACTTTAGGAAAATTAGGTGTTAATCGATATTAAAATTATTTTCGTATGTAATAGATTAAATTTTAATAGTTTTTTTTTTTTTTTTGTAAAATCCATTTACTTACCGGAGGATAAATCTAATTTATTACATGTATATCGGATTCAAAACATGTTTTTATCAAAGTTTGCCACTAATGGCAAATAGGCATCCAAAATAATATTCTAATTCCATACTGTGACCGACATTGTTTATTACTTTCTGAATCATTGTAAACTGTAAGAGACAGAATATTAAATAAAGAAGAACAATCTTCATTCTAGTCAAGTACACACACGTGAGCTATCCATGGTTGAAACTTTTCCTTTTTTGTTTTTAAATGCTTCCAAACCGTAGAAGGGCTGTCCTTTTCATGTAAAGTAAATCTATAAATAAAGTAGATTTTGGATCATCTTTTGACATCACAAAATGATTATGTTTTGTTGAAACCAGTTGCTTTTAATAGATGTCATCCACTTTTCTCAAAGCCTACGAACCTCTAACCCTAACGCGCGCTCCCTTATGCGGTTCGTACAATTGCCAACTCCATCTCAGCTGACTTTCAAGTATCCTGATTCCTGAATAAGACGAAACCTATGATATTCCAAGTCTTTATTTCAATATTATATCGCATCGCTCACCGTATCCTATATCCGTATAATGAACGATAAATATGAACGTAATTATATCAAATGTCAAGACATATTTATATAAAATATTTTATATAATATTAATATTGCTTTATTTACTATAATATTATATCATATCACTCACCCTATTCTTATAACATAGATATAAAGGATATTCCACTGTATTAACCTTATCATGTCTTCTAAGAAAAGGAACATTAAAACATTATATCAAATTCACTAGAAATAAATTTAACCACAAATAGCTCGTTTGGTTTCCTTGCATATTAAGAAATAAAATAAATGATTTGGTGGTAATTTAAGTTAATTATTATAATAAACTACTTTTTAAATGTAAACAATTAATAATGCAATTTGATTCCACGTCAACAAACTCTTTCATACATGTAAACAGTTAATCATGCAATTTGCCCACGTGGCAAGTAGGACGGTAGGACCGTATAAGTTGCTCTCTTTTTGGCCACGCCTTGTCCTAACTCCAGTCTCCGCATGTGTATAGGGCAGCTGTCATCTTCTATGATGTTTTTAAAGTTTTTGCTTTCTATTTCGCTGGGATCCACCAACTAATTTTTTTTTTTTTTTTTTTTTGACTATTTTACTCGGTTTTTTAACGATTTGTCACTATGTTGATCACTTTAATCTTTTTATTTTTATTTTTTACCTATCGTTTTAATTCATTTAACTAAATATTTAGAAATCTAACTATTTTAAAATCTGTAAAGCATATTTTTACCTTTATTACTATTTAATTTAACTAAAATAATTATCTTAACTTTAAACGGTTATTTACAACGTACTTTTGTAATATATTTTTTGACATTTTATTATTAATTTTTTTTTTAATTTAAGGTTAAAGATAATTATTTTAACTAATTAAATATCTGATATACTGATTTTTCGAATGATAAGCTATCCATCAATTAATTCATATGACCTCACTTTTGCTCTTTTGCTCTGTTGTAGTTAGGGGTGGGCACCAACCCATCAACCCGATCCAACCCGACTAGATTGGGTTGGGTTGTTTTTAAGATTGGGTTGGGTTGGGTTAATAAAATATAATCCAACTCAACCCGACAACCCGATATAAATAATAATAAATAAATTAAATAATTTTATTTACTATTAGATTTATTATGAAATCTTTTTTTTTTAAATAATTAAAAAGTTTACTTATGCACCATTTATAATATTTTAAATGACAAATATAAATACATAATTTTAAATATTGTATACCATAATATATAATACATTTATTAAAAATATACGATTATATTAATATATTATCTTCATCTTTTGTATTAAATGGCACATCCTTAATTATACTTTAAAATGTTATTTTTTTCTTTAGGATTTGATTACGAATTTAGTAGAAAAAGTCTAATAATTGTATATAAACTCAAACTATTATGTTGGTTAAAATAAATAATAGATTATCCAATCACGAGATATTTGACGAAGTGATTATAATTGTAAAATGGATGGGAGACTTAGATGGAGGCTTTCCAAGTTGGATAAATTGCTATATTTTAATTTTTTAATTATGTAAAATATGTTTAAACAATTTATATTATATGTTATGATTTGATTTTGATGATTTTAAGTAATATAAACTCAACATGATATCAACCCAAACCAACCCAAACCGATAAATATTGGATTGGATTGGGTTAGATTAAAATTTACGTTGGATTGGATTGGGTTGATAAATTTTTAACCCAATCCAATCCAATCCAATCCAATCCGAAAACGTCCACCCCTAATTGCAGTCTTCACATTCAAAATAAGCTCATTTATAGTACGTCAATAATTTATTAGTGCACCGGAAATGTTGCCTTTTTTTGTCATATGTCATGTGTTATGTGGCTGTGGTTGGTCCGTTGTATATTTGTATAGGCATAGTCACCCCACCTTTTGATCAAGTAGAATCATCTCAATTCACCACATGTTTTTATGTTATTTTTTATTTATTTATTTACTGTACTTCTCAAAGAAGAAAAGAATCTATACAATTTTTTTTTCCTTCTAATTTTTAGTTTTTAAGATCTTTTTATTTTGTCATTTTTTTTTAAATTTCTGTTTATAACATTTAATAAAAAAACAAAAAGATATATCTACACGGTCCATATTTGAGATGAAAGGTGGAGATCTATTCCTTTTATTTCAGTTCTGTTTTTATATTTTTTTATATTTTTAATTTCTATTTTTAAAATTAAATAAAAAATAAAAAGAGGTATCTCCATCATCCATCTCAAAGATAGATGGTATCTCCATCATCCATCTCAAAGATAGATATATGATATATGATATATAATATATAACATACAACGTTTTGTGAACAGTGGAAATTGTGACGATTGTCACTTTTTTTTATTGTGTTGCGATGATTTCGTCTTATTAATAACTTATGTTTAAAAGACACTTATTATGGTGAACTACCAAAATTACCCTTAAAATTTGTATTTGTGCTTTCATCTTCGGTTTCAAAAAGAAAAGTTTAATTCTCTCTCCAAAAAAGTAGTATGAAAATCCATCTAAAGGGCTTGTCAGAAATATTTTTTAAATTTGCAGGTAACAGATTTTTGTGATCTCCCTAATGTTTTTTCTTGCTTTTACGAGTGATTTAAGATGTATGCAACAAATGTATGAACATTTAGTCTCCGGAATGTACAATAGGTTTATTTTATTATTTTCCGAGAATATACGCCGAGCTTGTAAATTTGTTATAAAAGCTCGAGCTTTTGTAAAAGCTCGACCTTTTGTAAAAGCTCGGTCTGAGCTTTTATAAAAGCTCGCATCTGTTATATAACAGTATGTGTCAAAGACTATGACTTACCAAGAGTTGGTGTCGATCGTGCAAACCGTTGTGAAGTATGATGTTAACAAATACAATCCAGATCTACAGTGTATATCAATGGTTATTGGGACTACATGTTGTACGTTTATAAGAAATGATATTGATGTTCAGTTTATGATAGGGGAAGATAGGTGATCCCTTAAGTATGTGTCAATCTAATTGAGAGGGCAACATGAGGTGTCATTGGTGAAGAAATACCTCATCATGATAACACCCAACAATTTCGATCTTCTGACGAAAGCAACCAGTTGTTCACAGGAAGAAGTGGGATTGACGGTAGGGAAAACCTGTGTGGTGTCCCACTAGAAGTAGCCGACCACGGTGAATTAGTTGGACCTCAATTCGACGATGTGCTTGGATATCAAATTGAGATGAATGATGGGCAGTTCAACCACCATTATAATGACTTCTATAATGACATGAACAATGAGCAGAATAGTGAACCGAATGTTGGGCCGACACAACAGATGGATGATGAGGAAAATTTACATCTGGTTGATAATGTAGCTAACAATGAGGAAGAGGAAAAGGCCGTCGAACCGGAAAGACATGCAAAACGTGTACAAAGATTTAGTTACAGTGCAACATATATAGCTGAGACTTTCGAGGTCCGGCCTAATGTAACTCCATCTGATTCTGATAATGTCACAACGTGGGTTATTTCAGGAGCAGAATCATACTTGTTTGGTATGGATGGAACCAGGAACTTGGTTGAAGACCAACCTAAAAGCATGATATATAAAGGGTAATTTTTTCCTACTACAAGGGATTTGAAGAGACTAGTTGGGCATTTTGCAATGCGGCAAAACTTTGAGTGGAATGTAAAAAGGTCGAATAAGACAACATTACATTTGGTTTGTTTGATGGACAACTGTACGTGGAAGTTAAGAGCTGTTAGAAGAGATTAAGGGACATACTTCGTGAGAAGTTTTGTCAACGACCACACTTGTCATTTGGAAGAGATGCACCGCCGTCACCGAAAAACTAGTGCAGTCATAATTGGAGAAGTGGTTACACCTAGACTTTAACAACAAAATGGTCGACTAATACGTCCGAAGGACATAATCGTCGACATGAAAACAATGTATGGCTTAAAAACCTATGAATCACAATTTTACTCTTATTATTATTTAATTTAACTAAAATGATTTTCTTAGTTTTAAATTACTTTTGTAATATATTTATTAAAAAAAAATTATTAATTTTTTTATTAATAATCTAAAGTTAAGATAATTACATTAGCTCGTAAAATATATGATATACTGATTTTATTATTTTGATGGAAAAACCATAACATAAATTCCACAACTTTATAGCTACAACTTTGATGGAAATGTTATTTTGTTCCATGTCATTACTACTACTAAATATAGATATTATTATTTGATATATACATACATATATATATATATATATATATATATATATATATATATATATATATATATATATATATGTATATTATTAACGGAAAATTCGCTCAGGATAAGAAATTCCTACTAACACCCTCGAGACCACTACCACGGAGGTAGTGACCGGGGTCGGTACCTTTGATACCTAACCTGTTTAGATGGGAATGAGGATTTGCATTATAACACAAAACGGGAGCTTATATTATCAATCACTTTGTTACACAGAATTTACTCTCATACATTATCTAGGACGTAGGAAGGTGGTCGCTTTGTATTTGTCGAATAGTGGAAAACAACGGCAGCTGTGTTCTGAATACAGAATTTAGTCCCTCCTTCCATTTTCTTATCGTCTATCTGTCGTCTCCCCCATTTTATTCCTCTCTTTTTTCTATCCCCTTTCTACCATGCTTGGCCTTACTTATATATGGTCCAAGTAGGTTTTAAGTTCACAAATATCTTACCGTGATCCCATGTATCTGTTCCCTCCTTATCGGGAGGGATTCGTCATTTGAATTTGAATTGTTACTAGATTCGATGATATCGTTGATGGAGATAAGTTTGTTTCCTTTTTGGAATCAAACTCTTGGCTTACACGTACGAGGAATTAATGTTTTACGTGGATATGATCCTGTGTGTACTCATGGTACTTTCTTCATAGAGGTCATTGAGTTAGTTGTCCGCTGTAGACTCATGATTTGGCCCTGTTCTCAGAAACGCATGATGGACTCGGGGGCACTTACTTGGGGTAATATAGACTAGGTGAGATTCTTCTTTCCATGCCCGATGGGAACGGCGGGCTTCTGGAGAGGTTTGTGGGCTTCTATCTTAGACTACGAATCAAACTTGGCTTCGGGAAGTTCCCACGAGTGGAAAAATATTACTTTTGTTCTCGTCGGGCTTCACTTCGAGTGCTTCTTGAGTTCAGAGATCTCTTCTTCCTTTCGTGGGGCGATTTTAGAGCCTGATCTCTAGAGTCGAGGTTCTTGGGTAGGTGGCCTCGAGAAGCCCGTACTCCTATGTTTGCGCTTATGCTCGACCTGGTCATGCCCAGCTTCATCCCTGATAGCTCTGAAGCCAGACGGACATTCCCTGCTCTTGTGGGGTAGCTTTATGGTCTG
The DNA here is from genome assembly GCA_032871835.1 of Dipteronia dyeriana. Taxonomy (NCBI): domain Eukaryota; kingdom Viridiplantae; phylum Streptophyta; class Magnoliopsida; order Sapindales; family Sapindaceae; genus Dipteronia; species Dipteronia dyeriana. Next base: position 166,297 of record CM065302.1, on the reverse strand, counting down.
TCCGGGGTCTCATGAATGTCGACTAGGGGCTTTGACTTGGGGCGGGAAACTGGAAAATTTCTCTTTGACCCTTGACCAAATTTTACTATTAAAAGAAGTCCTCTCTGGCTTGAACATCGGAGGCAGAGTTAGGGTTAAAGTCAGATTCCCTGTTTAATTGAGAATTTTTTCCGTTACAAGATAATTACTGAGAACCTCGAATGAAATCTCTTCATTAACTTTATAGGTGACGTGTCGAACTTGGATTAGTGTGCTCTTCGAGAAAACCGGTTGTGTTACGGCCATCTCCGTTGCTCGAGGCGATCTTCCCTAGGATGTCACCGACTTCATTACATCTCTAACCTCTATTTAATCTCAGCCTCACCATCCATTTCTTCACGTTTTCTTTCAATTTTCAAATTTTCAGATTCATTCTCTCTTACTACCCTCTATCGATTTCCCTTTCTTCTCAAGCCCCAAAACCTGTTCTTCCATGTCGAAGGCCAGTCGTGACTCCATTGACTCCCTTGTCGAGGGCACACAGGTCTCAAGTCTCGTCCACGGGAAAAAGACTCGACAAGACCTAGACGGGGATGACTCTCCTCCGTCCCCGTAACGTCGTCGATCGAACCAGAATGTAGCCATCGTGGCTGGGTTTTCTAACCAACCGGACAATCCTCTGAACTTGGTCGACGAGGACTCTGGTGAAGAGAATAGGGTTGGTGTCGCTGGAGTGGATCGGGTCATAGTCATCGGTCCTTCCATGGAGAGACATCCTCCATATGACTTCAGGGTAATTCTTGATTCCACTGTTGACCCAAAGTAACTCGGCCACCTGATGACCAAATACGGCATCCCTGACACCGTCTCTCTCACAGTCCCCCATAGAAATTACAATGTCTTCAGCCCACCCAAAGGCATACTCCATATCCATATTGCAGCATTCGAGAGCAGAGTAAGGCTCCCTCTTCATCCTACCCTTCGGCGGGCTCTCAACGTCCTTCAGATAGCTCCCCTCTAACTAACGCCCAGCTTCTGGAGGCACCTAGTCGGCTTCCTCGTGCTATGGAGGGAGCAGTGCGAGCTAAGCAAGATAACTAGAGAGCCTGGGGCAGAGGAGCTTGCTTTCCTTTTCTAGATTAGGAGCTTGGCCGGGGTCCCCCGAGGTCAGTTTTATGCTAAGGCCAAGAACAAGTTTAATTTCATAATTCCTGGGGCTTCAAGGAATAACCCGGCCTGGAAGGAGGAATGGGTATTGGCTGACAATGATTGGGGGAGCTCAATTTTTATAGATGGGCATGAGTTAATGGTTCCGATCACCTTTAATGATAAGCCCTCATGGGACCGAGACTCCTTACCCACCGAATATGAGATAGTGCTGAAGGCCATCCTTGCCAGGAACTACTTGAATCTTAAGTTCCTGACTGGTGACCCTTTTGATCACCGTCGGGTAAACCGCTATCTTCGGATATCCGACGCTACTCCTAGTAAATATCTTGCACAATCAAGCTTTTGGGTTGTTGAATGGTTCAGTTCTTATGGTTTTAACCTCTTTTTAAAAATTTTTGTTGTTGCTCCAGTTTCTTATGAAGCTCAGCATGCCCGGACCCCTTATCCTCCTACTAGGTCGTCTCGAGGGGTCTCCTCGATTACCTCGGATAAAAAGGGCCTACCATTCCAATGCTACTTCACTTGCTTCAGTTCCATCTCCATCTCCTACTCAAGTTAGGTCAAAAATGGCTATTCTTGCATCGTGGGCTTCCTAGACTCTAAATCGAGGAGGGCCCGCTCATCAGGCTACTAATACGTCCTCCTCCACCCTTTCACCAGTGGCTCCCACGATAGTTGTTGCTCATTCGGTCACACCACCCACCTATTCATCTTACCCTCATGTGTCCCAATCGGTTCAGGCTATGGGAGATCTCGAGGCCGGTGTTCTTGAGATTCCCCCTTCTCGCCCCTACAATCAGTCGAGCTCGACGGGTCAGGACGAGGTCCTGAAGCAGTTCTTTGTGTCCTGCCCGGGTGGTGGGCTTTCTAGGATGACCTCAATGCATGTGGACATCACGGTTACCAAAGGGTTTGCCCTCTTAGCCTAGGTAGTCGTCGATTTTACTTCCTCATTCAGTAGCTTGATTTATCGTTTCCTAACATGAATTCCCTTTGTAGGCCTTCAAGTTTCAAGTAGCCATGGGACACCAGGTAGCTTCTCTCCGCGACCGGGCAACTAAGGTTGAGGCTGAGGCTGAGGCTGAGCGAGCCATGGGATTGCTGGCACGGGCACAAGACCTGGTCCAGGGGATGGCCTCTAGCCATAAGGGAATGGAAACACAACTGGCTGAGCTCTAGTGCGACCACAAGAGGTTGAAGTGGCCCTTTGACCAATAAACCCTCAAGTCAGAGTGACGGGCTAGGCATAGAGACTCCTGGAAGGCCGAAGCCAAGAAGCTGGATACCGAGAATCAAGATATGCATGCCTTGAATGCCAAGCTTTAGGCCGAGGTGAACGTCTTCTTTAGCGAAGGATACTTCTATGCTTCCTATCAGGTCATTGAAGCTCTTCCCCCTCCATTTGACTTGTCGATATTGCTAACTGGGATAGAGAGGAGATATTAGCCAAGGTCGCAGAGATGTCTCGCCCCTTAGGTGATGATTTGGATCCCTCCGGTGTGGCCGATGCGGGGAAGCAACCAGCTGGGTTAGACATTCCTCCTCATTCTCTCGTCTTCCTAACTTCAGGTCTCGGAGAATCCTCGAGGGGGTCTGCCCATGGATCCAGAAAATGTATCTTACAGAAGCCCGAAGTCCCTCTAAGGTGCCTTCTATGGAGGAGCCATCAGGAGGGGAAATTATGCCAGAGTCAGTGACCAACCTTCTTGATGCAGCCATACCTCCTGAGGTCATGGCGGTGGTCAATGAGGTCATGGAGGAGGATCCCGCTGAGCATCAGGCAATAGAGGGGCATCATCAGGAAAAGGTAGTTGAGGTGGTTATCTGGGATATGAATCACCTGAAGGAGGAGCATAAGGTGAGGTTCATCTAGAAAGGGGAGAAGCTGGAGGAGACCATGAGTACACCTTCTTGTAGCTTGCTCTGAATGCCCAGAAAGGGGGGTGGGCATCCCATCTTTACTCATGCTTGATAATCATTTTTTTTATAGCCCGGAATTAGGGGTTTGGCTCCCTATTTCCTGTAGCCTTACTAGGGAATAGGCTCCCCCATTCATCAATGAAATTTAGCTTTTACACTTGGTTCAAATTCTTATTTGCATGTAAGTTCAGACCTTGTAGCACCCTGATTTAGCTCGAGAAAAGTATCAAGATAAAAAACTGCTTAATCGTGAATGTAGATAGCTAGCTTGAGCATTTGACTTTTAATAGAAACTTGCAGCTCGGTGACTTTGGTTGACAGTCCCCTTGTTTGATTGTAGACCTTGAGCTTCTTTAGGGGGTTATAGCTCGAATGAGGTATCAAGGAGAACTATCTAGCCTTCTCTTAGGCTGGGAGGGCTAACACGCTCTTAAATTTGAGTCCTTCTTGGGGAATGATAACCCGACCAAGGGATTATGAGGGCTATCTAGCTATTTCCTGATCTTCGAGATTTGAATGGCAACTATGCTCTTACACTCAGACCCTTCTTGGGGTTAGTAGCCCGACCAAGGCATCAGGAGGGCTATCGAACTATTTTCTGGTCTTGAAATCTGGATTGCAACTATGCCCTTACACTCTGACCCTTCTTGAGGGTGGTAGCCCGACCAAGGCATCAGGAGGGCATATCTAGCTATTTCTTGGTCTCGAAATCTGGATGGCAACTATGCTCTTACACTCAGACCCTTTTTCGGGGTGGTAGCCCGACCAAGGCATCATGAAGGCTACCTAGCTATTTTCTGGTCTCGAGATCTGGATGGCAACTATGCTCATATACTCATACCCTTCTTGGGGGTGGTAGCCCGACCAAGGCATCATAAGGGCTATCTAGCTATTTCCTGGTCTCGAGATCTGGATGGAAACTATACTCTTATACTCAGACCTTTCTTGGCGGGGGGTAGTGCCTGGCCGAGGTAGCTGGGGTAGGGTGGGTGGTGGAGGGGCTTCCCCGGCTTACCCCTAGTCTTGGGACGACAATGTCGAATTTTCCATATAGACCCAAATCATTGTAGAACATAGTTAAAGATGGAGAAAACAAGAAAAACAGGCTTTATTGATAAAAGGGATGGAGTACATTATTGTTGGAGATAAAAAACTAGGTGAAGGCCGCCTGCTCATTAGTCCCCTGTTCAAGGGTAGAATTTTCTTAAGTGATCTGCATTCCAAGTATGATCGATGAGTCGGTCATTCATATCCTCGAGTTTGTATTCCCCATTACAGATCACCATTTTTACTAGGTATGGTCCTTCCCTGTTGGGGCCTAGGACCCCGTCTGACCTCTTCCTGGTATTCAACGTTACTTTCCTAATAACTAGGTCCCCTTCCTTGAAGTTTCGGGATTTTACCCTCCTATTAAAGTACTTGGCAATCCTGCTCTGGTAGACTGCTACCTTTTCGGCTATTCGATCTTGTTTTTCTTCCAAAAGATCAAAGCTAGCTGTGAGCTTACTTTCAATGCTCTCTGGTTCAAAATGTTGGACTCTAAAGGAGGTCAATTTATGCTCGATAGGTAGGACTGCTTCAACCTCGAAGGCTAGAAAGTAGGGCGTTTCCCCGGTAGCTATTCTCCTTGTAGTGCGGTAAGCCCAGAGGACCTCAGGAAGGTCCTTTGTCCATTTGCCTTTCTTCTGCTGTAGCTTTTTCTTCAACAGCTTCTTAATGGTTTTATTCATGGATTCCACCAGACCGTTGGTCTGGGGGTGGGCTACCGAAGCAAACCGAAGGTCAATTTACAAGCCTTCGTAAAAATCTTTGAATCGACCATTGTCAAACTGTTTTCCGAGGTCAGCTATAATGGCAAGAGGGGTTCTGAACCTGTAAACTACATTAGTCTTGATGAACCTTGTTGTGTTTTCTTCTGATATCTGGGAGAGCGGTCCAGCTTCGACCCATCTTGTGAAATAATCAATTGTCACGATAACATGCTTGGCTTGACTCGGAGCAGTAGGAAGCGGTCCGATCAAGTCGACTCCCCACATAGCAAAGGGGCATGGCGAGCTAAGGGATGACAACCGCTCCGGAGGGAGGTGACTTAAGTTTACGGCCTTCTGGAAAGCCTCGCAGGTTCACACTAAACTCTTTGCATCTTGATGGATGGTTGGCCAATAATACCCCATGCGGAGAACCTGATATGCCAGAACCACCCCACCAATGTGGTTCCCGCATACCCCAGAATGAACCTCTCTCAAAGCCCACTTGGAGTCTTCAGGGTGTAAACATCGGAGCAGAGGAAATGATCTTCCCCTTCTGTATAGGTGCCCATCCACCAAACAATACCGGACCGAGAGCCTTTTGACTCTCCTAGCTTGGTCGGGCTCCCCGAGAAGTTTCTCATCCTGTAGATAATCCACTATTGGATCCATCCAGCACGGTTGTCGATCCAAGGTATAAGTTTCCTTACCTGTCACCGTGCTAGGTAGGGGAATCACATTAAGAGACACTCTGTGGGGTAAGGTCCGACCACCATTTGCAGCTATCTTGGCAAGGACGTCAGCTCGACGATTCAGTTGTCCTGCTCGATATTGAATCCTTTAAATTTGTTCTTGAGTTGTTGAACCAGTTTTAGGTAAGCGATCATATTATCCCTTTTTTTCTGATAATCCCTGGAGACTTGATTGACTACAAGTGATGAATCGCTTTTAACATTCAGGTAATCAACCCCTAGCTTTGTGGCTACCCTTATTTTGGCTAGAAGGACTTCGTACTCTGCCTCATTGTTCGTGACTTTAAATTCAAATCTGAAGCAGTGGCAACACTCAGTTACTTCTGGGTCGATTAGGACTATGCCTGTTCCTCCCCCAGTTTGACCGAAAGCTCCATCGGTGTAGAGGAACCACGACTTGCAACCCTCCGGCCAGCTGTCAGATTCTGGAATCCTCTCAGGGGCTACGTCTGTTACCACGGGGGTTGCTTGGCCTGAAGGTATTGAGAGCTTTGCTACAAAGTCTGCTAGAGCCTGCGATTTATTACGGTCCTAGGCTTGTACCTTAAATCAAACTGGGTAAGCTCTAGGGCCTATAAAACCAGCCTTTTAGAAAAATCCGGCCTTTGAAAAAATTGACGGAGGGGGTTGGTCCATCACCACTGCTATTGAATGAGCGTGGAAGTGGGATGAAACTTCATTGCTGAGGACACCAAGGCATAAGTGAGCTTCTCCAAAAGGGTATAGTTCTTCTCGGGCTTGATTAGAGCGTGACTTACGTAGTAAATAGGTCGCTGGACCCTATCCCCACATTCATTGACTAAGGTTCCGCTTACGGCAGTTTCTGAAACGACCAAGTAGATTTGAAGCTCTTCTTCAGGGCTTGACATGTATTTTTTTAAGGCTTGAAAAGCTTGTTCACTCTCCTGGTCCTATTTCATGTTTCTTCCCTGCTTGATGGCTTTAAAGAATGGGAGACACTTGTCGATAGACCGAGAGATGAAACTATTGAGCGCTGCTACCTGCCCGGTCAAGGCTTGAACCTATTTAAGAGACGTAGGGGATTTTAGATCCAGGATAGCTATGATCTTTTCCGGGTTAGCCTCTATACCTCTCTCATGGACCATGAAGCCCAGAAATTTCCCTGCAGTTACCCCAAAGGCACATTGTTCAATCTCATCTGGTTCTCCCTTAGGATCATGAAGGTTCTGTGAAGGTCACCCAGATGGCCTTCCGAGGTTGAAGACTTGGTGATCATGTCGTTGATATACACCTCCATTGACCTTTCGATTTTGGACTTGAACAACCGATTGATTAGCCACTGATATGTAGCTTCAGCGTTCTTAAGCCCGAAAGGCATCACCTTGTAGCAGTACAAACCTCGCCATGTGATGAAACTGGTATTTTCCTGGTTTGTGGGGTGCATCATAATTTGATTATACCCTGAAAATGTGTCCATGAAGCTCAAGAGCTTATTTCTGGATGTGGAGTCGACTAACTGATCAATTTTTGGTAGAAAGAAGTTGTTCTTCGGGCATGCCCGGTTGAGGTTGGTATAATCAACACACATATGCCACTTTCTATTTGCCTTTGTGACCTTGACCATGTTGGCGGTCCACTCGGGATAACGTGATTCTCGGATGAAGCCTGCTCGGGTCAAATTGTCCACCTCTTCCTTAATTGCAGCATTTCTTTCGGTGTTAAAGTGGCACATTTTTTGTTTAATGGGTTTGAATGTTGGATCCATTGCCAATCGATGAGCATCCAATGTCATCGGGATCCCAGGTATCTCAGTATGACTCTAAGCAAAAATGTCATTGAACTCTGTGAGGAGCCTGATCAAACCCTCTTTCACTCCCGGCTCAAGGGTGGCTCCGACTTTGAAAACCTTCGAGGGATCGCCCACTCGGACAGGAATCTCTTCTAACTTATCCACTTGATGGCAGCTGGCCCATTCCCTTCTCTGTTCCTCACTGTATGGCATTATGGGGTAGTCCTCGGGGTGATTGGTGGGCCCTACATCTCCTAGGTTCAATGCAGGGGTTGCCCTATCTTGGATCGTTGTCACCTGGGCGAGTTGTTTGGCTAGAGCCGTTGGGTTGGCCGACACTGAGTAGCATCTCTTGGCTGCTTGCTGATCACCCCAAACTTCCCCCACCTTGTCTCCTACTGGGAACTTCAGGATGTTGTGGTAAATGGATAGGACCCCTTTCAAGGATGATAAAAATGACCTCCCTAATATTGCATTGTAGGTCGATGGGGTATCCACCACCACGAAGTCTGTCATGATATTTTACTAGAGAGGTGTGGCTCCAATGATCACTCGTAGGATTTTTTATCCCACGAGTATGATTGAGTCCCCAGTGAACCCATATATCGGGGTAGTACAGCTATTGTAACACCACTGTTTCAAGTTTAGCTTTTCCAAGGTATCTTTAAATAAGACGTTGACGTTGCTACCTGTGTCGACGAGCACACGGTGTACCATGCAGTTGGCAATCTGTACCGTGATCACCATGGGGTCATCATGAGGCTGCACGGTGTTGTAGACATCCGTTTCGGTGAAAATGATCTGTGACAGCTGCGAGGGGTTGGTCGGTCTTTGGTCGACCTTGAAGATATCTCGCCCTTCGTCCATACGATGGACTTTCCTCGCACGGTTTTTCCAAGAATTGTTGGAGGTGCCAGCCAGAGTAAGCCTTCCGCTGATGGTATGTATTATCTGAATCTGTTGCATCAGGTCCGCCTGCTCCCCCTTTCTTTTCTCGACTTGCTCTTGGATCTCAGCTTGCACTTCCCTTCCATTCTGAATGTTCTCCCTGACTTGCTGTAAGAATTCCAACAGAAATCTTCCTATTATCAAAGCCACAATCTGATTCCGCAGGTTGTAGCACTCTGAAGTGTTGTGCCCCATGTCCTTGTGAAAGACACAATATTTATAGAGATTTCTCTTATCGACCTGGGCATTCATGAGAGCGGGCTTCTATAGCAAACCCTTGTCCCGAATGGTGAGATAAAATGTTTCACGGGATACATTTAAGGGAGTGTAATGATCGTACCCCCTCTCATCTCGAGCTATTGGGGCCACTGTCCTGGGAGGAGGTGAAGCTTACGGAGAATTTCGTTTTTCTGGATATCTTTCCGATCTGGGTTGAGAAAGGGGGAAGCGGTATGTCGATCTATTAGGGGGTTTATTCTGGCTTTTCTGAGCTTGCTCGGGTCTGGGAGCTTCCTTCTTTTATCTCTTTAAGGCTCTCATGTCATCGTATTCCATCTTGACCTTGACCTGTTCGTCGACCTCAATCTGCTCTAGAGCCTGATCATAGGCTTCTTGGTTGGTCTCTGGAGGTCTCTTGGCAAAAGACCGAAAAAACTTACCAGTCCACAGGTTCCTTCTGAAGTTGGCGAGGGTTTCTTTCTTGGTGAAGACCCTCATCTGGATGACTTTCTTATGGAAACGCTTCACATAAGCCCGGAGGGTTTCCCCTCTCTCCTGGATCACGTACTGTAGATGGATTGGGTCCTTCAATCGGGGCTTAACTCTCTGGAATTATGAGCAGAAATCGATCCATAGCTTAGTGAAGGAATCCACACTGTCGGCAGGTAATTTCCTAAACCAGATCTTAGTGTAATCCGTGAGTGTAGTGGGGAACATTCGACACATAGCCGCCCTGGTCGTGTTCTGGACCTCCATCTGTTGAATGAAGCTCTCTAAGTGGCTCAAGGGATCCCTAGTTCTGGAGAATCTGTCAGTTGGCATTTTGAATTTAGGTTGGAGCTCGGCCTCCCAGATCCTTCTAGTGAAGGGAGCATTCATTTCACTTAGAGGATCTTTCTTGTCCTCCTTGTACTTCCCATTCTTCATCAATTTGACCTCCTTCTAAAGCATTGCCAACTGGTTCCTCAAGCGTTTGCTTTCAGATTTCCTTGAGTTGATCTCAGTTTCCTCACTATCGGATCCTTCTAACGAACTGGCGACCTCTACCCGGTTTCTTTTTCGGAAGGGGTCTGCCCGGGGGCTTTGCTAACTTTCTTCTTCCTTAATTCGGGCTTCCCTCCTTAATGTCGTTGGGTGGAGAAACTCTCTCCGCTCTCGGGGAAGGAAGTCCGTTACGGATTTGACTTCCCTGAGCAGGTAGCGTGGCAGCGCTTCAGGAATAGGGGGCATGGGCTCTAACCTATCCCGGATTGAGGTTGGGAGTCCCGTTCTATTACCAGCTGGCTCTGGAAGGGTAGGTCTTAGGAGATCAAAGACGGGTTGCCTAGCCCCGGGCCTGCTCGTCTCCCCCCGATTGCAAAGGTTTGCTTGCTGTATAGTACTACCCTCAACGAGCAGTCGAAGATGAATGTTTTCCACGAAGGTCGCCGCTTGTTGGTCAAGCTTGACCTGATTTCCCATAGGCTAGCTTGGAACCTGGCTATGGAGCCTGAATTTTCTCCCTTTTTTTGGGACCTTTCTTGTCGACGCAGCAGAAGGTTGTCCCGATGCATCTGGCTGTCCTTGTGAGGAGCGAAGCCTCATGACCCCTGTAAAATAATAAATTTGTATATATAAAGTCGGTGGTGTGTGAGTTTTCCACATACGGTGCCAGAAAGTGTTAACTGGAAATTCACTCAGGATGAGAAATTCTTACTAACACCCTCGAGACCATTACCACGGAGTTGGTGGCCGGGGTAGGTACCATTGTTACCTAACCTGCTTAGATGGGAATGAGGATTTGCATTATAACACAAAACATGAGCTTTTATTATCGATCACTTTGTTACACATAATTTGCTCTCATACATTATCTAGAACGTAGAAAGGTGGTCGCTTTGTATTTGTCGAATGGTGGAAAACAACGGCGGTCGTGTTCTGAATACAGAATTTAGGCTCTCATCCCCTTTTCTTATCGTCTATATGTCGTCTTCTCTATTTTCTTCCTCTCTTTTTTCTATCCCTTTTCTACCATGCTTGGCCTTACTTATATATGGTCCAAGTAGGTTTTAAGTTCACAAATATCTTGTCGTGATCCCATGAATCAGTTCCATCCTTATCGGGCGGGATTCGTCATTTGAATTTGAATTATTACTGGATTTGATGATATCGTTGACGGAGATAGGTTTGTTTCCTTTTTGGAATCAAACTCTTGGCTTACATGCACGCGGAATTAATATTTTACGTGGATATGATCAAGTGTGTACTCATGGTACTTTCTTCATGAAGGTTATTGAGTTAGTTGTCCGCTGTAGACTCATGATTTGGCTCTGTTCTCAGAAGCGCAGGATGGACTCGGGGGCACTTACTTGGGGTAATATAGACTAGGCGAAATTCTTCTTTCCATGCCCGACGGGAACGACGGGCTTCTGGAGAGGTTTGTGGGCTTCTATCTTAGAATACGAATCAAACCTGGCTTCGAAAAGTGCCCACGAGTGGAAGGAACTTACTTTTGTTCTCATCGGGCTTCACTTTGAGTGCTTCCTGAGTTCAGCGATCTTTTCTTGCTCTCGTGGGGCGATTTTGGAGCCCGATCTCTGGAGCCGAAGTCTCTAGGTAGGTGGCCTCGAGAAGCCCGAACTCCTATGTTCGCGCTTATGCTTGACCCGGTTGTGCCCAGCTTCATCCCGAAGCCCAGCAGACCTTCCCTGCTCTTGTGGGGTAGCTTTATGGTCTGCCTGGGGTCTCATGAATGTCGACTATGGGCTTTGACTTGGGATAGGAAAGTGAAAAATTTCTCTTTGACCCCTGGCCAAATTTTACTTTTAACATATATAAATTTGATATACCCTTTCTTTTGATTTTTCTAAACATATTCTAAATATAAAAATTATAAAATAATTATATATATATATACCCTTTCTTTTGATTTTCTAAACATATTCTAAATATCAAAATTATAAAAGAAAGGGTATATCAAATATATATATATAAATTTTCAAGTCAGTGCACACTAATATAAATTCGTCAGTACATTGGATGTGGACCATTAGATTTACATACTTTGACTCAAAGTGTATGCACTTGTCAAAACTTCTCCATAATTAATGGTTCACATGTAACGCACTTTTATAAATTACATCAGTACACATTGATAGGAAAACCACTATATATATATGGGGGAGGGACGCATGCACCTCCTCCAAATTAAAATTTGTTTAGAGGCAACTAGGCAAGCCATCTCTTTACATTTTGATAAAGGACTCCTTCATCTTTTCCGATGCTGGTGTTTACGAAGAAAATTTGTCTAACCATATTTACTCAAGGCAATTATTGTTAGACCATCTCCGATGCATATGTCAATGCCAATGCTAAATTTAGTACAAAAAATAGTAAAATACTATATTTGGCACAAAAAATAGTAAAATACTATATTTGGCACATCATTTTAGCATTGTACTCCAATGCATGATTTCATTTAAAATTATAGAAATCAACAAATATAATTAATACATTCAATTTATATAATATTTTTATTGATTAAAATTATAAAAGTCAACAATTAATGAATTCAATGTAATTAAACAATTGTATTTTTATTATTAAAAAAGTAACATTTATTCTTGTACCAAATTTGGTATTGCATTGAAGGATGTTTTTTTTTACTTTATACTAAATTATAGTATTAGCACATCAAAATAGCATTGCATTTGAGATGCTCTTAGACCATCTCTAGTGCACGTGTTATTGCCAATGCCAAATTTGGCATAAAAAAGTGTAAAATACTATATTTGGAACAACAATTTAGCATTGTGCTTCGATGCACAGTAGTATTTAAAATGCTATTTTTATTATTTTATTAATTAAAATTATAAAAATCAACAACTACCATTAATGTACTTATTGTCTTCTTTTTTTAGGAATTGAATAAAAAAGAAAAGAAAAAGTAAATATAAAAATGGAAAAATATTTAATTTATGAAGAATAGTTGCATATATAATAAATTTTGGTTGAAATAACATCAATGTACATTAAATTTAAATTAATTTAAATATTTAAAAATTAAACATTTATTGTTGTGCCAAATTTGACATATGCTATTTTTAGTGAGTGACATATGTCAAATTTGGTACAACATTTGACAGTGTATTGGAGGGAAGCTTTTATACAATATGCTAAATTTTAGTATTAACACAATTATTTGGCACAGCATTTGAGATGCTATTAGAAAGAGACTTGAAAATTCACCTATTAGACAGATTGAGAAGTTGACGACAACTTTTCAAACCCACCTTCATGTTAGCATCCTTTGTCTCTTCAGACCTAGTAGAAGGCTACTCAGTTCTTCCATTTTTTGATAAGTTTTATTTTAATTGCATGTTTTTATTTTATTTGATTTGGTTTAGTTAATTAAAATTTTGAAAAATTAAAATAGTTTTAAAAAATATATATCTTTTAAAATATTATTGTTAATGGAAATTTTGCTCAGGATGAGAAATTCCTACTAACACCCTCGAGACCACTACTACGGAGGTGGTGGCTGGGGTCGGTACCTTTGATACCTAACCTGCTTAGATAGGAATGAAGATTTGTATAATAATGAAAAACGAGAGCTTTTATTATCGATCACTTTGTTACACGGAATTTGCTCTCATACATTATCTAGGACGTAGAAAGGTGGTTGCTTTATACTAGTCGAATAGTAGACATTACGGTGGCCGTGTTCTATTCACAGAATTTTGGCCCTCTTCTCCTCCTGTTTGTCGATCTCTATTTTTTCCTCTCTTTTTTGTCTATCTCTTTACCATGCTTGGCCTTACCTATATATATGGTCCAAGTAGGTTTTAAGTTTGCAAATATCTTGCCGTGATCCCATGAATCCGTTCCACCCTTATCGGACGGAATTCGTCATTTGAATTTGAATTGTTACTGGATTCGATGATATCGTTGACGGATATAAGTTTGTCCCTTTTTTGGAATCAAACTCTTGATTTGCATGTAAATATTGGTCATTACGTGGAGATGATCATGTGTGCACTCATGTCATGATTCTTCATGGAGTTTACTGGACTATGCTTCGGTCCCAAATGGATCTATGCTTCAGTTCTATTCTCGGGAGCTTGGAAAGGACGTCCTGGCAAGCATTCCAAGGAGGTAACACATATCTGATTTCGTTTAGAGGCCCCCTTCCTCTTTGAATCGCGGAGGGGACAACGGGCTTCTTTCGAATGTTTCTTGAGCTTGGCAACCCCTCATGGTTTTCACGAGGTGGTTGAGGAGCTCGACCTCAGGAGCTAAGGTTCCCAGATAGGTGGCCTCGAGAAGCCCGAGTTCCTGTGTTCGTGTGGGGGCTCGTCCTGGTCGCGCCTAGCTTGCTTCTTGATAGTTTTGAAGCCGGACCGACCTTTCCTGCTCCTGTGAGGTAGCTTTATGGTCTACCCGGGTCTCATGAACATCGACTATGGGCTTTGACTTGGGGCGGGAAAGTGAAAATTTCTATTTGACCTCTGACCAAATTTTACTATTAACAATTATTAATTAAAGGGTAATAATGAAACTTAAAAAATATTTAAATTTGAAGTGTACATACAATTTTGGAATAGTGCAAATATCATCACTCAAAAGAAAATTTTAAAAAAGACGGAATTTAACATAAGTTTCACTTTTTTGGTGATTTGTCACCTTTATAAATGTATTTCCATATTTATCACTTTAGTTCCTAGTTTTACTCGTCACTTTATTCAATTTGACAAAATAATTTAAAGTCAACTATTTTAAAACATGTGAAAGTAAACTTTTGCCCTTATTACTATTAAATAGCTAAAATGATTATCTTAACTTTAATTTTTTTTAAAAAAAAAATTCTCAATACTAAAATCTTAAATAAATAACAAAAAAAAATATGTTAGTTTTTTCTTATTTTGTATTTTTTTTCATAATGGATTTTTATTTAGCTAAAATGATTATCTTAGTTTTAAATTAAAATAAAACACAATAAAATTCTCAATAATTAAATCTTAAATAAATAAATTACAAAAACAATTATGAAAAAAATCATTAAAAAAAATAATAATAACATAACTCTGGTTAACTACACTAACACTGCAACAAGTAGCAGTATTGGACTTAAAATATTATCCGTCACCGATAAATGTCCAATCCAATACCATGAATAATATTGGACTTTATCGGTGACGGAGAATATCGAGTAGAGGCCCATAACTTACTACACTACAATGCGTAAATGCCTAAATGGACACAGGCAGTGAGTGGGCACAACACCAAGAAATATCCAAATTAAAAAAACGGGCCCAAAATACCCAATACCCCACACTTGTTTGTCTATTCATTACTATCTTCAAAAATTTGTTCACTCCCTGTTTCTGACTTTCACTTCAATGGCAGCAACTCAGCAAGCAATCTCCAAATGTTAAGGGAATCGAAACAGAAACTGGTTTCGGTTGCCAACCAAAACCACCGAACCCAGGTTTTTTTTTTTTTAATATGTTTTCAATACTTGGAATTTGATTACGTTGTTGAAAACCCTGTACATTTTTGTAATTCTTAGTGTATCTAAACATGATGATGTGATTATGCCTTTCCATTTTGTATGTTTCTGGTTCAACTGCAATTCACGGTGTGCAAGATGATTTTCTGAGAATAGATTTTTAATGTGTTGGTAGCTGACTAGCTGTAAACTTGAGTAATTTTTTTTCTTCCATGATAATTAATCGCTGTATGTGTCTGTTAACATTCCTGGTGGTATACATGATGATGTGTTGGGTTTTTGGGGCTTTAGAAAATGGCAGAAATCAAACCCAACCATAGCTGATTCCGGTAACATTTCAGATATCGATCAGACCAACAAAATAACTAGAGATGGAAGGGAGAGAGATCGACGGTGATGGAAATGTGATGCGCTAGTGGCGGAAGAGAGGCGACGGAAGATGTGCCTTGTCAACGGCGACGAGAGGTGAGGAAAGTGGCGGTAACTGATGAGATGAGAGAGGCTGAGAATAGAAGGGCATTTCCTGTAAGCGTTTTTCAGTTGCTGTTTTTCGAAAATAAAATCAGTGTTTTTGGTTTCAGTTTCGAATTCCAAAAACGCGTCTGGTAGTATATACTTAAAGTTGTATTTTGAAAATAAAAACAGAAAAAACGCGTCTGGTAGGTTAACTAAAAACTATCAAAAATTGATTACATAATTAACCAGTATAATTTTTGTATTGTAGTTTTTAAATTAAACAAAATTAACACATCAAAAATTAATTCAAAAAAACATATCAAAAAATGAATTAATCAAAACTAAACTCTTAAATTATAAATAAATAATTACAATATATATATATATATTACTATATAATAAAAATATAATTGTATAATAATATAATATAATAATATATAAAATATATGTATATATTATAATATTACATATTATTTTATATATATATATATATATATATATATATTATATTAATAGTAATATATATTATAATAATATATATATCAGTTCTATTTGGAAATAAATTATTCTGGAATACATATATATATATATAGGGGAACTTTGGTCATTTAAAAATCTTGTCTCATCTTATCCTAACCTTATGAAACGTATAATAGAACTAAATGAAATAAAATAAAAAACAAAATGATTTTTTTATATATAAAAAAGTGAAAAACAAATTGAAAAACAAAAACGAAAAACGAAAAACAAGTATTTTGTGTTTTTTAAATCTTTCACTTTTAACACTGATTTTGTTTTTCATTTTTTTTTTCGAAAATAAAATGAAAAACGGTTAACGAACGCGTTTTCGAAATAGTTTTTGAAAAATAAAAACGAAAACGGACTGAAAAACAGCTACAGGACGGGGCCGAAGGTTCTGAAAAAAAAACCTGGTTTCTATTTTATGGAGGTCATTTGTGGGCTTGAAATAAGCCCCGATCAAAACCTTTAATCGGTCCGCAACTGATGAGGGTTTTTAAAAGCCTATAAACTCCCAACTTTTTTAATGATATGGTCTAGGTTTAAACCGGGACCTAGGGGTGACCACAGTTCGGTTCGGTTTCAGTTTCGGTTAGAAACCGCAGTTTCGGTTTAGTTGAGGGGAGAAACCGTAACCGAAATTGTTCAAACCGGTTTGAATCGGTTTTGAAACCGTCGATTAGGTGATTTCGGTTTCGGTTAAACAGGCGGTTTGGGTTGGTTTTGGTAAAGGTTGTTTTTTTTTTAATATAAACCTGCAGTTAAACCACCGGTTTTAGAGAGAGCCAAACCGTAACCAAACCGGCTTGAGCCAGTTCCCAACCAGTTTTTTAACCACCAGTTTCGGTTTTTAAATTTCGATTTCGATTTTTAACTGTCGATTTAACCAAACCGTGGTCACCCCTACCGGGACCATAATAGTGGATACAAACCAAACCATCTAGACCCGACCCTTTTTACCATCCCTACTTGCAGTTAGGGCAGCTGGCATCCTAGTTTTTGCTTTCTAATTCGGTGGGATCCACCAACTAATGATTTGTTTTTTTTTTTAGAATCATAATTTTACTTGAGTCTTAGGCCCTATCCTGCAGCTATTTTTCAGTCCGTTTTCGTTTTTATTTTCAAAAACGAGTTCGTTAACCGTTTTTCATTTTATTTTTGAAAAAAAAAATTGAAAAACAAAACCAGTGTTAAAAGTGAAAGATTTGAAAAACACAAAATACTTGTTTTTTGTTTTCGTTTTTGTTTTTCATTTTGTTTTTCACTTATTTTATATAAAAAAAAATATTTTTTTAACTATTAATTGTACTGTTATGCGTTTGATATGGTTAGGATAAGATAAGACAAGATTTTCAAATAACCAAAGTGCCCCTCTTATATATATATATTCCAGAACAATTTATTTCCATCTAGAACTTTTTATATATAATAATACATAATATATTACATTATATCCTATATAAATAAATATATTATGTATTATTATATATAAAAATATAATATAATATAAAAAATATAATAATATTTAATATATAAAATAATATATGTAATAATATTTTATATAATTTTTATATATTATAATATATATAATATATATATAATAATTTAAGAGTTTATTTTTAATTAATTATTTTTTTGATATATTTTTTTGAATTAATTTTTGATGTGTTACTTTTGTTTAATTTAAAAATTACAATACAAAAATTATATTGGTTAATTATGTAATCAATTTGTTTGTAGTTGTAATAATATTAAACAAAATGTCAAAATTGATATTTCAATTTTTGATAGTTTTCGGTTAACCTACCAGACACGTTTTTTCCGTTTTCATTTTTAAAGTACAGCTTTCGGTATATGCTACCAGACTTGTTTTTCATAATTTGAAACTGAAACTAAAAACACTGTTTTCATTTTTTATTTTTATTTGCAAAAAATAGTAACTGGAAAATGGTTATAGGACGGACCCTTATTTTTTTACTTTTTTCAGCGATGTGTCACCTACTGTATTTCTATAATCATCACCTATATAAATTTTAAGGCAATTGTTGATTAGGTTATGAATTTTTTTAAAAAATTTCAAGTTGTCTAAGATTTTTATAAAATTGACTAAATTAGTCCTCACATTATTCCCAAATGTCAAATAAGTCTCTCTCTTTTTAGAAGTGACCAAATTACTCTCATTAACGATTTAACGATATTAAATGTAACAGTTGATTTTAACAATTTTAGTTAACGTAAGTTAATAGCCTGCATTGTTTTCAAAATTATTTAAAAATCAAACCCAAAAATAAAATGAATTAAAATATACATGCGTTAAAAAAATTATATATGTATCTTTATTATATTATTTAAGAATAAAGTATAAATTTACCCTTGTACAGTTAAAACTGACTTACAGAACTTTGTTAGAGGGACTAATTTGGTACTTTAAAAAAATATAAGGATCAATTTAGTCATTTTTATAAAATTCGTAAACAATTTGAATTTTTCTTAAAAATTTCAGAACTTAATCGATAATTAACTATAAATTTTATTATTAAGAATTTTACAGTTTGTTATTTAAATTTAAAATTAAATAATCATTTTAACTAAATTAATATATGATAAACTGGTTTATTGTAAAGCTATCCATCAATCAACTCATATGATCTGACACATGCTCTGTTGTAGTTTTCAAATATTAAAAAGGGTTAATAGCACTGATAGCTCTAAACTTATAGCGCAGTTGTATAGTGTCCTTTAAATTGTTTTATTGATACTTAACCCCCTGAACTTTCGTTTATTGCTAAAAGCTGACAGAAACTAAACGGACGTTAAAGGAAAATTACATTTACATGCCTTGATTTTATGAATAATTGTATTAAAACTACAAAAATATAATAATATCACACAAACACCCTTTGACCTGATTGACTAATATCCAAAAAATAAAAAATAATAATAATATGAATAAACTTTTAAAATAATAATATATATTTTTTATTTATAGAGATCTAGTCAAAAATAAAATTTAACTTTGGATTTTGGAACAAACCCAAAACCCAAATTCGATCAACGGATTCAACAACAACCTCCACCGGGTTCAACATCACCTCCAACAAACCACAAATCCACCCATCACCAACCCCAACTCCAGACCCAGATTTGATCACCAGATTTAACAACACCCACACTGGATCCAACGAACTACAAATCCACTCATCACCATTAACAAAATCCAGCCACCAAATAATAACTCACACCAACCCCAAATTTAAATTTAAATAAACCATGGCCATAACACAAAAATGATTGAAAATATGAAATAAAAAAATTGAAAATACGAAGCAAAACAGCATAACCCAGATACTAGATCCAAAAAGAAAAAATAGACCACCAATGACAATCCTTCAAAATCCAGGAACCTGATTGAAAATAGAAAAATAGAAAAACAAAACAGGTCCACCCAACACATTAAAATAGAGTATGATATAAATGGTAATGCGTTTGACCCCCCACCAACCTTTGGCTTTAGATCCGACACGAAATCAAACTTCCAGTCCTTGAAATAAGGAAAGGAAAGGGAATGGGGGCGACCCAGAACATCGATGCAACCTGAGCTGGAACCGGAATTGCGTTGGGAGGAGTGAGTGGTGCGCGGAAGCATGCCGGGGAACTGGTCGGAGTCCGGGCACCAGCGGGTGACTGGGTCGGTCAAACCGCCACACCATTGGAGGACGAAAATGAAGCAGGCGAGAGTGAGAGGCAGGAGAGTGATCGAGGAGCAAGAAGAGACGAGAATTAAAGACTACTTGCGACGGAGAAGTGGAAGAAGAGGACGATGAGTTGATGGGCCTTGACGAAGAGTGAAGACCCGCCATGTGAGCTTGCAGGAACATACCACTACACCAACAATCGGGTGCGTTGAAAATTCCGATTATACTGGAGGTGGTAACCATGGTTGATTTCAATTTAGGTTTGGGTTTAGATTGAGTTGTTATATGGTGGCTGGATTTTATGAATGGTGATGAGTGGATTTATAGTTTGTTGGAGGTGATGTTGAATCTGGGGTGTTGTTGAATCTGAGTCTGGATTTGGGGTTGGTGATGGGTGGATTTGGGGTTCGTTGGAGGTGATGTTGAATTCAGTGGGGGTTGTTGTTGAATCTGGTGATCGAATCTGGGTTTTGGGTTTTAGGTTTTGGGTTTGTTCCAAAATCTAAAGTTCAATTTTTTGTACTGAATCTCCACAAATCAAACAAAATAAAAAATAAAAATAAAAATAATAATAATTTATTAAAGTTTACTATTATTTTAAAAGTTTATTATTATTATTATTATTTATTTTATAAAAATGATTAATAATAATATTATTATTTTTTATTTTCTAGATATTAGTCAATTATGTTAAAGGGTGTTTGTGTGATATTATTATATTTTTCTAGTTTTATTACAATTATTCATAAAATCAGGGTATATAAGTGTAATTTTCTTTTGACGTCCGTTTGGTTTTTATCAATTTTTTCCAATAAACGAAAATTCAAGGGGGTTAAATATCAAAAAATAATAATTCAAAAACACTGCATAACTGTATTATAAATTTAAGGAGTATCGATACTATTAACCCCGTTAAAAATAAGCTCTGTTGTAGTACGTCTATAATTTATTGGTGCACCGGATATGTGGCCTTTTTTTTAATGTGTTATTTGTTATGTGGTTGGTCCATTGTTTATTTGTATTGGAAGCTATATATGGCTGGTCATGCCTTTGAGCACGTAGAATCATCACAATAAAACATGGTTTTATGTTATTTTATTTATTTATTTACAAAATCAATGTACTTCTCCTACTCGTACCATTCTTTCTTGTTATTTTTTTTAATATTTCATAAAATATAATTCACACACGACGACTTCAATTCCAACTTTCCAACGTATATTCCAAGGTCTGAACAAGTTTTGATTTTTGTTCATAAAATATAATTCTCACCACCTCCGTATGTGAAGAGATAAGGTGATCAATGAATGAATGAGAAAATAAAAGAAAAAGTAAATCAAAATGTTTGATTTTGTTTTCCAGCAATTTACACTCTGAAAATTTGTCCAAAAATTGAAATGATCAATCTAACGTATGAATTTCGTTCTCTTCCAATTCTAACTTCTTAACTTTCTGATCTCTTTTAACTTCTAAAGTTGCTGAATATCCAACCTTCTCACTTGCATATCAACTTCTATGAAATTAATTACTTGGAGATTGCTTGTTTGTTCTCTGTATTCAAGTTAAATTATAGTCACTGCTACTTATTCTTTATTTTTATTTTTATTGACATTATCTATTTATTTCAGATCTTGAATTTTTTTTAAACCTTTTATCTTTAGTAGGATTTGAATTGTTAATTTAGGAATTATTTATCTAAATTCTAAGGATACTAATTAAGTTTATTCAAAAGTTTTTTTATTGTTGATGTTGCCTTGTTTCCCTGCATCGTTATTTTATAATATGCAGATCGGTGGTCGTACGTGTGTGTGTGTTTTTTTTTAAAAGCTAATTTTTATTCAAAGAATAAAAAACGGCCGGAACAAACAAAGCAAACAACCAGGTAACTGCACGTGATACACACTTTTCTTCATAGTTGATTATACTAACTCTTTATTAGTTAAAAAAGATTTTGAAATTATATGGTTAGGAGCCATAATTCACTAAAGACAACAAACCATCTTGTCAAAATGAAAGCAAGTGTTGTCCTGTAGGGTTAACCTAATTGACTTGAACATAAACACGACTTTTTAAAAGATATAATTATTGTTCTCTGGTATATGGATCTGTATCTTACATTTTGGATTGAATAATCCGTTTATCTTACGGATGTAAGTTCTCCAGATGATAAGAAGAACTTTGAAAAATGGGATTGTTCAAATCGTATAAGTCTTATGATTATCAAGTGCGGCATGCCAGAGGCATTTAGGGGTGTGGTTTCTAAAAGATAACCAAAGTCAAAGAGTTCCAACCGAAATTGAAAAATGTTTTGCGAAAAACGATAAGGCAGAAACAAGCACACATTTGCAAAGCTTGATTTCTATAAAGTACAAAGGCAAGGAGAACATAAGAGAGTACATTATGGAAATTTCTCATATTGCTTCTAAGCTTAAGACACTGAAGCTCGAGCTGTCTGACGACTTGCTCGTGCATTTGGTATCGATATCACTTCCTACACAATACAGTCAGTTTAAGGTCAGTTACAACTATCAAAGGAAGAAATGAACTCTTAATGAGCTCATCTCTTACTGTGTGCAAGAGAAAGAGAGATTGAAGCAAGACAGGACTAAAATTGCTCATATGACTAGCACCTCTAAGGATAAGGTCAAAAAGAGAAAGAATAATGAAGCTGTTAAACACCTTATGAGCTTTGGACAAGCAGAAAGTCTAGTCTAAAGCATTTTCACATTTAAGGATGTCCAGCTGAAGTAAGGCCTTGCAGGCCACATGAAAGGGAATTGGACTCTAAAAATGTGAGCAACTATTTCATTGGCTACTCTGAGCGATCTAGGGGTTATAAGTTTTGTGATCCCACATTTAGGTCAATTTTTGAGATGGGAACTGTAACATTTTTTAGGATGTTGAGTTTGAGGGGAGAAATAAGGTTATAGACATTATCTTTGAGGAGGAATCGGTTTTGAAACCCACTATCGTTTTTGACGATGTGTTGGTTTCTATATCTATAATTGATCAAGAAGCGAATCTGGATCCTCAACCAGACAATATTGAACAAACCCTCATTCAAGATAAGGTAATTGTTCATGAGAAACAAACTCAACAACCTCAATAACCAATGTCATTAACGCGATCCACTAGAGAAAGGAGAAATGTTGTTCTAGACAATTTTTTTTGTATTTCTCTAGGAACATGAGGAAGATGTTGGAATGATGGAAACTGATCCAATCAACTTTAATCAAGTCATGCAGGGTTCCAACTCTCAAAAGTGGATTGATGCCATGAATGAGGAGTATAAGTCTATGCAAAACAATAAGGTTTGGGAACTTGTCCCATTACCAGAAGGTGCGACACCCATTGGTTGTAAATGGATATTTAAAACCAAAAGGGATTCGAAAGGTAATATGGAGAGAAATAAGGCTCGTTTTGTAGCTAAAGGCTTTACCCTAAAGGAAGAGATTGACTATAAAGAGACTTTCTCTTCATTTTCAACGAAAGACTTTTTTAGGATAATCATAACACCTGTTGCACATTTTGACATTGAACTTCATCAGATGGATGTCAAGACAGTGTTTATCAATGGTGACATTGACGAAACAATTTATATGGTGCAACTAGAAAACTTTGAGTCGGGAGACCTAAAGAATATGGTTTGTAAATTGACAAAATCCATCTATGGACTCAGCTTTCCGTCAGTGGTACCATAAGTTTCATCGAGTGATTATCTCGTTTAGCTTCAAGATAAACGTTGTTGATAATTATGTATATCATAAATTCAGTGGGAGTAAGCACATATTCCTGGTTTTGTATGTCAATGACATACTGCTTGCCACAAATGATATAGGCATATTGCACGTAACTAAGAAATTTCTATCCAAGAATTTTGAAATTAAAGATCTTGGTGATACCTTCTTTGTATTAGGGATCCATATACAATGAGATTGCTCTCGGAGTATTCTTGGATTATCACAAAGGAGCTTGACCACTCCTAAATAAGCACCCGCAATAGTACAGAGCCGTGGGAGTAGCACAATGATAAATAAGATTCGTTCCACGGGGATTGATGAATTGATTACCCTAATTGATTGATTAAACTACTATTTAGATAAACAAATATTTGATAATTCAATTTTACTACTAACACTAATTAAATATAAACTACTCCTAGAATGCAACTAATGAAACTTAACCAACAAGCAAACAAAACAAAGTCACACACAAGCAAGTGATTGTATTACTATTAGGAATTTATTCTAAGACCATGAAACCACCTAAACAATCATCACCAATTTATACACACACCATTATAAATAAATTATGCAAGTGTGAATGTAGACTCATGACACCCTCTATTAGTCTCTACTCTCTCTCGAGTAATAGAAACAACACTTATATGCACCAATAACCTATCTCTCGATGGTAATCCGAAATACATACAAGTTCATTAAGCTTAGTGATTCACTAAGTGAGCTCTAGAGACTAGCTTTGAGTATTTCTACCTTACTAGACCTCTATCATGCATTTCATCGAGCACGTTGTGTGCTTCTCCTCTCGGTACATCACACAACAACCAAATACACATCAAATGCTAGCTAGACACTCAATGTTACTTAAAGCATGAAATACATATACGTAAACACAAGCAATACGAATAAAGTGGTGGTCTTCATTAGTAAATCATAGTAAAGGTTTCATCTTGGCCTTAGCCAAGATGAGTTTAGTTCATAATGTAAGAAATGGCTACAAAAGATGTATTTTTCATACAAGTCATAAGCAAATATAAGTGCTAAATGAAAGAGAGAAAGATTAAGAATAAACTAAGTGTAGATGTCCTCTCTCTTGGTTGGTGGAATATGCTTGACTTGCTCATTCTCTTGATGCTCCCCTATATGCTCCAAGGTTGGGTTTTTGTAGTGGGAAATGGTGGGAAGGTTGGGTATTTGGTGTTTGGTATAGTGGATTTAAGGTTTGAATGATAGATTTGAGGGTTAATGAAGTGATTTGGTGAAGGATCTGGGTGGAAGATGAAGGATTTGAGTGAAAAGTGGTGTTTTGGGGGTTTTGATTGTAAAGGAAGGAGTTGAAGCTTAAGGTCGTCCAAGAGGTGCCCAGAATAGCTCAAGAAGGGGTATTTATATGTTTAGGAATGAGACACGAAACCCTAGAAGTTCTGCTGAGTTGGATTGTTGTGCTGGTGTTACGCTGGTCGAGTGACGCCTCACCAGCGCAACACCACTGATGTTGTGTGCTGGTGAGGGTGGCACTGGTCTAGTGGCGCCTCACCAGCGTAACACCACTGATCTCGTGTGCTGGTGAGGGTGGCGCTGTTCGAGTGGCATCTCACCATTGTTATCCTTGACCTTTTATGACTTAATTTCTCCCGTTTTGGTCCCAACTTTTCTCAGTTTCGCACTGTTACCCCAGGATTGCTAAAGGAACATACACAAGTTTATCACACCATTAAATACTTGATTTTTACTCAGAAACGAGTGCAATTGACAGGTTATGAAGGCTACACCGAGTGTAGAAATGGGAGTTATCAAATACCCCCAAACCTATCTTTTGCTCGTCTCCGAGCAAAACCGAAGCAAACAGAAATGTTAAGTTAACCTACTCCGAACTAAACTAAGAGAAAACCATTTTCAATTGCCATTTCCACTGAGCCATCTAAAGATGAGATGTGGCATTAGTCGACCCATATTATAGTAAAGAGGGATGCCAGGACATGTAAACCAAGGTATTATAACACTAGAGATTACAATTCCGGACTTCTTTGTGGAGTTAGTTTCAAAAGCATCGAACACAAGAGTCATTAGATAACATTTTGCCTCGACTCTAAGCTTTTCAAGATTTCTCTCATTTTTCCACACTGAACTTAGGCTCTCTCATCAAACATATGCGAGTTGGAGTTTATATACGGATTTTTTTTTTCAAATCTACACGTATATGAAAAATTTGTAAGGACGCTCATAGTTTTCTACCAATAGACCTCATGAATGGAATCAAACATTAAGAACTCTCTTATTTTCAAACTAGACCCTTCCTAAAGATCAATTAGGACTTCTTTTTAGGTGTAAGTGAGGTTGATGATAGATGGTGATGGAGAGGTCGGGTGGGTATGGTTTTATTGGTAAGACAATGATCAAGCTAGAGTATTTTCCTTAATACCATTTGTATATTCCCCTATTTAGCGCATAGGAAAGTTATTGACTTTAAGAGCTTTGTACAGTTTTGTGGTTGCTTTACATTTAGGCAACTCTTTTCATAGGTTTTTTTTTTGAATAAAGTGGTGCAATTTACACAATCAGCCTAAGTACACACTAATTGAATACATTTTAGTGCATTACTCTTTGACGTTTCCATCTTCATTTCCTCAAGACATGATCATTGTTAAGGGAAAGTCAATAGTTTGAATCTAGTGTGGTGTAGATGTAACATGGGGTGGATATGGTGATTGGGTTTAGTGTGTAGGTTCACATTCTTTGGACATTTAGGCACATACAAGGTTTAGGAATGTGTTTGGGTAATTTGAAGTGGCTAACACACATTGCATACTTCATCTCTATAGGTACGAGTCTAGTAAGAAAATAAGGTAAATCATATGAAACCAACTTTGAAAATTTGTTATTTAATGTTCAATGCAATGAGAAGATGTTCTTTTTCTCATTTCTAATATCTACATGATGAGTGTTTAGAGAGTAGAATTGAAATTCACTTTTGTGGATGCAATATTTAGACAATGAAGCTCACATGGGTAGTCTCCATTAATGATCTAGACATCTCAGGTGCGCTACCTCATTTACTAATGCACAATGAGTCCAGTAGGATGCGTGTAAGCAATGCGGTGCAACTTTAGCCAATACGGTCGTAAAATGATACATGACATATCAAAAATTTCCTACAACGGCTCAGACCAAAAGCATCTCAACAAGCAATCCTTGTTGCTCAAAATTCTACCTCAAAATTGGTACAAATCTGACCCAAAAACACACAATCATGCAAAAATTAAAAATTAAAGATAAAACACCCAAAACAATCAAGGAAGACACACAAAAGCAAAAGATGGCTATCGAATGGCCACACCCTCAAACCTAAATGGAACATTGTCCTCAATGTTTGTACAAATGAAATGAATGAACAATGTAAGCTTAGAAGTGGGAAAGAGGCCAAACACAACACCATATAAAAAGCAAACATCACCAAAACCTAAAAGCTAAGCACAATACAACTCCACAAAATCAAGTTTAAACCAAGTTTAAATGATAGATATAAAATAAATACGCAAGAGATAAAACATAATAAATAAAAGAAGTTCCAACTGAAATGCAATAAGAAAGAAAATCCATCAAGTTAAACATCCTAAAAAAATAAAAATAAAAGTGCTAAAACAGAATAAAAGCAACAATATTGGAGCAAATGGTGGTATGAAACAATCGTTCCGGTCAATCCTTAAACATGGGATCCTTGCCCTTCCGTCCCCTCTCGAGGTCTTCAACTGACATGTACTCGGGCATATAATCTGCAACTGAGAACCCCTGGTCATCGGAAGATGGAGGTGGAGGTAGTTGTGGTCTTCTACGTCGCTTTCTCTTCTGATAAGTCCGGAGGCCTAATTGTTGTCTTATGTCAGCATTGTCCGTTCTAATATCCTCCATCTCGACCTCATGGTCTACTCTGAAATCATAAAACTGCTGGGAGAGGGTATCAATCTTGCCTTATATACGAGTCTGAACAGTCTGGCTCTCCCCGACTGCCTTTACCAACCACTCTAGCTTATCCATGATTTGAATACTTTGCTCAGGACCCTCTGTATCCTCATCATCTCCAGAAATGTCATAGATATAATCTTCCTCATCTGACCCTCAGGTCCGGAGCCTCCTTCAGGAAGGGAAATTCCTCCTGGTCTCGTCTTCTTACTAGCCATGGTTTTGCTCACAGAGTCTGTCCAAGAACAAAGATTTATAGGTCCTCTACCCCCAATGGTTATCTCATCATCACCATACTCTGGAACTCCTGCATCTCTGTATATTTTTATAATTATGCACGGGAAAGGAATAGGCCTACTTTCAGTTTTTTTCTTTTTTCCCTTAATGTCAATGTCCCCTGCATCGTAAATCTCTGCTTTAATGATCTGCCCAATGTCAACTGGGGCTGAGGTGATAAGACAAGATATCAATTCGGCCTTCTTCACTGGGATCGAACTGATGTGGAGTACGGGCTTTAGAGATGCTGATATAAACATACTCAAGATGGCTAGATCTTTCGATAATTCAGTGTGCTTCAATAGATGCTTTATGTCCCATCGGGTATCACTAATTCCTCTCAAAAGCCCAACCAACTCTGCTTGAGACTCGCCAAAGCTACGGTATCCCAGAGGTAGGGTGTTCTGGGAAACCGAAGTTGTGCCAAAATGAATGTTAATGATGTCCTCACTGATTTGCACTGCAACCCCTCTCACTAAGACCATACCGCTGGCAAAGAAAACTTTCTAGACCATGCTGGCATAGAAATCTCTCACCAAGGTTGTATTTGCTGTAATGGATACTGCACGAATGTCTCCCACCTTCTGTTTTAAACTAACCTAGGTAAAGAGGTGTCCATAAGGTCAGCTAATTGGATACCCCGTTCCATAATTACTATTGTTTGTCGGAGTTTCTGAAGTCTTCTGTAGTAGTTTTTATTCTCAACAAGTGGTTTTGACTCTGTTGTTTGCCGTTTTCTGCTCCTACTGGTATCTGTAGTCGCTTGAGGTAATCCCCCTGCAGGAGTCTTGGACTTACCCATATTTGTACCCACACAGACATAATTTCTACCTAAAAATCGATAAACCAACCCCTAAAATGGCACACAAAATGGCACTAGGTGCAACCGGTCACCTCCACAAGCACTTCTATAGCCACAAAATCAAACACCATGCCCAAATTCCACAAGCCAATTAACCAATACCTAAGAACTATGCCCAATTCACAATACAAAATAAACTGAGACCAAATTCACACCAACAAAGGCTCCAATGATGTGCAAAGATACAAATAAACAAAACCCAAGCAACAATTCATCCAATTTCGAGCAATGCAAGTTTCACAACTAAAAATCCCCAAATTATAAACCCTAGCACATAAAAATCCCAAATCTATGCCCTAGACTATGTAGAAAAGAATTTGCATTCAAGATTGGGAGGAAAGTGATGAAAAATAAGAGGGTTTATGTGAGACTTACCAATTTCGTGCTTGAGAGAACTTGAGAGGAAGAGGAGAGTGTTTTGGGTGTTGCTTGTAAGAATGACCAACTGCTACTCATCGAGAGGATTTAATCCTCGCGCATCTGACATGTGCACTGGTTAAGCAGTGCCAACGTGCACATGTGCACCAGCGCATAGACGTTTTTGGTCAAAACCCTATCGTTCCACTAAATGGCTTGCTCCATCTTTTGCTTGTACGCTGGTCGACAGGTGCTACACCAGCGCATTGGCACCAGCGTAACTTTCCATGCATTTGGCACTGGTTGAGCGCCTTTCGTGCACTGGTCGAGTGGCGCCGAGCTTGTACTCCTCCCCATTTGGTCTTCTAATTATCATTTTGCCCCATTTGAGTTCTCTTTTGCAAAAAAATTACTTTACACACTCATGAAACTCAACAAAGCACATCATTGCATGGGTTTAATACAATTCTAACTTTTTTTTATACCCCCAAACCTAAATTATGCATTGTCCATATTGTATCCAAGCTTTTCAAAACAAGTTCACAATGCATGATTCATGCTTGGAGAGGGAAAACTAAACTTGTCAATAATAAAACAATCAAAATTAAAAACTAAATTTACGAAATCAAAATGACCCAACTACTATTTACAATATGGTACCTCCCACTTGAGAAGAACCGTCTCCTTTTTCGGCTTATGCGAGGCATAAACCATCCTCACCCAAAATCCATTTGCCTTTCGTGTTTGCTCGATTCCATATCCATCCATCATTCTTCTTTCCCGTTTGTCCAATTTTCTCTCAACTCTCACCTTGGGGGGTTCCTTGACCTTTTTTCTGACTTTGTGTGAGTTCACCAAATTGCTCCCTCCTAATTTCTTACTTATCCCATCATGAACCGTCATAGATTCTAGGGGTTCTTTTGGTTCGTCTTCCTTCAATATTTTCATCATAGGAGGGTTCTTCACCTCAACTCTTGAGCACATTTCAACCTGTGAGAGTTCCTTAGATGTTTTCGACATGTTGAATACAACTTTCTCTTCTTCAACTCTCAGCATCAACTTGTCTTCATTGAAATCAACTAAGGCTCCACTTGTTTTTAAAAATGGTCTCCTAAGAATTAACGGGATCTCCACATCTTCTTCCATTTCTAAAATTATAAAATCAACCGGGAATAAGAATTTACCCACTTTCATCAAGACATCCTCTATAACTCCATATGGGTACTTGAAAGTTCGATCTGCTAATTGAAGAGTCACCCTTGTAGACTCCACTTCTCCCAATCTTAACTTCTTGTATATGAAATACGGCATCAAGTTGATGCTCGCTCTCGAGTCAATTAGTGCTTTTCCGAACTTTAAATTCCCAATTTTGCATAGAATTGTGAACCTCCCCGGATCTTTTAATTTTGGAGTGAGTTTGTTTTGGAGAATAACACTACATTCTTCTGTGAGAGCTATCGTCTCACAATCCTCCAACTTCTTCTTGTTTGATATGATCTCTTTCAAAAACTTCACATATGTTGGCATTTGAGCCAACAGTTCGGCGAACGAGATGTTGATGTTTAGTTTCCTAAATATCTCCAAAAACTTTATGAAGGTTTGAGTATCCTTATGTTTCTTGAGGTGTTGTGGATATGGGATTGGTGGCACATATGCCTTGACTTGAGGTGGATGAGGTAGATCAAAAGATGTGTTGGGTAGATCATCTTCTTTCGTTTCTTCCTCTCCATGGAATTTAGAGATACAATCTTCATCTCTCTTTCCCCCACCTTCTTTCTCAACCACCTTCTCTTGGAAAAATTTCTCGGGTAGTTTCACTTGTTTACCTCTCCTTAATGATATCGCCATACATTGGTCTCTTGGGTTGGTTTCCGTATTGCTAGGCAACACACCTTGTTGCCTCTCTTGGATTGCCTTGGCCATTTGCCTCATTTGCACCTCTAAATTCTTGATTGACGCTTGAGAATGTTGTATTACTTGATCTATCTTTTCATCGAGTTTCTTCAATGCCAAGTCTTGGGTCTCCATCCAATTATCAAGCTTAACCATGTACTTGGACAATAATCTTCAATTGTCAGCTTTCTCTCGGTTAGATGTTCGTGGGTTGATTTTGGAAATTGGGTTGTTGGTTTGGAAAGGCTTGTTGTGGTATGGTGAATCCAGGTGGTTTGAAAGTTGGTTGGTGTTATTGGGATTGTAGGTTGTTGTATTACGGTCATTTGATCAACTGCCACCACGCCGAGTGCATTCCTTAGTCCCGTTCGGTCATCCCTCCAATAGCTATTTTCAATTGACATTTCTTCAATTAAATCATAGGTTGCGTCCATTGACTTGTTCATCAAAGAACCACCTGTCGAAGCATCCATAAATTGATGAGTGGTTAAGTTCATACCCTGGTAGAATTTCTCTACAATTGACCACTTCGGCCTCCCATGACATGGAGATTTCCTCAACAAATCCTTGTATCTCTCCCATGCTTCATACATGGATTCCGATTCAAATTGGGAGAATTCATGAATTTCATTCATCAATTGTGCCGCCTTTCCGGGAGGGAAGTACTTGCTTAAGAATGCTTGGGCCAACTCATCCCAAGTAGTAATCGATTCGGGTGCCAATGAACCATACCAAGCCTTAGCTCAGTCCTTTAATGAGAAAGGGAAGATCTTCAACCGAATTGCATTGTCCATAGCCCCGTTGATCTTGAATGTTGAGCAAATTTGGAAAAAAATCCTCAAAAATGCCCGTTAGGGTCTTCACTTGGTAAATCACCAAATTGTCCCATCATTGTCAACAATTGAAAGACATGGGATTTAATCTCAAAGTTGTTCGCGACTATCATCGGGAGTTGAATTGGCGATATGTTTAGATCTACCCTTGGCATCACATAATCTCTCATGGCCCTGTCATCTTCTCCATTTTTCTCATTTTGCCACCCTTAGGTTGCAGCTAGTATGTGATCTTGATCCCCCACTCCGTCTTCCATTGCTCGTCTTCGAATCCTTCTATTTCTCAGGGCTGTTCCCTCAATATCTGGATCGAACCTCAAATCCTGTAAATTGTTGCTCCTAGTACTATGATGCATTCAAGAGCAACCACCTACAATCACAAGAAAATGAACACAAAGTAAAAATTCTAAATTAGTAATGAATCAACTAGTAGTGATATCAATAAACCGCTCAATCCCCGACAGCGGCGCCAAAAATTGATCACTCCTAAATGAGCACCCGTAATAGTACGGAGCCGTGGGAGTAGCACAAAGATAAATAAGATTCGTTCCATGGGGATTGATGAATTGATTACCACAATTGATTGATTAAACTACTATTTAGACAAGTAAATATTTGATGATTCAATTATACTACTAACACTAATTAAATATAAACTACCCCTAGAATGCAACTAATGAAACTTAACCAACAAGCAAACAAGACAAAGTCACATACAAGCAAGTGATTGTATTACTATTAGGAATTTATTCTAAGACCATGAAACCACCTAAACAATCATCACCAATTTATACACACACCATTATAAATAAATTATGCAAGTGTGAATGTAGACTCGTGACACCCTCTATTAGTCTCTACTCTCTCTCGAGTAATAGAAACAACACTTATATGCACCAATAACCTATCTCTCGATGGTAATCCGAAATACATACAAGTTCATTAAGCTTAGTGTTTCACTAAGTGAGCCCTAGAGACTAACTTTGAGTATTTCTACCTTACTAGACCTCTATCATGCATTTCATAGAGCACGTTGTGTGCTTCTCCTCTCGGTACATCACACAACAACCAAATACACATCAAATTCTAGCTAGACACTCAATGTTACTTAAAGCATGAAATACATATACGTAAACACAAGCAATATGAATAAAGTGGTGGTCTTCATTAGTAAATCATAGTAAAGGTTTCATCTTGGCCTTAGCCAAGAAGAGTTTAGTTCATAATGTAAGAAATGGCTACAAAAGATGTAATTTTCATACAAGCCATAAGCAAATATAAGTGCTAAATGAAAGAGAGAAAGGTTAAGAATAAACTAAGTGTAGATGTCCTCTCTCTTGGTTGGTGGAAATACTTGACTTGCTCATTCTCTTGATTCTCCCCTCTATGCTCCAAGGTTGGGTTTTTATGGTGGGAAATGGTGGGAAGGTTGGGTATTTGGTGTTTGGTAGAGTGGATTTGAGGTTTGGATGACAGATTGGAGGGTTGATGAAGTGATTTGGTGAAGGATTTGGGTGGAAGATGAAGGATTTGAGTGAAAGGTGGTGTTTTGGGGGTTTTGGATTGTAAATGGAGGATTAGAAGCTTAGGGTCATCCAAGTGGTGTCCAGAATGGCTCAAGAAGGGGTATTTATATGTTTAGGAATGAGGCACGAAACCCGAGAAGTTTTATTGAGTTGGACTGTTGTGCTGGTGTTGCGCAGGTCGAATGGCGCCTCACCATTGCAACACCACTGATATTATGAGCTGGTGAGGGTGGCACTGGTCGAGTGGCACCTCACCAGCCCAACACCGTTGATCTCGTGCGCTGGTGAGGGTGACACTGGTCGAGTGGCGTCTCACCAGCGTCATCCTTTACCTTTTATGACCTCATTTCTTCTGTTTTGGCCCCAACGTTTCTCAGTTTCGCACTCTTACCCCGGGATTACTAAAGAAATTTGCACAAGTTTATCACACCATTATATACTCAATTTTTACTCAAGAACGAGTGCAATTGATAGGTTATGGAGGCTAAACCAAGTGTAGAAAAGGAAGTTATCAGAGCTATATCGATAAATTGCTCAAAAGGTTTGGCATGCAAGACAACAAACTAGGTGATACCTCTGTCGCTAAAGGAGACAAGTTCAGTCTAAGTCAGTGCTATAAAAATAGCCTTGAAGTTAAGAAAATGTAGAAGATTCCCTATGTATCAGCTGTAGGGAGTTTAATGTATGCTCAGGTGTGTACTTGTCCGGATATTACTTACATTGTTGGTATGTTAGACAGAAATTTAAGTAACCCTGAGATGGATCATTGGATTGCAGTCAAGCGGGTTATGAGGTATTTAAAGAGAACAAAAGATTACATGGTCATATAGGAGATCAGATTGGTTTATGATCATTGGGTATTCCTACTTTGATTATCCTGGATGCCAATACAGTAGGTGATCCACATCAGACTACATATATCTATTGGTTGGTGGAGCTATTTCTTGGAGGAGTGCTAAGTAGACACTCATAGCTTCTTCCACCATGGCAGCAGAGTTTGAAGCATGCTATGAGTCATCCAATCATGGAATATGGTTGCGAAATTTGGTCATTGGGCTGTGCATTTAGGAGAGTGTTGAAAGATCACTCAAACTATATTATGGCAATAAGTCAGCATTGCTATATTCTAATAACAACAAGAGCTCATCTAGGTCAAAGCATATTGACATTAAGTTCCTAGTTATGAAGGAGAAAGTACAGAGTGGACTGATATCCATGGAGCATTGGGACAAACTGCATGATAGCGGATCCGCTTACAAAGGGATTAGCACCCAAGGTCTTTCATGAGCACACTGCTCATATGGGTGTTATTTTGTGTGAGGATATCACATTATAGTGGAAGTTTGTATTTTATTTCTTTATGAACATACTTATACATTTAAGTATTTGGATATTTTTCTGATCAGAAATAAAGTATTCGGTTGATTACACTCTGTTACATTGTGTTAAGTATTGATCTCACTAAAGAATAAAATAGGACCAGTTGGAATAGACATGTATAGATCACATTGCATGTAATTTCCATGATTGATCTATGTCATTTGGTTATGTTGGTATACGTGACCATTGATGGGTTTAGTCACGCTATATGTGAAAAAAACCGTTTTGATCCTATATCGGCATAATCAATGTACGAGATTGTTCGGATATACCCTAAAATTGTGATAGCAAAATCTTAGAGCTTATAAAGTCATACACATTTTTAAAGTTACATATGTGGCCCAGTGGGAGATTTTTGAAAAATTCCATCATATGGGGCCACACTTGTAAATTTTAAATGTGTTATGCTATCTTTGGTTAAGCCTAAATTAAAGTGATCTAATTATGATTTTAAGTATTAAGGCTTAAGGGTATAATTGTCATGGAATTAATGTGTGGATACCAGAGTGCAATTCTGATTTGATGAGTGGTCGAATTGGAAATAGCAAAACATATAATAATATATTTATTATATATATATATATATATATATATATATATATATATATTAGCGTTATGGTCCCCAAATTACACGATATCTTTGTTTTGTCTATATCTCCATCAACAGAGCAAAATAGAACACTTTAGGGCTCACAAAGGTTACGATAATTTGGAAGATCACAACCCATCCACCAACCTTCGACAATGGATTCATGTACACTTCCGCTATCAATTATCTCCACTTTTCTCTTGAATTGACATGGGTTAGTAATATTTATATAGAGTTTGATTAATCATGAGATTCAAATTAATTATGTGCCTATGCAAGTTGGTTTGTATTAATCGAATTTCTTACAAGTCCAAACATTGATCACACATCAAGTCCATCAACGTCCATAAGATTTATGAACAATAGTTAGATGCAAAATATCGACAGAGGTAGTTATGATATCCATATTCTTAGGCAAAGCTTGTTATAGTGAGACTTAGAGGTGAGTGTGCAATGTACTATGATGGTTGTATATAAATAGAATGTTGTACAAGCAAGCTTATTTTTGAAGAATAATTAGCAGAAGGTCCATATATTAATGGATTGAACTTTCATAGAATACTTCTACCTTTTTGTTAAAAAAAAAAAACTTGGTTTTCACTGTCTTTTCATCGATATGCCAATATCAAAAGTACGATATACAAATTCTCTGTTGGTTAATTTGACTAAAGTCACTTTTTTATTTAAGGTTCTTATAAAATTATGAGCAACATATGCCATTATATTTTATGTTTATGAAAATCGAATTGATTGGAATAGTTAAGTAAGTGAGAGTTGATCGGATAAAGCCCGTTTGATTGTGATCAATATTGTTGGGCTTAGTGCACCTTAACTACATTAAATAAATGTAGAATATGGTATGGGCTATTGTATATGTGTGGGCATAGTATTCTTTTAGAACTAGCCATCATATTAGGGTTAAGAATCCTTTATGGGTTAGGATTCTAGGAAGTTATACTATATATATGGGATCCCTACTCTCACTCTTATAACGTATTACAAAATTGTCTTCCCATTAGACAATCCGAGAAAGGTGAGTAGAGAGTAGAAAGCAGAAAGCTCTCTATTGTTTTAATTATTTTCTTTGTTTTATTTTCAGATTGAGTTTCTTACACTATTCAATGGATTCGAGAAATTCAGGTACAATTTCATGCATATATATTTAATACGAATATATATGTTTAATTACATACAATGCTTACAGTGGTATCATAGACATCCGTATTTTTAAATAGGCTGAATATTAAACTCTTATAATTATTCATCTACTATTTTTGATACATAATTATAT
The DNA here is from genome assembly GCA_032871835.1 of Dipteronia dyeriana. Classification (NCBI taxonomy): domain Eukaryota; kingdom Viridiplantae; phylum Streptophyta; class Magnoliopsida; order Sapindales; family Sapindaceae; genus Dipteronia; species Dipteronia dyeriana. The sequence continues at coordinate 129,947 of CM065302.1, read as the reverse complement.
TGAAATATGTTGAATCCGTAAGAACTAAAAAAAATTTGTATGTTGTTTCTTTTTCGTGAGGATCAGATGTCATTGGATTCAATGGGTAGACGAATAAGAATTGAGGTAGTTTTAGATCGCAGTTGTATGAAACCGTAGTTGAAGATTTGTTTGATGAAGGATCAATCGATCTGGATTGAATCAGTGTTTGGGTTTTCCTCTTGGGTCGCCTCTTGGGTCGATGGATTTTAAACCCAGATCCACCATGATTTTCTTCTTTGCTCAACGCTCAACCACACCCAAACCTGATCCACTTAGCCAACACACCTGTCTTGTGCGATTACGGAGATGATCTTTATCGACGGTCACCGATCACGACTACACAAAGGCCGGTCAGCCATGCGAATCGATCGTCCAAGACTCGCGCTTAGAGGTAGATCGATAGCAATCCAACCTAGATTTCTTCGTTTCAGGTCCGCACTATGTGAGTCGAGGTTTGGCCGCCGTGCGTTGCCTTCAGGCGACGAATTGGCTGTCAAGGCAGCGGCGAACACAGTCCTAAGGTTTCCAGAAGATTGATTTTACTTTGGGCCATCTCTTGAGAATTTGATATTCTTGGGGGATTGATTTACAATTATTTAAGAACTTTTTGTAATTTTGATAAAAATGTGAGGTTAATTTGTAATCACCAAAACTTACTGGACTAGTTTGCAATTTCAAAATAGTTTTGGGGTTGATTTATAATTAATAAAAAGTTATAGGGTTATTATATAATTTTCAAAAGTTTTGGGGCCAATTTAAAATTATCAAAACTTACTGGGCTAGTTTGTAATTTTGATAAAATTCAAGGGTCGATTTCTAATTACTTAATCTTGAGGAGATTTTTTGTAATTTAGGAAAATTGGGGGCTGTTTTTATAATTTTTTCAAAAGGGTTTGGGGAAAAATTGCAGTTGATAATCTTTGTGATTTCGCATGATTATGTTTCTACGTAGTAGACTAATCATTAAGTTTTCATTTTGATTATTTCATTTGGAATTAAAAATCCGTTTTGTATATTCTCGTGAATCGAGTGGTTATGTTTTCACGTAGTGACTAATCATCTAAATTTTGAAAATTTAGTTGGTTGACGGTTGTTAATTTGATAGTTTAATAATTGATTGAATACTCTCATAATTGGATGATTATGTTTCACATAGTGACTCATCATTAAAGATTTTGAGATATTAGTCGGAATCAATTATTAAATTTGAACTGTAAAGATGAAAATGCTTTTGTTAATTATCTCCGTAAGAGGGTTATCACATGTGATATGTGATGTTCTTCTCCGTAGGAGGTTCATCATCTTGAGTTATTCATATATAAAACTGCAATAATGGAAACTATATACATGTTTTAATCATCTCCATATGAGGATTATCACATGTGATAGGTGATGTTCTTCTCCGTAGGATGTTCATCATCTTGAGGAATTCATTTATAGAATGTAGTGATCTTTGCCTAATCACATGTTGAATTTTATTTCTATAAATGTTTTGGTTGTTATCTTCTATGCATGAAATCCTTTATTTTGATATTCAGTTTTCAATGTCAACAACTTTGCTTCGAAATTGTTAGCTATTAAACCTTTGGAAGAGACTAATTTCGAGGAATGAAAAGAGACTCTCACTGCCGTTTTAGCTCTTTGGGGTATAGACCTTTCGTTACGTGAGAAGAAGCCTTTTAAACTCACCGATGAGAGTACTGCTAAACAGAGGTCTTATCGAAAGAAGTGGAAAGAGTCTAATCGGAAATGTCCGATGACCATGCGTTTGTCTATTGCCAAAACTATTAGGAAGAGCATTCCAAAATGTAAGGATGCAAATGCTTTTCTTAAAGCTATGAGTGGCAAGTTCAAGAAGCGAAGCAAGGCTGAGAGGGGAAAGTATCTGAGCCAGCTGGCGATAACTGTTTATGATGGTACCGGTGATGTTCGTGAGCATATTATGAAGATGACTAATATGACCATGAAATTAAGGGATCTGGATACGGAGATCTCTGACTCTCACCTTGTATGACAGGTTCTTGAGTCTCTTCCAAATGAGTTTGATGTTATGAAAACCTCTTATAATGCTCAAGAGGCATAATGGGCTTTGGACCAAATGACTACTATTGTGGTCTAGGAGGAAGAGACTATTCACAAGAGTAAGAAAGTGCTCATATGGTTACTCATAGCAACAAGGGTAAGAAAAAGTTCAATGAGGGTAAGAAGTTTAAACATCATGGAATGAAAGCTGGCAAGTGTAATGGGTTCATTAAGGCTAAGGATGATGACATGAAAGGCAAGTGTTTCTGGTGTATCAAGAAAGGCCATTTGAAAAAGGATTGCTTCAAGTTTAAGAAACACATAGAAGGTACCCATTTAGCTCTTGTATGTTTTGAATCTAATTTGGTTGATGTCCCTTTGAATTCTTGGTGGGTTGATTCTGGAGCTACTATTCACGTTTCAAATTCTTTACAGGGCTTCAGAGGCAAAAGGAAACCAAGGGATAAAGAAGTTGTCGCTTTTATGGGAAATGAAGAGAAGACTTTAGTTGAGTTTGTAGAAGTTGTTAGATTACCTTTTGCTTCAGGAAAGTTTTTAGATTTAGTTGATGTTGCTTGTGTTCCTTCTCTCCAACGTAATTTGATTTCCATTTCTAAGTTGGATATTAGTGGCTGGAGTTTTGAATTCATTAATAAAGGATTTGCTCTTTGTCATGGTTCTCTTATCATTGGTTATGGTTGTTTGTGTGATGGTTTGTATAAATTGAATTTACACTATGATTTTGTTAGTGAATGTTCTCGTTCCGCTGTTGTGATAAATTCTTCCATCGGATATAAACACCAGAGAGAAAATTGTTCGTCCATGCTATGATATAGACGTTTAGGCCATATATCCAAAGATCAATTAGAAATGATATTCTTGATTCACTTGACTTTTCAGATTTTGAGTCTTGTATTAATTGTTTGAAGGATAAAATGACAAGAGCTAAAAAGAAAGGGGCTACCAGAAGTCAAAATTTGTTAGAAATTATTCATACCGATATATGTGGACCATTTTCACCTGCCGCACTTGGCCGATATATGTGGTCGAGGGCTTCGAAATGGTCGTGTCAAGTCAATTTCCCCTTGAACCAATCTCCCTCTAGAGTTTTAAGGAAATCCTTCAACATGCTCCTCATTTGCAATGTCACAGAAACAATACATAAGTAAACTAGAAAAAACTCGGTTCTTTGAAAAATAATCTCGATCATTTGAAAAATATTCTCGAACCTTTTTAAAAAAATCTCAATCCTTTGAAAAAATTCTCGATTCTTTAAAAATTATTCTCGATCCTTTTAAAAAATCTCGACCCTTTCAAAAATATTATCGATCGTTTGAAAAATATTCTCGATCGTTTGAAAAATATTTTGGATCATTAGAAAAATATTCTCGATCGTATGAAACAATTTCTCGATCCTTTGAAAAAAATTATTGTTTCTTTGAAAATTATTCTCGATCCTTTTAGAAAATCTCGACCATTTGAAAAACATTCTTGATCGTTTGAAATACTTTCTCGATCGTTTGAAAAATATTCTTGATTGTTAAAAAAATATTCTCGATCGTATGAAACAATTTCTCGATCCTTTCAAAAAATTCTCGATCCTTTCAAAAATATCCTCAATCCTTTTACAATATCTCGACCATTTGAAAAAAATTCTAGACCATTTGAAAAAAATTCTAGATCATTTGAAAAAAAAATCTCGATCTCTGAAAATATTATGGATTCTTTGAAAAATCGACACATTGATAAAATTCTCGATCCTTTGAAAAATATTCTCGATCGTTTAAAACAAATTCTCGATCGTTTGAAATATTTTATCGATTCTTTCTAAAAAGCGCTCAATCTCGCTTGAAAATTTCTCAATTTCAATTTTTTGAAAAAATATTAATCCTCGATACCCAGAATTTCATCTTCCTCATCACATATTCAACATTATTTCAAACCCTAACCTAAACCACAATCATTCTCAAACCTGTTTTTCACCCCTAATCTACAATTTCGATCAAAAAAACACTAGTCTGAAATGCAATGGCAATTTATCAACAACAAATCGAGAAAAAAAAATGGATTGAACTTACCTCTATCAATCGTAAGAAGTCTAGTGTATTCCCGTTCCGGTCACTTTACTGTCGATTAGCTTCCCGTCGGTTTCTTTCTCACTCTTGCTTTTCTCAGACTAAAAAAACGACAACTTTCTCTCTTTTTAATATTTCGGGGTATTTTCGTCTTTTTACGTTAATTGATGCATTTTAAACTTATATTAGTAAATCGGTGATATTTGCACAACACCCCCTGAAATAGTATCATTAATTTTTCGGGCCCTTAATAAATATTGAAGTAGGCAGAACGAGGAAGTGGAGAATCTGAAGAAACTGAACACGAAAACATTATATCAAATTCTCTAATATTATATCTTACCACAAATAGCTAGTTTCATTTTCTTAATCTTACTCTTATTAAGAAATAAGAGAAGTGATTCGGTGATGATGGTACTTACTAAGTGTGACAATGCTTTTAATTTGATTAGTTGGCATATCAAATAAGAAAATTATAACAACAAGGTAAGATTGGTCCGGTAATAAACCCATCACTCATATATATATCACGAAATTATGGGTTTAGGTTATACCCATCCCTAAAAACATTAAATTTATAATTTAATACTTAATATGTAGGGTAAATCGTATTTTAGTCCCAGTAGTTTACTTTAATCTGTATTTAATCCACGGTTTTTTTATATTGTAATTTTTAGTCCATCATTTCTTTGACAATACGTATTTTAGTCCCTACCGTCCAATTTTGTTGGGATTCTGTCGGGATTTTATCAAATCAACGAGAGTCAACGAGGGTAAAAAGGTAAAATAATATCAGAGGTTCTAAAATCCTATATAACCAAAGGGTATAATAGTAATTTATAAATTAATTATAAATAAATAAATAATATTAAATTATAATTATAATTATTATTATAAAAAAATACAAAACCAATTTACAAAACTAAAATGAATGAAAACAAATTAATAAACCAAAATTTATTATATATAATAAAATTAAAAAAATGGGATTTAATAATTAAAACAGAAAACCTAACCTAAACTCAAACGCCCAATTCATCCTTTCTTCTCATCATATTCTTCTCATCATTATCTTCTCCAAAACCCAAACCTAGCTGCCACCATCATCTCTCAAACACCAAACCCATCTAAATCACTCCAATCTCCACCCTTACAAGTGCCGACCTTCTCACAACCAAGGACATCGACGCTCGATCTCTTTCTTCCCACTGCTCATCGTTTATCCCCTTCTCTTTTCCCTCGACGGAGGGGTGGCCGTCATCTCTCTATTTCTTCCAGTTCACGGTGGGCACCTGATCTCGTTTCACGGTTCTATTTCTTCCCATCTCTCTTGACGAGGAAGTGGTGACTCTGGTGGTTGGTTTTAGTTTGGGATGGCCACCAGTAAAGAGATCGAACGTCGATTTCCTCCGCTGAGAAGAGATCGACAAATCGATTGGTGGGTTGGGTGCTTTCGGTTGTTGGTGTTGATGGTGGTTGGACTTGAATTTCGAATATATTTGATTTTACTTTTATTTTATTTTTTTCAATTTTACTTTGATTCTGGTTGGATTTCAGTGGGGAGTTGGGTGGTTTCGATTTCGTTTTTCTGGTGGGAAGTTAGTTGGTTTCTTGGTTTCGAATTTTTTGATGGCGAGTTAGTTTCTGGGTTTTGGTTACTGGATGGCACGTGGTGGTTTCCGAGTTTTAGTTTCTGGGTGTAGGGGTAACCGGTATTGGATGTCTGTAGGAACTAGTGGGAAATAGGCGATGAAGTTCCTGGATTTCTGGAAAATTGTTTTGGTCTATGGGGTTTCTGGGTTTGCTGATTGAGATGAATGGTGGTGGGTTTTGGTTTTGAAGATGGATGAGTATGGTTTCTGGTGTTAATCTGGGTTTGATTTCTTGTGTTGAATTTTGATCTGGGTTTAGATTGTTGAAGAATAATTTGGTGGATTTAGGCACAAATGATTATGGTTGTATATTTATTTCTATTATTTGTTTTTATTAGTTTTGGTTTTATTAATTTTGTTTTTAGCTGTTTTTATTATTTAATTAAGGTAAAATTGTAAATTTCTATTATATAAAGTTTAACAATAAAAGACAAAAATAAGGATATTAGAGTCTTGTCAATGTTGTCAACACCTATCAGGGATATTAATATCATTTTGTAAGAGTATAGTTTTAATTTATTCTATTACAGAATGATTAAAAGTTATAAGTCTAAAAATCTGTAAACTAAACACAGATTAAAGTAAACTAATGAGATTAAAATCCGATTTACATACGATTTACCTGATATATATAGTTTTTCAGTTTCAGTTCACATACGTGAGTGACGTGGAGTGCAGTGATGAATGCATGTTGACCATATCAAAATTGAAAGCCGAATATAAAAGGCTGGCTAGGAAATAGTAGTGGACTTAAAGATTTTGTCGGTGAAACTAATTAATCATATTTGATGAATGGAAATGTCAAAATATAAAAATAATATGCGTCGGCTTTGCCGATATGATGGAATATTACAACTTTTTTCAAATTATCTGCATTGCATCTCTTTCATTCTAATGCATTTTAGATTTGATTAATATGTACAGCCTGCTGCTCGTTCCTCAACATTGCATTAGATTATAAAGTTTTTATTTTTTTATATAATTTTATATATATTCCATTTGTGGCAACGGATTAACGGTAATATAAATTGAAAGACTGAATGAATATTCTCTAAAAAGAGAAAGCAGGAGATGAAATATTGTAATAATTCTCTTTGTAATTCTCGACTTAACTTTTATTGATAAATGGCAACAATATATATATTACATAAAGAGTGCTTATTAAGATAAAAGTGGAAGTTTAAATATTAAAATATAAAGATAAAACTAACTAAAAGTTATCCGAGTACAACAAGTGATAGAATTTCAACTAAACTAAAAAAGTTAAAGCTTGTTGAGATATTATAGATATTATATTTTGAATTCAAATCCAATTGGTTGATTATTGAGATATTATTTTTGGAATTCAAATTCATATAACACTCCCCCTCAAGTTGGAGTTGGGATTTAAATGTCAAGGAAACCCAACTTACAAAGTAGTCGGCGGTAATCGTCACCTCCAAGTGGTTTAGTAAAGATGTCTGCTAGTTGGTCGTGCGATCGTAGGTAAGAGGGGCTTATGAGGCCACTTTGAATCTTCTCACGAACAAAGTGGCAATCGATTTCAATGTGTTTGGTGCGTTTGTGAAAGACAGGGTTGTTGGCGATGTGAATAGCTGTTTGATTATCACAATGAACTGTAATCACTTGTGGATTAGCGAAACCAAGATTTGAGAGAAGAGATTTAAGCCATTGCAATTCAGAAGTGAGTGCAACAAGTGAACGATATTCAGCATCTGCGGAAGAACGAGAAACTGTTGGTTGTTTCTTTGTTTTCCAAGAGATTGGACTAGAACCCAACATGGTGAAATAACCAGTGGTGGAGCAACGAGTAGTGGGACAACTAACCCAATCAGAGTCGGCGTAACAAAAGATGTCAAGTGAACTTGATGCAGGAAGAAATAAGCCTTTACCACCAGAACCTTTGAGGTAATGCAAGACCCGATTGGTAGCATCAAGGTGAGATGAATATGGGGATTGCATGAATTGACTAAGAGTGTTGACTGCATACTGAATATCAGGTCGTGTCACAGTTAAATCGAGAAGATGACCAATGAGTCACCGATATAGTTCTGGTTGAGGAAGAGAAGTGTCGTCTGTTGAACGCAGCTGAATGCATTGTTCCACTGGAAAATCCTATGGTTTGGAACCGGTCATTCCAGAATCAGATAATATCTCAAGGGTATATTTTCATTGACAAAGAAATATCCCTTATTTAGAACGAGATACTTCAATGCCTAAAAAATATTGAAGTTTACCAAGGTCTTTTAAAGAAAAAGACCGAGCGAGAAAATGTTTGAGATCAGAAATGGCATCATCATTGTTACCTGTGATGATAATGTCGTCAACATAGACAAGAACAAATAGAGAAATATTGCCACGGATATATGTAAAAAGACTATAGTCTAAAATAGATTGTTGAAAGCCTCGACGAAAAAGAGTAGTAGAAAATTTGGAAAACCACTGACGAGAGAATCCGAGTGGTAGTTTCATGTAAACCTCTTCATTGAGATCACCTTGGAGAAAAGCGTTGTTGACATCAAGTTGGTGTAGAGACCAATTTTTGATTGCAGCAATAGAAAGAAGGAGACGGACGATTACTAGTTTGGCAACAGGTGCAAATGTATCTTGATAGTCAATGCCTTCAACCTGAGTGTAGCCCTTGGTAACTTGACGAGCTTTATATCGTTCGATGGAACCATCTGAACGATATTTGATTTTAAAGACCCATTTACATCCAATTGGTGATTTACCATTGGGAAGGGGGCATAAAGACCAAGTGTTATTGGATTTAAGAGCCTGAATTTCTTTGGCCATAGCTTCACACCATTCAATAGATTTCATGGCTTGAGAGAAGGTACGTGGTTCTTGGATGTCCATGATATTTGTTAAAAAAAATGCGATGAGAATGATTTAGATGGGACAAGGAAAAATATTTGCCAATCGGAAAATCAGTTGAAAGTGATGTAGTGTTGCAAAAATAATTCTGTAGATGACTAGGAGGATGACGATTCCTTTGAGGTTGTGTATTAATGATAGGAGCAAGTGTCGTAGAAGGAATATCAGAGGAAGTGGCTATGGTTGTATCAGCATGAGAAACACTTGAAGAATTAGTTGGAGAATCAATTGGAATATTAGTGGTAGAATCGCTTATATCTCCAATATCAAGAACAATTGGTTCTGAGGATGAGATCACAGGAACATTACCTAAATAATTAAAAGTGCTATCATCATTGATAGGATTAATGGTAATTGGATTATTTACTGAAGGAGAAGGAATGGAAATGTCATGATATGGAAATGTTGATTCATGAAAAATGACATCACGAGAAGTGTAGATTTGACGAGTTTTGAAATCATAGATACGATATCCCTTTTGACCATATGGGTATCCAACAAAAATATCGGGTTTAGTAAGATCGTCAAATTTGTGTCGAATGTCCATATTCTTAGCAAAACACAAACACCCAAAAAACCTAAGAAAAGAGTATGATGGAATAGTACTGTTAACGGGAAATTTAACCACTACCACAAAGGTGGTGGCCGGGGTCGGTACCTTTGATACCTAACCTGCTTAGATAAAAATGAATGTTTTTATAGCAATAGTAAGTGAGGACTTTAGTATAGAATACTCGTGGTATACAGAATTCTCTCTCATATGCTCACTATCTCTCTAGAATGTAGGAAGGTGGTGACTTCGTGCTTGTTAAATAGTGGACGTCACGACGACCGTGTTCTGATCACAGAATTTAGGCCCGACGTACTTCTCTCTCCCTGTTACTCTGTCGTCTATATGTCGCCCCCTTTCTCTTTTTCTTTTTAGGCATTGTTAAGAGTAAAATTTAGCCAGGGGTCAAAGAAAAATTTTCTACTTTCCCGCCCCAAGTCAAAGCCCATAGTTGAAGTTCATGGGACCCAGATAGACCATAAAGCTACCCCACAGGAGTAGGGAAGGTCAGCCCGGCTTCAAAACTATTAGGAAGCAAGCTAGGCGCTACCAGGATGAGCCCCCACACAAACACTGGAACTCGAGCTTCTCGAGGCCACTTATCTGGGAACCTCGGTTCCTGGGGTCGAGCTCCTCAATCACCCCGTGAAAGCCAGGGGGGGTCTCTAAGCTCAAGAAACAGTCGAAAGAAGCCTGACAAGCAAAGTAAGAAGACTTTCTGAGGTTAAACGTATCAGTAGTCTTAGATAGAAGCCCACCAACCTCTCAAGAAGCTCGCTGTCCCTGTTGGGCATGAAAGAAGAATCACTCCTAAATCTACACTATCCCGGCTACCTCCCAGGAATGTCTATAGGGACACCTCAAGCTCCTAAGGGTCGGGGAAAATCCATCCCAAGCTTCTAAGAACAAAGTCAAAGCATGGATCTACCTCGCTCTATGAGACAACAGGCAGCTAGCTCGGTGACCTCCATGAAAAATCATGCCGCGAGAACATACAAGATCATATCTATGTGATAGCCAACATTAATTCCGTATATGTGTGAGTCAAGAGTTTGATTTCTAAAAGGAAACAAACTTATCTTCGTCAACAATATCATCGTTTTCGCTATTTACTCGGGGTCAACAACTTTTAAATAAAGGATCCCGCTCGATAAGGAGGAAACAGATTCATAGGATCGTGGCGGGATATCAGTGAATTCAAGCCTACTTGGACCAGATATAAATATGGCCAAGCATGACATAGAAGAGATAGACGCAAAGCAGAAGGAGAACGACAGATAGAAGAAAAGAAAGAAGGAAAGAAGGGCCTAAATTCTGTATTCAGAACACGGCCGCCGTTGTTTCCACTATTCGATAAGCATAAAGTTACCACCTTCCTAGGTCCTAGAGAGATTGTGAGCATATGAGAGAGTGATCTGTATATCGAAGCAAGTAATCAATAATAAAAGCTCCAATTTGTTATTATTACAATCTAGCCTCTCGTTTACCTCTAAACAGGTCAGGTATCAACGGTACCGACCCCAGCCACCACTTACGTGGTAGTGGTCTCGAGGGTGTTAGTGAGAATTTCTCATCCTGAGCAAATTTCTCGTTAACACTTTCTGGCGCCGTTTATGGAAACTCTCACACCACCATCTTTATATTCAAAAGTTTATTATTTTACAGGAATCATGAGGCTCCGCTCCTCACAAGGATAGCCATACGCATTGGGACAACCTTTTGCTGCGTCAACACGAAAGGTCCCGGAGAAAGGGAGAATATCCGGGCTCCATGGCTTGGTTCCAGACAAGCCAGCCACTGTGTGGGCTCTAGACCCCCCTATGGGAAATCAGGTCGAGCTTGACCAACAAGCGGCGGCCTTTATGGAAAACGTCCGCCTTCAACTGCTAGCTGAGGGTATTACTATCAAGCAAGCAAACCTTTGCAATCAGAGGGAGTCAAGCAGGCCAGGGGCATGGCAACCCGCCTTTGATCGAATGGGACCTACCCATCGGGAGCCAGCTCGTAATAGAAAGGGACTTCCAACCTCGATCCGGGATAGGTTAGGATGCATACCCCCCGTTCTCGAAGCGCTGCCATGCTACCAACCCATGCAAGTTAAATCCACAACGGACATTCTTCCACGAGAGCAGAAAGAACTTCTCCACCCAACGACTTCAAATAGGGAAACCCGAATTAGGGAAGAAGAAAGTCAACAAGGCCCCTTAGCAGACCCCCTCCGAAGAAGGAACCGGGTAGAGGTCGCCAGTTAGTGAGAAGGATCCGATGGTGAGGAAACTGAGATCAACTCAAGGAAATCTGAAAGCCAACGCCTGAGAGACCAGTTATTTGAGCTTCAGAAGGAGTTCCAATTGATGAAGAAGGGGAAGTAGAAGGAGGATAAGAAAGATCCCCTAAGTGAAATGAATGCTCCCTTCACCAGAAGGATCTTGGAGGCGAAGCTCCCACCTAAGTTCAAAATGCCAACTAATAGATTCTCCTGGACTGAGGATCCTTTGAAACACATAGAGAGAGCTTCGTTTAATAGATGGAGGTCCAAAACACGACCAGGGCTGCTATGTGTCGAATGTTCCCCACTACACTCACAGATTACGCTAAAACCTAGTTTAGGAAACTACCTGTTGGTAGTGTGGATTCCTTCACCAAGCTATCAACTGATTTATGTTCATAATTCCAGGGACTTAAGCTCTGACTGATGAACCCAATCCATTTACAGTACGTGATCCAAGAGAGTCAGGAAACCCTCCGGGCTTATATCGAGTGTTTCCATAAGGAAGTCATCTAGATAGGGGTCTTCACTCAGAAAGAAACCCTCACAAACTTCAGAAGGAACTTGTTGGCGGGCAAGCTTTTCTGATCTTTCGCCAAGAGACCTCAAGAAACCTACCAAGAGGCCTATGATCTGGCTCTAGAGAAGATTGAGATCGACGAACAGCTTAAGGTCAAGATGGAACACGATGACATGAGAGCTATAAAACGACAAAAGAAGGGGGCTCCCAGACCTGAGCAAGCTCAGAAAAGCCATAACAAACCCCCCAATAGGTCGACATATCTTTTCCTCTTTTCTCAACCCAAATCGGAAAGGTACCAAAAAAATGAACTCCTCCGTAAGCTTCACCACCTCCTAGGACAGTGGCCCTAATAGCTCGAGATGAGAGAGGGTACGATCATTACACTCCCTTAAATGTATTTTGTGACACGGTCTATCTCTCCATTTGGGACAAAGGTTTGCTACAGAAGCCTACTCACATGAAAGCCCCGATCGATAAGAGATATCGCTATAAATACTGTGATTTGCATGAGGACGTGGGGCACAACACTTCAGAATGCTACAACCTGCAGAATCAGATCGAGGCTTTGATAAGAGGATGATGTCTGGTGGAATTCTTACAGCAAGTTAGGGAGAATAGTCAGACTAGAAGGAAAGTGTAAGCCGAGATCCTAGAGCATGCCGAGAAAAGAAAGGGGGAACATGCGGACTTGATGCTATAGATTCAGATAATACATACCATCAGCGAGGGCCTACTCTGGCCGGCACCTCCAACAGTTCTAGAAAAAACCATGTGAGGAAAGTCCCGCGTACGGATGAAGGGCATGATATCTTTAAGGTCGGCCAGAGACCGACCAACCCCTCCCAGTTGTCACAGATCATTTTCACTGAAGCAAATGTCTACAATATTGTGCAGCCTCATGATGACCCCATGGTGATTACGGTACAGATTACCAACTGTATGGTACACCGTGTGCTCATCGACACAGGTAGCACCGTTGACATCCTATTTAAAGATACCTTGGAAAATCTAAACTTGAAACAGTGGTGTTACAATAGTTGCACTACCCCGCTATATTGGTTCACTAGGGACTCAATCACACCTGTGGGATCAAAAATCCTACCAGTGATCATTGGAGTCATACCTCTCCAGCAAAATATCATGACCGACTTCGTGGTCGTGGATACCCAATCGGCCTATAATGCAATATTAGGGAGACCATTTTTATCATCCTTGAAAGGGGTCATTTCCATTTACCACAACGTCCTGAAGTTCCTAGTAGGAGACAAGGTGGGGGAAGTTCAAGGTGATTAGCAAACAGCCAGAAAATGCTACGCAGTGTCGGCCAACCCAGCGACTCTAGCAAAAAAACTCACCCAGGTGACAACGATCCAAGATAGGGCAACCCCTGCATTAAACCTAAGAGATGTATGGTCCACCGATTACCCGAAAGACGACCTCATAATGACCGACAGGGAGGAACAGAGAAGGGAATGGGTCAGCAGCCATCCAATGGATAAGTTTGAAGAGATTCCTGTTCGAGTGGGGGATCCCTCGAAGGTCGTCAAAATCGGAGCCACCCTTGAGCCGGTTGTGAAAGAGGGTTTGATCAGGCTCCTCACAGAGTTTAATGATATTTTTGCTTGGAGTCATGCTGAGATGCCATGGATCCCGATGACATTGGCTGCTCATCGACTGGCAGTGGATCCGACCTTCAAACCCATTAAACAAAAAAGGAACCACTTTAACACCGAAATAAATGTTACGGTTCAGGAAGAGGTGGACAAACTAACCCAGGCGGGCTTCATCCGAGAAACACGTTATCCCGAGTGGATCGCCAACATGGTCATGGTCACGGTCACATAGGAAAATGGAAAGTGGTGTATGTGGGTTGATTATACCGACCTCAACCGAGCATGCCCGAATTACAGCTTCCCTCTACCAAAAAATGATCAGCTAGTCGACTCTACCTCCGAAAATAAGCTCATGAGCTTCATGGATGCATTTTCAGGGTACAATCAAATTATGATGCACCCCGCGGACCAGGAAAAGACCAGTTACACCACAGCGCAAGGTTTGTACTGCTACAATGTGATGTCTTTCGGGCTCAAGAACGCTGGACCTACATATCAGCGGCTAGTCAATCGGTTGTTTAAGCTCGAAATTGAGAGGTCAATGGAGGTTTATATCGACGATATGATCACCAAGTCTTTAACCTCAGAAGGCCATATGGGCGACCTTCGTAGAACCTACATGGTCCTAAGGGAGAACCAGATGAGATTGAACCTTTCCAAATGTGCCTTTGGGGTAACTGTGGGGAAGTTTCTGGGCTTTATGGTCCATGAGAGAGGCATAGAGGTCAACTCGGAAAAGATCATGGCAATCCTGGATATAGAATCCTCTACGTCTCTTAAACAGGTTTAAGCCTTGACCGGGCAGGTAGCAGCGCTCAATAGGTTCATCTCTCGATCTACCAACAAGTGTCTACCATTCTTCAAAGCCATCAAGCAGAGAAGAAACATGAAATGGGATCAAGAGAGTGAACAAGCTTTTCAAGCCTTGAAAAAATACATGTTAAGCCTTCCACTGCTTGTCAAGCCAAGTCCTGGGGAAGAGCTTCAAATCTACTTGTCCATTTTAGAAACCGCTGTAAGCAGGGCCTTGGTCAAGGAATGCGGGGATAGGGTCCAGTGCCTATTTACTACGTAAGTCACGCTCTAACCAAGCCCGAAAAGAACTATACCCTGTTGGAGAAACTCGCTTATGCCTTGGTGACCTCGGCAAGGAAGCTTCGTCCCTATTTCCACGCTCATTCAATAACAATGGTGACAGACCAACCCCTCCGTTAATTCTTACCAAGGCCGGATGTTTTCGAAAGGCTGGTTTTATGGGCCCTAGAGCTTACCCAGTTTAATTTAAGGTACAAGTCTATGACCGCAATAAAAGCTCATGCACTAGCTGACTTTGTAACAGAGCTCTCAATACCTCAGGTCAAGCAGCCCCAACGGTAACAAATGTAGCCCTGAGAGGATTCCAGAATCTGACAGCTGGCCGGAGGGTTACGAGTCGTGGATCCTCTACACTGATGGAGCATCCGGGTAAGCTGGGGAAGGAGCGGATATAGTCCTAATCGACCCGGAAGGAGCTGAGTGCTGCCACTGTTTCATATTTGAATTTAAAGTCACTAATAAGTTTTAGCCGGGTAATAGAGTTATATATATATATATATATTTGAGAGCAACAGTTATAAATATTGGTGTAAAAGAAAAAAGCAGCAGAGATATATTTATATATATAATTGTGAGCAGTGGCGAGATATATATATATATATATTGTTTCATGTTTTGTGTGTTTTTTGAAACACAGAAGAAAGAGTTTCTTCAATTTCTCTACATCCTCCATTCAAGTTTTTGAAACCGTGATGCACCCACACGCAGTTATCAGTTCCGGGAGATAGCGATGAAGATTGAGTGGTTCAGACAGGAGCATATCGAAAAGTGAAGGAGTCTCTAAACATTGGTAAGATTTTCTTTTTCTGATTTTATCGATTTCAATTTCCTATGTATACATATTGTATGTATTGGTTCCGAAAAATAATTGCGATCCAAAGTTCACTAGTCCCAGATACAGATATGATCTGTATAAAAATTTTAAAACCTAGTTCCGTTGCGTGACGGGCGAACGGGGTTTCAACAATTGGTATCAAAGCAAAGGCAGTGGCGACTGGCCGATCCCTGGGAACTCTCACCGTGATCGTGTGACGAAGTGTGGCTCTCCGCCCGGAAGCTTCTTAGAGGAGTGCTCTGATAGGTATCTATGGGTGTCACCCTAAGGTGTTGGGACCGTGCCCATACCCATGAGATGGGAATTGGTATCAACAAAGATCCCTTCCCCTACTCCGATGTTTGCACTCTGAAGACGCCAAGTGGGCTTTAGGAGAGGTTAATTCCGGGGAATACGAGAACCACATTGGTGGAGAGGCTCTAGCATATCAGGTTCTCCACATGGGGTATTATTGGCCAACCATCCATCAAGACGTAAAAAACTTAGTGCAAGCCTGTGAGGCATGCCAGAAGGCCGTAAACTTGAGTCACCTCCCTCCGGAGCGGTTGTCTTCCCTTAGCTCGCCATACCCCTTTGCTATGTGGGTTGTCGACTTGATCGGACCATATCCTACTACTCCGGGTCAAACCAAACATGTTATCGTGTCAATCGATTATTTCACAAGATAGGTCGAAACCGGACCGCTCTCCCAGATATCAGAAGAAAACACAACAAGGTTCATCAAGACTAATGTATTTTACAGGTTCAGAACCCCTGTTACCATTATAGCTGACCTCGAAAAATAGTTCGACAATGGCCGGTTCAAAGATTTTTGTGAAGGCTTTGAAATCGACCTTCATTTTGCTTCGGTAGCCTACCCTCAGACCAATGGTCTGGTGGAATCCATGAACTAAACCATTAAGAAGCTGTTGAAGAAAAAGCTACAGCAGAAGAAAGGCAGATGGGCAGAGGAGCTTCCTAAGGTCTTTTGGGCTTACCACACTCCAAGGAGAACAGCTACCGGGGAAACACCTTACTCTCTAGCCTTCGGGGTTGAAGCAGTCCTACATATCGAGCATAAATTGACCTCCTTTAGAGTCCAACATTTCGAACCAGGGAGCAATGAAAGTAAGCTCTGAGCTAGCTTGGACCTTCTGGAAGAAAAACAAGATCGAATAGCTGAGAAGGTAGCAGTCTACCAGAGCAGGATTGCCAGGTACTTTAACAAGAGGATAAAGGCCCAAAACTTTAAGGAAGGGGACCTAGTTCTCAAGAAAGTAACGTTGAATACCAGGAAGAGATCAGAAGGGGTCTTAGGGCCCAACTGGGAATGACCATACCTAGTAAAAATGGTGATCCATAATGGGGCATACAAACTCGAGGATAAGAACGGCCGACTTATCGATCATATTTGGAATGCAGATCACTTAAGGAAATTCTACCCTTTAACAGGGAACTCATGAGCAGGCGGCCTCCACCAAGTTTTTTTTTATCTACGACAATAATGTACTACATCATTCTTATTAATAAAGCCTGTTTTTCTTATTTTCTCCATCTTTAACTATTTTCTACAATGATTATGGTATATGTGGAAAATATGACATTATCGCCCCAAGACCAGGGGTAAGCCGGGGAAGCCCCATCGCCACTCCTGATGCCACAGTCGGGTACTACCCCTCGCCAAGAAGGGTCTGAGTATAAGAGCATAGTTGCCATCCAGATCTCGAGACTAGGAAATAGCTAGATAGCCATCATGATACCTTGGTCGGGCTACCACCCCCAAGAAGGTTCTGAGTATAAGAGCATAGTTGTCATCTAGATCTCGAGATCAGAAAATAGCTAGATAGCCCTTTATGTTACCGTGGGGGTTGCTTGGCCTGAAGGTATTGAGAGCTCTGCTACAAAGTCTGCTAGAGCTTGAGCTTTTATTACGGTCCTAGGCTTGTATGTTAATAGCAAAATTTGGTTAGGGACCAAAGAAGAATTTTCCACTTCCCGGAAGCAAGGGTCTAAATTCGGGCTTTTATGACAGGTATCAAGGTCCCCGAGGTCTAGCTACCACACTATCCTACGGGAGCAAGGTGAGGCCGCCCATACCATCTGAGCATCTCGAACGTATTCAGGCTTACCAAACAAAGTCTGACGAGACCGTGTCAAGCTTCTTATACTAGGATAAATCCTGAAGCTAGGTCGACGTGAAAGGATCTGGGTCCCCCGACAGCAAGGTGTCTCATGACACTCTCATAGAGCTTGCTACTGTCTCTACTTTCTCTAGGAGACCTTCAAGGTGCCAAACTTGTCTTGCAAAGGCCCTCCTGCCTCGTTGAGGTATAATCTTGACCTGTCCGAGCATAAAAGAAAGAAGCCCGGTAAATCCCTATCTTCACCAAAAGCCTCAAGGTCCACTGTAGATCCTGGCGTGGATAAATCAAGTAGCAAGAGCAGTACTCGAGCATACCTCTCCACCCTTCCAGAAGAAAGTCAAGATCGTCTGTTTATGGCGAATACCTTACCAGGGCTTGCCAGCCAAGCCCCCTACCCCGCTTGGAAACCTGCATAATTAGGTCAAGCTTCATGATAAAGCTCGACATAGCTAAACCAAGCTCCCAACTACAAGGTTGTAACCCTATGGGATATTTCGCTCCTAAAATAATAAAGCCCGACGAGACCGCGTCAAGCTCCTTATACAAGTATAAAGCCCGAAGCTAGGTCGACGTGAAAGGACATGGGTTCCCCGATAACAAGGTATCTTGTGACACTTTCCTAAGAGCTTGCTACTATCTCTACTTTCATTAGGAGACCTTCAAGGTGCCGAACTTGTCTTGCAAAGGCACTCCTGTCTCGTCGAGAGATAATCTCGACCTGTCCGAGCATAAAAGGAAGAATCTCGTAAAGCCCCGTCGTCACCAAAAGCGCAAAGATCCACTGTAGATCCTGGTATGGTTAAATCAAGTCGCAAGAGCAGTACTCGAGTGTACCTCTCCACCCTTCCAGAAGCGAGCCAAGGTCGCTTGTTTATGGCGAACACCTTACCAGGGCTTGTCAGCCAAGCTTTCCTACCCAATTAATGACGCAGTCAACCCAATTAATGACAAGATCAACACCATTAATAAAGAGAATATTTAACTCTGTAATGCCCATCATTAGTGAAAGAGTCCAATGATAAAACAAATACCTTTTGCTCCAAGATATCCTCCACAACCTATTCTTTGGGGTCAACTATAACAGAAAATCCCACTTATCAAGGAAAGAACAGTCCGAAGAGGAAACAAACACATCCCCTCCGAGATATTAGCCACGATCCGATCAACTACATTAAAGGAAGAATCGTACTCAATAAGGAGAGGAAGATTGAAGAATTCTGGACTTGCACGCCAAGGTAGTCACCATTTATAAATATGCCTGTAAAAGGCACAATAAAGGTCTTCGATCAATAACAAAACGACAGACATGCTTCGTTTAAAGATCTCTCGACATCATCAATGTATGTATTACCTTTACCAAGAATATACTGGTATCGGTCTACATTCGACCACCATTGTAAGCTCTCCGGAGAAACTACGTTGTATTACTTCACCATCCTCGTAAGCTCCCCGGAGCATTCTCTGATATATATATAAGGAAGGGTATTCCTCCTTCCTCCGGATACTGCCTTGGGGTTTTTCAGGATGTGATCATTCGTGATGCTTTTTCCCCCCCGGTCAGTCCATCCCCCTCTACAAAAGATTTGTGTTTCTCTTACTTGTGTCCTGTGTAATGCATGCGTATATGAGTGTGAGCTAGATTCCTACCTCGCTGGACTAGCGCTCTTATCTTCCCATCTACATGCTAAAGTCGCATATCAAGATGAGGAGAAACCACCCAGACCAGCTTGAAGGAAGTCGGTGGGCTCTCCTGTATCATCTCTATGGCAGAAATCGAGCTCTCCGATACTAGAGCTAGATAAGCCCTCTCTTTACTTGCTATATAGGTCAGGGAATTACAGGAAGAAATCTGGCTCCAGAACCGGGCATCAGGTACCATGACGGGCTCCGACCCCGACCGAGGTCCAGGACCAGGACCAGAACCAAGATCAACCCCTTAATACCAGCAAGAGAATCCCAAGCTCCCCAGATCTACTTCATAAGCACGAAGCCCGACGAGCGGGATGGCTTGTCTCCTCGAGCTCCCTAGATCTACTACATAAGCACGAAGAACGACGGGCGTGATGGCTTGTCTCCTACCTCCTGTTTCATCCTCATTCATATTAATACAAGATCAAGTCAGGTATCAACGATACCAACCCCGGCCACCACCTTCGTGGTAGTGGTCTCGAGGGTATTAATGGGGATTTCTCATCCTAAAAACATTTCCTGTTAACATCCTCCATTTTCGATTCTTTGGGGTCAACTACAACAGAAAATCCTGCTTATCAAGGAAAAAAAAATCTGAAGAGGAAAAAAACACATCTCCTTCGAGATATTATCCACGATCCGATCAACTACATTAAAGGAAAAATTGTATTCAATAAGGAAACGAAGACTAATTGAAGAATCCTAGACTTGCACGCCAAGGTAGTCACCATGTATAAATATGCCTGTAAAAGGCATAGGGAATGGGGCCAATCGATGACAGAAGACACATGCTTCGTAAAAAGTTCTCTATAGTTCATTATTGTATGTGTACCCCGATCAGAAAAATACCGAAATCGGTAAACATTCATTGTTGTAAGCTCCCAAGAGCATATACATTGTACTACTTTGACATGTTTGTAACCTCTTTGGAGCATCGCATGATATATATATACAAGGAAGAGTTTTCCTCCTTCCTCTGGATACTGCCTAAGGGTTTTTCAGCATGTGATCACTCGTGATGCTTTTTCCCCCCTTGGTAAGTCCACCTCCATCTACATAAGACTTGTGTTTTCCTATTATCTACTATATTACGCATGTGTGTATGCGGGCTAGGTACCGACCCCATTGGTCCTAGCTGTCTAATCTTTCTTACATGAGATCGGGAAACAACAACGAAGACCTAAGGAACCGAATCTAGATTCCTACCCCACTGGACCTAACGCTCTTATCCTCTCATCTACACGTCAAAGTCGCACATTAAGATGAAGAGAAACCACCTAGATCAAATCGAAGGGAGTCGAGGAGCTCTCTTGTATCCTCTCTATGAAAGAAATCGAGCACTCCGACACTGGAGCTAGATGAGCCCCCCTTCTTACTTCCCATATTTTGCGTGGTCCAGAGCCTTCACTCAGTTGTTGGGGGCTCCTTGAAATCCCAAGTATGCCTCTGGACCGGTACCAGACAGGTAGCCCATCCCTATTCATATAGGGTCATCCAATGCTCAAGTGAGTCACCAGTCATCATCGAGGGGTTCAAAGTCTTCTCTCAATCGTGGGAAACTTCTAGAATCCCTAGCATGTCTCTAGACAAATACTAGGCCGGTGTCTCCTCTCCATTTGTATGGGCCATTTATCGCCCTAGCGAGCTACCTTGGTCTTGATCTACCTCTCTGGTTAGTCTCATCAACAGTAGCTGCTCCTTCCTCCTTAGTCTCATTGCTTGGTTGAATGACGGGTCAACATCCTTTAACAGTGCTACTTCAGAGCCAGCTTCCACCACCTTGGTTGGATCAACTTCAATCAGCCTTGACCTCTATCTCTTCAGTTGGATCAATCGAGATCTCTCCTACCTCTGTTACCTCTCTTACCTCTCCTACCTTGGTAACACCAATATAGACCTCTACTTTGACAGATTCAGATAGAGAGGTAGGCAGACTTGAAGCCCCCAATGCATCTACAGCAGTAGAGGACTTTAAGGTAGTTCCTACCCCAACACGACTAGACATGAAAGCAGAAATATGAACCAAGTCCTCCTCATCAGCTACACATCCATCATCTCAATAAAGTCTGGCTTCAGTCGGAGCGAAATAGGTAACTCTCAGCTTTCTCTGTGATCTACTTAAGGTATCCATCCTCTAATGATGATCAGGTTAGAGGGAAGAAGAGCTTGAGCTACCTAGCAAGCAACACAGAAGCGTCATTCAGCAAATGAAGCACCCACATTGGCTTCCAAGGCAACCACACTGCCATGCAGAGTTTAAACCACTCCCTCAAGAGTTTACCTTTTTTTTCAGAGCAATCCTCGCATGGCACGACGCATGGACCCGAGTCTCTCCAGATCATATGCATGTTGGATCCACTCAAGGGTTACCTGCATATTAGCTATGGTTGCCTCAATTTTGGCCATGTCTTTATTCAAAACAACTGTGCCCCTCACTACCGTGGTCAGCTTCTCCTCCTTTTGGTTTGACTTCACCTAAGAGAGTAGTTTTCTCCATCCGAAACATCTACTTCTAGATCAACCGGGCCTCACCTGCCATATAAACAACCACCTCAGCTGTGGTCTTTATTTAAGATAGAATCTCCCTCTTCGGATTGATCATCTACTGTAGCATGGGATTTCGAGCCCAGGTCTGCTTCAGCAACCCAAGACTTGCCAGTTACGATAGAAACATGCACAACCATCTTAGCAGCTTTCTTCTTAACCCGTTCCATTTTCTGTCCATCAATGACTTTTAAGTCAAAATGGGGAAGTGGAGCCAGCTCTACCTGGAAGGTTGTGAAGAAGTAACCATCCTCCTTGGCTTGCACGAGCTCGACCTTAGCAAACACCTGCTTGCTCTCGAAGATTATCATACCGATGGCTCATTTCCACTTGTACTGGGCCTTGTAATGCTCTAGTGAGCCATCAAGGCCTCGATCCGTTCAGGGAGCACCCAAAGGTAGAGATTCATTCACAGTGGGGTCTTGAGCTCCATTACAATTGTTGAAACTCATATCTACCCCAAGCAGACTTCCAAATCGGTTACATCACTTGGGGACTAGAAGCTCAATATTTTCTCAGTACTCCAGTGAGAGGGGCGATGACCCTAGCGTGACACAATTTCCTTTAGTTCGCATTAAAAAACGTCTTTTATGGAGAGCCATTCTACTATATACACTCATAATGCAGATCATCTCAAGAGATTCTACTCATTAAAAAAACTCATAGAGCGAGAATGGTTATCAATTGATACCACCATGCATTGATACAACTTCATATCAGCTCGCCATGTGTTTACAACTCTATCGATTTCGGTATCCGTAATAGATCTCATGTGATCACCATCACTAGGAGAGCTACACCGCACTCTCGATGTCCTAGACCGAATAAAATCATTCCAGGAGGATCACCATTGCCAGGAGAGCTACACCGCACTCCTGATGCCCTGGATAGGATCGGATCCCTCCAGGAGGATCACTTTGACTAGGAGAGCTAGATAGCGATCCTAATGCCCTGGACTGGATTAATCCCTTCAGGAGGATCACCATAGTATTTCGACAATGATCTCCTCATGACCAGAGGCTGATCGGGGAAGCCCCCTCACTACCTCTGATGCCTAGGTCAGGCTACGACCCCTAAGAAGGGTCTGAGCGTAAGAGCATAGTTGCCATCCGGATCAAAATACCAGGATATAGCTATATAGCGCTCTTGATGCCTTAGTCGAGCTACGACCCTTAAGAAGGGTCTGAGTGTAAGAGCATAGTTGCCATCCGGATCAAAATACCAGGATATAGCTGGATAGCACTCCTGATGCCTTGGTCGGGCTACGACCCCCAATAAGGGTCTGGGTGTAAAAGCATTGTTGCCATCCAGATCTCGATACCAAGATATAGCTAGATAGCGCTCTTGATGCCTTGGTCAGCCTACGACCCCAAGAAGAATCTGAGTGTATGAGCATTGTTGCCATCCAGATAAAAATACTAGGATATACCTAGATAGCGCTCATGATGCCTTGGTCGAGCTACGACCCCCCAATAAGGGTCTGAGTGTAAGAGCATAGTTACCCTCCGGATCAAAAGACCAGGAAATAACTAGATAGCGCTCCTGATGCCTTGGTCGGGCTACGACCTCCAAGAAGGGTCTGAGTGTAAGAGCATAGTTGCCCTCCGGATCAAAAGACCAGGAAATAGCTAGATAGCGCTTCTGATGCCTTGGTCGGGCTATGACCCCCAAGAAAGATCTGAATGTAAGAGCACTGTTACCATTCAGATCTCGATACCAGGATATAGCTAGATAGCGCTCCTGATGCCTTGGTCGGGCTACGACCCCTAAGAAGAATCTGAGTGTATGAGCATTGTTGCCATCCAGATCTCGAGACCATGAAATAGCTAGATAGCGCTCCTGATGCCTTGGTCGGGCTACCTCCCCTATGAAGGATCTAAGCGTAAGAATATAGTTACCTGCTAGATCACGAGATCAGAACAACCAAATGGTCATCCTGCTACCTTGGCTGGGCCAACCCCGTTAAGAAGGATCTAGATGGCATAGATGCCTACCAAAATCATTTCACCAGCTCATCTAAGTACCGTGACTCCTGAAAAAGGAACTCTAGGTACCCATATTAACCACAGGAGCTTCATCCGACATGATCGAGCAATATGGTTTGTGACATTATTCACTTACCAAATTTTACACTGACTAGAGCGTCGGAAATTCTGTAAAGGGAATATCCCCTTCTGTGGTCCGACATAGCTCATTTATTTTGCAGGAATGAATAGTACCCTGGTTCTCTAAGTCAATCACTGTGAGCAATTCTGGTTACAAGTAAGAAGTGACAAGCAAAATTCTTCATATAGTACAAGATTCAGACTCCAACCACGGGTGTTCAAGTTAGAGGGGACTTCTGCTAATAGAAAAATTTGGCTAGAGACCAAGGAAGAATTTTCTTTTTCCCAGCCTTCCTACAAGGGTCCAAATTCGGGCTTATATGATGAGGTATCAAGGTCCCCGAGGTCGAGCTACCACACTATCCTACAGGAGCAAGGTGAGGCCGCCCATACCATCTGAGCATCTCGAACGTGTCCAGGCTTAGCAAATAAAGCCTGACGAGACCGTGTCAAGCTCCTTATACCAGGATAAAGCCTGAAGCTAGGTCAACGTGAAAGGACCTGGGTCCCCCGACATCAAGGTATCTCATGACACTCTCCTAGAGCTTGCTACTGCCTCTACTTTCACTAGGAGACCTTCAAGGTACCGAACTTATCTTGCAAAGGCGCTCCTGCCTCGTTGAGGTATAATCTTGACCTATCCGAGCAAAAAAGAAAGAAGCCCGTAAAGCCTTATCATCACCAAAAGCGTCAAGGTCCACTGTAGATCCTGACGTGGTTAAATCAAGTAGCAAGAGCAGTACTCTAGCGTACCTCTCCACCCTTCCAGAAGTAAGCCAAGATCGCCTGTTTATGGCCAACACCTTACCAGGGCTTGCCAGCCAAGCCCGTTACCCCGCTTGGAAGCCTGCATAATTAGGCCAAGCTCCAAGATAAAGCTCGACGTAGCTAAACCAAGCTCCCAACTATAAGGTTGGAACCCTATGGGATATTTCACCCCTAAAATGGTTAGCACAAGATCCATGGGAAGACCAACATGATCGATCTAGCTCCGTGACAATTAAGGGGTCCCTGGGGGGACCCCGCCAGTGTACTGGATCCTAGGGCACCTCACCCTCAAGGAATATCAAATGTCACCTCAGGTAACCTCCATGAAGTACCTCTCCAAAGTGACATACAGAACTAGAGCTCTCATGTCGTCAACGTAGGAAGAGATGGTTGAATTTCATGACATTTAAAGTACCATTAATGAGGTCAACCATATTAATAGAGGTAGTCAACCCTATTAATGAGGTCAACCATATTAGTAGAGGTAGTCAACCCTATTAACGATATGATTTGCGCCATAAATAAGAGAATATTCAACTCTTTAATGGCCACCATTAGTGAAAGAATCCAAAGAGGAAACAAATACCTTTACCTCTAAGATATCCTCCATTTGTGATTCTTTGGGGTCAACTACAACAGAAAATCCAGCTTATCAAGGAAAAAAGAGTCTGAAAAGGAAACAAACACATCTCCTCTGAGATATTAGCCACGATCCGATCAACTACATCAAAGGAAAATTCGTATTCAATAAGGAAACGAAGACTAATTGAAGAATCCTGGACTTGCACGCCAAGGTAGTCACCATGTATAAATATGCCTGTAAAAGGCATAGTGAATGGGGCCAATCGATGACAGAAGACACATGCTTCATAAAAAGTTCTCTATAGATCATCATTGTATGTGTACCCCGATCGGAAAAATATCAGAATCGGTAAACACTCATTGTTGTAAGCTCTCCGGAGCATATACATTGTACTACTTTGACATGTTTGTAACCTCTTCGGAGCATCGCATGATATATATATACAAGAAAGGGTTTTCCTTCTTCCTCTGGATACTACCTAAGGGTTTTTCAGCATGTGATCACTCGTGATGCTTTTCCTCCCTTGGTCAGTCCACCTTCATCTACACAAGACTTATGTTTTCCTATTATCTACTGTATTACGCATGTGTGTATGTGGGCTAGGTACATACCCCATTGGTCCTAGCTGTCTAATCTTTCTTACATGAGATCGGGAAATAACAACAAAGACCTAGGAACCGAATCTAGATTCCTACCCCACTGGACCTAACGCTCTTATCCTCTCATCTACACGGCACATCAAGATCAAGAGAAATCACCCAGATTAGTTCGAAGGGAGTCGAGGAGCTCTCATGTATCCTCTCTATGGAAGAAATCGAGCTCTCAGACACTGGAGCTAGATGAGCCCCCATTCTTACTTGCTATCGACGTCAGGGTATTACAGGAAGAAATCGGGCTCTAGAACCAGGCTCTGTGTACCATGACGGACTCTAACCCCGATCTAGGAACAAGGTCCATCAGCAAGGGAACCTTGAGCTCCCCAGATCTACTTCATAAGCATGAAGCCCAACGGGCGGGATGGTTTGTCTCTTACCTACTGTTTCATCCTCCTTCATATTCATACAAGATCAGGTCAGGTATCAACGATACCAACCTCGGCCACCACCTCCACTGTAATGGTCTCGAGGGTGTTAACAGGGATTTCTCATCCTAAACAAATTTCCCATTAACAGTACCTTAAATCAAACTGGGTACGCTCTAGGGCCTATAAAACCAGCCTTCTTAAAACATCCGGCCTTTATAAGAATTGACGGAGGGGTTGGTCCGTCACCACAGCTATTGAATGAGAATGGAAGTAGGGACGAAGCTTTCTTGCTAAGGTCACCAAGGCATAAGCAAGCTTCTCTAAAAGGGTATAATTCTTCTCGAGCTTGGTTAGAGCGTGACTTACGTAGTAAATAGACCGCTGGACCCTATCCCTGTATTCCTTGACCAAGGTCATGCTTACGACAGTTTTTGAAATGTCCAAGTAGATTTCAAGCTCTTCTCCAGGACTTGGCTTAACCAGCAGTGGAGGGCCTGACAAGTATTTTTTTTAATGCTTGAAAAGCTTGTTCACTCTCCTGGTCCCATTTCATGTTTCTTCCCTGCTTGATGGCTTTGAAGAATGGGAGACACTTATCGGTAGACCGAGAAATGAACCTATTGAGCACTGCTACCTGCCCGGTCAAGGCTTGAACCTGTTTAAGAGACGTGGGGGATTCTAGATCCTGGATAGCCATGATCTTCTCCGGATTAGCCTCTATGCCTCTCTCATAGACCATGAAGCCCATAAATTTCCCTGCAGTTACCCCAAAAGCACATTTGAAAGGGTTCAATCTCTTCTGGTTCTCCCTTAGGATCATGAATGTTCTGCGAAGGTCACCCAGATGGCCTTCCAAGGTTGAAAACTTGGTGATCATGTCATCGATATACACCTCTATTGACATCTCGATTTCAGGCTTGAACAACCGATTGACTAGCCAATGATATGTAGCTCCAGCGTTCTTGAGCCCGAAAGGCATCACCTTGTAGCAATAAAAACCTCACGCTGTGATAAAACTGGTCTTTTCCTTGTCCGCGGGGTGCATCGTAATTTGATTATACCCTGAAAATGAATCCATGAAGCTCAGGAGCTTGTTTTCGAATGTAGAGTCGACTAGCTGATCAATTTTGGTAGAGGGAAGCTGTCCTTCGGACATGCCCAGTTGAGGTCGGTATAATCAACACACATGCGCCACTTTACATTTGCCTTTATGACCATGACCACGTTGGCGATCCACTCTGGATAACGTGCTTCTCGGATGAAGCCAGCTCGGGTCAGTTTGTCCACTTCTTCCTGAACCGCAGCATTTCTTTCGGTGGTTAAGTGGCACATTTTTTTAATGGGTTTAAATTTCGGATCCACTGCCAATTGATGAGCAGCCAATGTCATCGGGATCCCTGGCATCTCAGCATAACTCCAAGCAAAAATATCGTTGAACTCTGTGAGGAGCCTGATTAAACCCTCTTTCACTCCCAACTCGAGAGTGGCTCCGACTTTGACGACCTTCGAAGTATCACCCACTCGGACAAGATTCTCTTCTAACTTATCCACTAGATGGCCGCTGGCCCATTTCCTTCTCTGTTCCTCCCTGTCTTGTATTATGGGGTAGTCCTTAGGGTGATTGGTGGGCCCTACATCTCCTAGGTTCAATGCAGGGGTTGCCCTGTCTTGGATCGTTGTCACCTAGGCGAGTTGTTTTACTAGAGCTGTTAGGTTGGCCGACACTGCGTAGCATCTCCTGGCTGCTTGCTGATCACCCCAAACTTCCCCCACCTTGTCTCCTACTGGGAACTTCAGAACGTTGTGGTAAATGGATAGGACCCCTTTCAAGGATGATAAAAATGTCCTCCATAATATTTCATTATAGGCCGATGAGGTATCCACCACAACGAAGTCTGTCATGATATTCTGCTGGAGAGGTGTGGCTCCAATGATCACTGGTAGGATTTTTGATCCCACCGGTATGATTGAGTCCCCAGTGAACCCATATAGAGGGGTAGTGCAGCTATTGTAACACCAATGTTTCAAGCTTAGCTTTTCCAAGGTATCTTTAAATAGGACGACAACGCTGATACCTGTGTCGACGAGCACACGGTGTACCATACAGTTGGCAATCTGTACCGTGATCACCATGGGGTCATCATGAGGCTGCACGGTGTTGTAGACATCCACATCAGTGAAAATGATATGTGACAGCTGGGAGGGGTAAGTCAGTCTCTGGTTGACCTTGAAGATATCCCACCTTTCGTCCGTACGAGGGACTTTCCTCGCATGGTTTTTCCTAGAACTATTGGAGGTGCCAGCCAGAGTAGGACCTCCGTTGATGGTATGTATTATATGAATTTGTTGCATCAGGCCCGTCTGCTCCCTCTTTCTTTTCTCGGTGAGCTCTCGGATCTCGGTTTGCACTTCCCTTTCAATCTGAATATTCTCCCTGACTTGCAGTAAGAATTCCACCAGACATTCTCCTCTTATCAAAGCCTCGATCTGATTTCGCAAGATGTAGCACTCTGAAGTGTTGTGCCCCACGTCCTCATGAAAGTCACAATATTTACAGAGATTTCTCTTATCGATTAGGGCTTTCATAGGAGCAGGCTTCTATAGCAAACCCTTGTCCCGAATAACGAGATAGACTGTTTCACGGGATACATTTAAGGGAGTGTAATAATCGTATCCCCTTTCATCTTGGGCTATTGGGGCCACTGTCTTGGGAGGAAGTGAAGCTTGTGGAGGAGTTCGTTTTCTGGATACCTTTCCGATCTGGATTGAGAAAGGGGGAAGTGGTATGTAGATCTATTGGAGGGTTTGTTCTGGTTTTTCTGAGCTTGCTCGGGCCTGGGAGCTTCCATCTTTTGTCACTTTACGGCTCTCATGTCATCATGTTCCATCTTGACCTTGAGCTGTTCATCGACTTCAATCTGCTCCAGAGCCCGATCAAAGGCTTCTTGGTAGGTTTTCCTGATGTTTCTTGGCAAAAACCAGAAAAGCTTTCCAGCCCACAGGTTCCTTCTAAAGTTGGTGAGGGTTTCTTTTTCGGTGAAAACTCCCATCTGGATGACTTTCTTATATAAACGCTCGACATAAGCCTGGAAGGTTTCACTTCTCTCCTGGATCACGTACTGTAGATGGATTGGGTCCTTCAATTGGGGCTTAACTCCTTGGAATTATGAACAGAAATCGGTCGATAACTTGGTGAAGGAGTCCACACTACCGGCAGGTAGTTTCCTAAACCAGGTCTTAACGTAATCCGTGAGTGTAGTGGGGAAATTTCGACACATAGCGGCTCTAATCGTGTTCTGAACCTAAATCTGTTAAACGAAGCTCTCTAAGTGGCTCAGGGGATCCTCAGTTCTGGAGAATCTGTCAGTTGGCATTTTGAATTTAGGCGGGATCTCCTCCTCTTGGATCCTTCTGGTGTAAGGAGCATTCATATCACTTAGAGGATCTTTCTTGTCCTTATTGTACTTCCTCTTCTTCATCAATTGGACCTCCTTTTGAAGCTCTACCAACTGGTCCCTCGGGCATTTGCTTTCGGATTTTGTTAAGTTAATCTCAGTTTCCTCACTATCGGATCCTTCTGACGAACTGGTGACCTCTACCCGGTTCTTTCTTCGGATAGGGTCTACCTGGGGGCTTTAATGACTTTCTTCTTCCCTAATTCGGGCTTCCCTTCTTGAAGTCGTTAGGTGGAGAAACTCTCCCCACTATAGGGGAAGGATGTCCACCGTGGATTTGACTTGCCTGGGTTGGTAGCGTGGCAGTACTTCAGGAACGGGAGGCATGAACCCTAACCTAACTAGGATCGAGGTTGGGAGTCTCGTACTCATGTTCTATTATGAGCTGGCTACGAAGGGGTAGGTCACAGGTGATCAAAGGCGGGTTGCCTATCCCCGAGCCTGCTTGACTCCCCCCGATTGCAAAGGTTTACTTGCTGGATAGTAATACCCTCAGCGAGCAGTCGAAGGCGGACGTTTTCCATAAAGGTCGCCGCTTGTTGGTCAAGCTAGACCTGATTTCCCATAGAGGGATCCAAAGCCTGCACAGTGGCTGGTTGGTCTAGAACCTGGCTATGGAGCTCAGATTTTCTCTCTTTCTTTGGGACCTTTCGTGTCGATGCATCAGAAGGTTGTCTCGATACGCCTGACTGTCCTTGTGAGGAGCGGAGCCTCATGATTCTTGTAAAATAATAAACTTGTGAATATAAAGATGGTGGTGTGACAGTTTTCCACAGACGGCGCCAGAAAGTGTTAACGGAAAATTCGCTCAGAATGAGAAATTCCTATTAACACCCTTAAGACCACTACCACGGAAATGGTGGCCGGGGTCAGTACCTTTGATACCTGACCTATTTAGAGGTAAACGGGAGTCTGAATTATAATAATAACAAATGGGATCTTTTATTATTGATTACTAGCGTGGATATACAGAATTCTCTCTCATATGCTCACAATCTCTCTAGGACCTAGGAAGGTGGTAACTTTATGCTTGTCGAATAGTGGAAACAACGGCAGCCATGTTCTGAATACAGAATTTAGGCCCTCCTCTCCTCTTTTCTTCTCGTCTCTCTGTCATTATTTTTCTCTCTTCCTCTTTTGGTTATATCCTCTCTTTCTCTATATCCCTCTTTCTGTTGTTGCTTGGCCTTGTTTATATTTGTTCCAAGTAGGTTTTAAGTTCACGAATATCTTGTTGTGATCCAATGAATCTGCTCACTCCTTATCGGGCGGGATTCGTCATTTGAATTTGAATTGTTACTGGATTCGATGGTATCATTGACGGAGATAAGTTTGTTTCCTTTTTGGGATCAAACTCTTGACTTATACATAAATATTGGTTATTACGTGGATACGGTTCTGTGTGTACTCATGGTATGATTCTTCATGGAGGTCAATAGACTAACTGATCGTAGTCTTCGTAGAGCGAGGTAGATCCAAGTTTTGGCTCTATTCAAAAAAGCTTAGGATAGACTCATGGGAACTTACTAGAGGTAGTATAGACTAGGCGAGATTCTTCTCTTCATTCCCGACGGGAATGGTAGGCTTCTAGAGAGGTTGGTGGGCTTCTATCTTAGACTACGAATCAAACCTTTCTTCGGGAAGTTACCACGAACGGAAAGAGCTTACTTTTGCTCTTAATGAGCTTCGCTACGAAGTGCTTCCTAAGTTCAGCGATCTTTTCTTGCTTTCACAGGGCAATTTCGGAGCCCGGTCTCGAGAGTCGAGGTTCTTGGGTAGGTAGCCTCGAGAAGCCCGGGCTCTTATGTTCGCGCTTAGGCTCAGCCTAGTCGTGCCCAGCTTCATCCCTAATAGCTCTGAAGCCCGACCGATCTTCCCTGCTCTTTTGGGGTAGCTTTTATGGTCTGGCCGGGGTCTCATGAATGTCGACTATAGGCTTAGACTAGGGTCGGGAGAGTGGAAAATTTCTCAATGACCCCTGGCCAAATTTTACTATTAACAAAATTCACTGCCTGTTTCCTCGCACATTCTCTTAATTCTGAATTTACAGACTTCTTTTCTCTTACTACCTTCTGTGGATTTCTCTTTTTTCTCAATCCCTAAAAAACAGTTCTACCATGTCGAAGGCCAGTCGTGACTCCATTGACTCCTTATTGAAGGCACAGAGGTGTCAAGTCTCACCAATGGAAAACAGGCTAGACGAGATCTAGGTGGGGACAACTCTCTTTCGTCCCCGTAATAACGTCGATCGAGCCAGAATGTAGTCATCGGGGCTGGGTTTTCAAAC
The DNA here is from genome assembly GCA_032871835.1 of Dipteronia dyeriana. Classification (NCBI taxonomy): domain Eukaryota; kingdom Viridiplantae; phylum Streptophyta; class Magnoliopsida; order Sapindales; family Sapindaceae; genus Dipteronia; species Dipteronia dyeriana. The sequence continues at coordinate 97,837 of CM065302.1, read as the reverse complement.
CAACCGAACAATCCTCTGAACCTGGTTACGAGGACTCCGGTGAAGAGAATAGGGTCTGTGTCGCTGGAGAGGATCAGGTCACAGTCATCGGTCCTTCCCTGGAGAGGCGTCCTCCATTAGACTTTAGGATCATTCCATATTCTGTCGTTGACCCAAAGTCGATCAGCCACTTGAGGACCAAATACGGCATCCCTGACACCGTCTCCCTTACAGTCCCCCACATAAATTAGACCTCTTTAACCCACCCAAAGTCGTACTCCCCATCCATGTTATAGCTTTCGATAGCGGGTTAAGGCTCTCTCTTCATTCTACCATTCGGTCGGCTCTCAACGCCCTTCAGCTGGTTCCCCTCCAACTAACACCCGGCTTCTGGAGGCACCTGGTTGGCTCCCTCGTGCTGTGGAGGGAGCAGTGCGAGCTAAACAAGATAACCATATAGCCCGGGGTAGAAGAGCTTGCTTTCCTTTTTCAGATTAGGAGACCGGCCGGGGTCCCTCGAGGTCATTTTTACGCCAAGGCCAAGAACAAGTTTAATTTCATCATCCCTGGAGCTTCAAGGAAGAACCTGGCCTGAAAAGACGAATGGGTATTGGCTGGCAATAATAGGGGGAGCTCGATTTTTATAGATGGGCATGAGTTCGCGGTTTTGACCACCTTCAATGATAAGCCCTCGTGGTACTGAGATTCCTTACCCACCGAATCTGAGACGGTACTGAAGGTCATCCTTTCCAAGAACTACTTGAACCTGAAGTTCCCGACTGCTGACCCTTTTGATCTTCATCGGGTAAACCGCTATCTTCGGATATCCGGCGCTACTCCTCATACGTATCTTGAACCATCAAGCTTTTGGATTGTTGAATGGTTCAGTTCTGATGGTTTTACCCATTTTTTTAAAACAGTTATTGTTGTTAATCCAGCTTCTTGCGAAGCCCGGCAAGCTCGGACCCCTTCCCCTCCTTCTAGGTCATCCCTGAGACCCTTCTTGGCTACCTCGGAGAAAGGGGACCCAATCCTTTTGGCTGCTGCTTTGCATGCTTCTGCTCCTGCTCTATCGACTTTCCAGATGAGATCTAAGATGACTATTCTCGCATCTCGGGCAGCTAAAGCTCTAAATTGTGGAGGGCCCACTCCTTAGGTCGCTGATTCAGCTGTGTCCCGGGCATTTTAGGCTCCAGGGGATCTCGAGGCTGGTATTCCTGAGATTCCCCATTCTCACCTCCACCATCAGTCAGGCTCGGTTGGTCAGGATGAGGTTTTGAAGCAGTTCATTACTTCTTGTCTGGGTGGCGGGCTCTCTAGGATGGCTTCCATGCCCGTGGATCTTCTAGTTACCAAGGGGTTTGCCTTTCTGGCCGAGGTAGTAATCACCTTTATTTTATGTGATTATGAGCTTTGATTGCTTTCTAACCTTTGTTTCATACATTGCAGGCTTTCAAGTTCAATGTAGCAATGGGACACCAGGTATCCTTTCTCAGAGATCGGGTAGCTAGAGCCGAAGCTAAGGCTAAGCAGGCCATGGGATTGCTGGCGTAGCTTCAATCCTTGGTCCAGGAGATGACTTCCAACCATAAGGGAATGGAAACACAACCGACTGAGCTTCAGTGCGACCACGAGAGGCTGAAGTGGTCGTTTAACCAAGAAACTCTTCGGTCTAAGCTACGAGTCAGCCAGCCAGCGGGATGACTGGAATGAAGAAGCGAAGGCATTAGATGTTGAGAATCATGTTCTCCAAGCCCAAGTTGCCAAGATTCAGGCTGAGGTGGATTCCTTCTTCAGCGAGGGGTACTTCTACGCCTCATACCAAGTCGCTGAGGCCCTCGCCTCCCCCTTTGACCTGTCAATTATTGCTAACTGGGATAGGGAGGAGATATTGGCCAAGGTCGCAGAAATGTCTCTCCTCTTAGGTGATGACCTGGATTAATCTAATGTGGCCGAAGTCAAGAAGCAACCAGCTAGGTTAGACCTTCCTCCTCCTCCACTCGTCTTCCAAACGTTAGGTCCCAGAGAATCCTCAAGGGGGGTTCTACCCATGGAGCTAGAAGGAGATCTTACAGAAGCCTGATGTCCCTCTAAGGTGCCTTCAACGGAGGAGCTAGCAGCAGGGGAAATTATACGAGAGTCAACGGCCAACCTTCTTGATGCAGCCATACCTCTTGAGGTCATGGTGATGGTCAATGAGGTCTTGAAAGAGGATCTTGCTAAGCACCAAGCAATCGAGAGGCATTCTCAGGAAGAGATAGCGGAGGCGGCTATCCAGGATGTGCGATCACCCGAAAGAAGTGCAAGAGGCAAGGTTCATATGGAAGGAGGGAAAGTTGGAGGAGATCAGGAAGATGCAGAAGCTTGAATCCATCTTCTTGTAGCTTGTTCTGAATGTCTGGAAAGAGGGGTGGGTATTCCATCTTTACTCATGCTTGATCATCATCTTCACTCTTTTTTTTAGTACTATGTAGTCCGGAACCAGGGGTTGGGCTCCCTATCTGATTGTTGTAGCCCTACCGGGGATAGGCTCCCCAACTCATTAATGGAATTTAACTTTAGATATGGTTCAAATTTTGATTTGCATGTAGTTGCTTCATTTTTTTATTTCCATCTAGGTTCAGCCCCTATAGCAACCTGATTTAGCTTGGGAAAATTAACAAGATAGGAAAACTGCTTAAGTGTGAACGTAGATAGCTAGCTAGAGCTTTCGACTCTCAATAGAAACTTGCAGCTTAGTGACTTTAGTCGATAGTCCCCTTGTTTGATCATAGACCTGTCATAGTAAGCAACCACGTGTACCCGGAGGATTAACAACCAGATATAAATGGAACATTAGAGTTTAAGTAAATGAGCCCTCAATCCTCAAGCTTCTTCAGAGGGTTATAACCCGAATAAGATATCAAGGACAACTATCTAGCCCTCAATTAGGTTGGGATGGCTACCGCGCTCTTAAACTCGAGTCCTTCTTGGAGGGTTGTAACCCGACCAAGGCATCAGAAGGGCTATCTAGCTATTTCCCAGCCTTGAGATCTGGATGGCAGCTATGCTCTAACACTCAGACCCTTCTTGCATCAGGAGGGCTATCTAGCTATTTTCCGGTCTTGTGATCTGGATGACAGCTATGCACTCAGACCATTCTTGCGGTTTATAGCCTAACCAAGGCATCATGAGGGCTATCTAGCTATTTCTTGGTCTTGAGGTCTGTATGACAGCTATACTCTTACACTCAGACCCTTCTTGGGGGTTGTAGCCCGACCAAGACATCAAGAGGGCTATCTAGCTATTTCTTGGCCTTGAGATCTGGAAGGCAGCTATGCTCTTACACTCAGACCCTTCTTGGGGGTTGTAGCACGACCAAGGCATCAGGAGAGCTATCTAGCTATTTCCTGGTCTTGAGGTCTGGATGGCAGCTATGCTCTTACACTCAGACCCTTCTTGGGGGTTGTAGCCCGACCAAGACATCAGGAGAGCTATCTAGCTATTTCCTAGTCTTGAGATCTGGATGACAGCTATGCTCTTACACTCAGACCTTTCTTGGGGATTGTAGCCCGACCAAGGCATCAGGAGAGCTATCTAGCTATTTTCTGGTCTTGAGATCTGGATAGCAGCTATGCTCTAACACTCGGACCCTTCTTAGCTGGGGGTAGTGCCCGGCCGAGGCATTAGGGATAGCGAGGGGGCTTCCCCGGCTAATCCCTGGTCTTGAGATGTAAATGTCGAATTTCCCATGTAGACCCAAATCTTTTTAGAACATAGCTGAAGATTGAGAAAAAACAGGCTTTATTGATAAAAAGAAAGGAGTACATTATTGCTGGAGATTAAGATCTAGATGGAGGTAGCCTGCTCATGAGTCTCATGTTCAGGGGTAGAATTTTCTCAAGTGATCTGCATTCCAGGTATGATTGATGAGTCGGCCATTCATGTCTTCGAGTTTGTATACCCCATTGTGGGCCACCAACTTTACCAAGTATGGCCCTTCCCAGTTTGGCCCCAGGACCCTGTCTGACCACTCACTGGTATTCAACGTTACTTTCTTGAGAACTAGGTCCCCTTCCTTAAAGTTTCGGGCTTTAACCTTCGGGTTAAAGTATCTAGCAATCCTGCTCTGGTAAACTGCTACCTTCTCAGCTACTCGATCTTGTTTATCTTCCAAAGATCCAAGCTAGCTTGGAGCTTGTCCTCATTGCTCCCCGGTTCAAAATGTTGGACTCTAAAGGAGGTCAGTTTGTGCTCAATGGGAAGCACTGCTTCAACCCCGAAGGCTAGTGAGTAAGGCGTTTCCCCGATAGTTATACTCCTTATAGTGCGGTAAGCCTAGAGGACCTCGGGAAGCTCCTCAGCCCATCTACCCTTTTTTTGTTGTAGTTTATTTTTCAACAGCTTCTTTATAGTCTTATTGGTGGATTCCACCAGCCGATTAGTCTGGGGGTGGGCTACTGAAGCGGGCCTAAGGTCGATTCCCAAGCCCTCGTAAAAGTCTTTGAATCGACCATTATCAAATTGCTTGCCGAGGTTAGCTATAATGGCAAGATGGGTTCCGAACCTGTAAACCACATTATTTTTTATGAATCTTGTTGTATTTTCTTCCGATATCTGAGAGAGTGGTCCAGCTTCAACCCATTTTGTGAAATATTCGATTGCCACGATAGCATGCTTGGCCTGACCATAAGTAGTTCGAAATGGCCTGATCAAGTCGACTCCCCACAAAGCAAAGGGGTATGGTGAGCTAAGGGATGATAATGGCTCTGGTGGTAGGTGACTCAAGTTTGCGGTCTTCTGGCAAGCTTCGCATGGTTGTACCAAGATCTTTGCATCTTGATCGATGGTTGGCCAATAGTACCCCATGCGGAGTACCTGATATGCCAGAGCCTCCCCACCAATATGTTTCCCGTATTCCCCTGAGTAAACCTTTCTCAATGCCCATTTGGCATCTTCAGGATGTAAAAATCAGAGCAAAGGAAGGGATCTTCCCCTTCTGTATAAGTACACATCCACTAAGCAATACCAAACCGAGAGCCTCTTGAATTTCCTATCTTGGTCAGGCTCCCCGGGAAGTCTCCCTTCTTGTAGATAATCCACTATCGGGTCCATCCAACATGGTTGTCGATCCAGGGTATAACTATCCTTACATGTCACTAAGCTAGATAGGGGAATCACTTGAAGAGGGACCCCTTGGGGTAAAGTCTGGCCACCATTTGCAGCTATCTTGGCTAGGACGTCAGCTCGACGATTCTGTTGTCGAGGTATCTGCTCAATCCTGAAACCTTTGAATTTGCTCCTAAGTTGTTGAACTAGCTTCAGATAGGCAATCATGTTATCCCCTTTTGCCTGATAATCCCTAAAGACTTGGTTGACTATGAGCAACGAGTCACTCCTAACCTGTAAGTAATCGACCCCGAGCTCTACAGTTGCCCTTATTCCGACTAAAAGGGCTTCATACTTTGCCTAATTGTTAGTGGTTTTAAATTCAAATCTGAAGCAGTAGCAGCACTCAGTTCCTTCTGGGTCGATTAGAACTATGTCCGCTCCTCCCCCAGCTTACCTAGAAGCTACATCAGTGTAGAGGATCCAAGACTTGCAACCTTCCGGCCAGCTGTCAGATTCAGGAATCTTCTTAGGGGCTATGTTTGTTGTTGCGGAGGTCGTTTGGCATGGGGGCATTAAGAGCTCTGCTACAAAGTTTGCTATAGCTTGGGCTTTAATTGTGGTCTTAGACTTATACCTCAAATCAAACTGTGTGAGCTCCAGGGCCTATAAAACCAGCCTTCCTGAAACATCCAGCCGTTGTAAAAATTGACTTGAGGGGTTGGTCCGTCACTACTACTATCGAATGATCTTGGAAGTAGGGACAGAGCTTCCTTGCTGAGGTCACCAAGGCATAAACGAGCTTCTCTAAAAAGGTATAGTTCTTCTCGGGCTTGGTTAGAGCATGACTCATGTAATAGATAGACCGTTGAATCCTATCTCCTCATTCCTTGATCAAGGCCCCGCTTACTACAGTTTCTGAAATGGCCAAGTAGATTTGTAGCTCTTCTCCAAGGCTTAGTTTAACCTGTAGTTGAGGGCTTGACAGGTTTTTTTTAAGGCTTGAAAAGCTTGTTCACTCTCCTTGTCCCATTTAATGTTTCTTCCCTGCTTAATGGCTTTGAAGAATAGGAGACACTTGTCAGTAGACCGAGAAATGAACCTGTTGAGCGCTGCTACCTGCCCGGTTAAGACTTGAACCTGTTTAAGTGACGTGGGGGACTCTAGATCCAGGATAGCCTTAATCTTTTTCGGGTTAGCCTCTATGCCTCTCTCATGGGCCATGAAGCCCAGAAACTTTCCCGCGGTCACCCCCAAGGCGCATTTGGAGGGGTTTTATCTCATTTGGTTCTCAATTAAGATCATGAAGGTTCTACGAAGGTTGCCCAGATGTCCTTCGGAGGTTGATGACTTGGTGATCATGTCGTCGATGTACATCTCCATCGATCTTCCAATTTTGGGCTTAAACAGCCAGTTGACCAACTGTTGGTATGTAGCTCCTCCATTTTTAAGTCAGAAAGACATCACTTTGTAGCAATACAAACCCCGTCCGGTGATGAAACTGGTCTTCTCCTGATCGGCGAGGTGCATCATAATTTGATTGTACCCTGAAAAGGCGTCCATGAAGCTCATAAGCATGTTTCCGGAGGTGGAGTCAACTAACTGATCAATTTTTAGTAGAGAGAAACTGTCTTTCGGGCATGCCCGGTTGAGGTCAGTATAATCGACGCACATGCACCACTTCCCATTTGCCTGTCCACTTCTTCCTAGAACACAACATTTCTTTCAGCGTTGAAGTGCCGTCTTTTTTGTTTGATGGGTTTGTAGGTCGGATCTGCTGCTAGTCGGTGAGCAGCCAAAGTCATCGAGATCCCAGACATCTTGTCGTGACTCCAAGCAAAAATGTCATTGAACTCTGTGAAGAGCCCGATCAAACCCTCTTTCATTCCCGGCACAAAGGTGGCTTTGATTTTGATGATCTTCGAAGGATCGTCCATTCGGATAAGAATCTCTTCGAGCTTATCTAATGGATGGCCGCTGGCCCATTCCTTTCTCTGCTCCTCCTCGTCAGACACCACGGGGTCATCCTCGGGGTGATTTGTGGGTCCTACATCTTCTAAGGTCAATACAGGGGTTGCCCTATCTTAGATCGTTGTCACCTGGGTAAGTTGTTTTGCTAGAGCTGTTGGGTTGGCAAACACTGTATAGCATCTCCTGGTTGCTTGCTGATCACCCCGAACTTCCCCCACCTTGTCTCCTACTGGGAACTTCAGAACGTTGTGGTAAATGAATAGGACCTCTTTCAAAGATAATAAAAACGGCCATCCTAATATTGCATTGTAGGCCGATGGGGTATCTACCACTACGAAGTCTGTCATGATATTCTGCTGGAGAGGTGTGGCTCTAATGATCACTGGTAGGATTTTTGATCCCACGGGTATGATTGAGTCCTCCGTGAACTCATACAGCGGGGTAGTGCAACTATTGTAACACCATTACTTCAAGTTCAGTTTTTCCAAAGTGTCTTTAAATAGAACGTTGAAGATGCTGCCTGTATCGACGAGCACACGATGTACCATGCAGTTGGCAATCTGTACCGTGATCACCATCTAATCGTCATGAGGTTGCACGGTGTTGTAGACATCAGCTTCGGTGAAAATGATCTATGACAACTGTGAGGGGTTGGTCGGGCTCTGTTCGACCTTGAAAATACACCGCCCTTTATCCAAACAAGGGACTTTCCTTGCGTGGTTTTTCCTGGAATTGTTGGAGGTCTCGGCCAGAGTTGGCCCTCTGCTGATGGTATGTATTATCTGGATTTGTTGCATCAGATTTGCCTGCTCCCCTTTTCTTTTCTCAGCGTGCTCACGGATCTCGACTTGTACTTCCCGTCCAGTCTGAATGTTATCCCTGATTTGCTGTAAGAATTTTACCAAAAATCCTCTCCTTATCAAAGCCTCGATCTTATTTCACAGGTTATAGCACTCTGAAGTGTTGTGTCCCACGTATTCGTGAAAGTCACAATACTAATAATGATTCCACTTATTGATAGGGGCTTTCATAGGTACGGGCTTCCGTAGCAACCCCTTGTCCCGAATGGCCAGATAGATTGTTTCGCGGGATGCATTTAAGGAGGTGTAACGATCATACCCTCTCTCATCTTGAGCTATTAAGGCCACTGTCCTGAGAGGAGGTGAAGCTCGCGGAGGAATTCGTTTTGCAGGATATTTTTCCAATCTGGGTTGAGAAATGGCGAAGCGATACGTAGACTTATTGGGGGGTTTGTTCTGGCTTTTCTGAACTTGCTCGGGTGTGGGAGCTTCCTTCTTCTGTTACTTTACAACTCTCATGTCATCTTGTTCTATCTTGACCTTGAGTTGTTCGTCGACTTCAATTTGCTTCAGAATCCGATCATAGGCTTCTTGGTAGGTCTCAGGGTTATCTCTTGGCAAAAGATCGAAAAAGCTTGCTTGCCCATAAGTTCCTTTTGAAGTTGGCGAGGGATTCTTTCTCGGTGAAGACACCAATCTGGATGACTTCCTTATGGAAACGCTCGACATAAGCTCTTAGGGTTTCCCCTCTCTCTTGGATCACGTACTGTAGATGGATTGGGTCCTTCAATCAGAGCTTAACTCCCTAGAATTATGAGCAGAAATTGGTCGACAGCTTCGTGAAGGAATCCACGCTGCCAGTAGCTAGCTTTCTAAACCAATTCTTAGCGTAATTCATGAGTGTAGTTAGGACCATCCGACACATAGCCGCCCTAGTCGTGTTCTGGACCTCCATCTGTTGAACAAAGCTCTCCAAGTGGCTCAAGGGATCCTCAGTCTCGGAGAATCTGTCAGTCGGCATTTTAAATTTTAATGGAAGCTCCGCTTCCCTGATCCTTCTGGTGAAAGGAGCATTCATATCACTTAGAGGATCCTTCTTGTCCTCCGTGTACTTCCCTTTCTTCATCAGTTGGATCTCTTTCTGAAGCTCTATCAACTGGTCTCTCAGGTGTTTACTCTCGGGTTTCCTTGAGTTGATCTCAGTCTACTCAATACCAGACCCTTCTGATAAACTGGCGACCTCTACCTGGTCCCTTCATCAAAGGGGGTCTGCCTGAGGGCTTTACTGATTTTCTTATTCCATAACTCGGGCTTCCCTCCTTGAAGTCGTTGGGTGGAGAAACTCTCCCCACTTTTGAGGAAGGATATCTGTCACGAACTTGACCTGCCTAGGTTGGTAGCATGGCAGCGCTTCGGGAATGGAGGGCATGGAACCTAACCTATCCCGGATTGATGGTAGGAGTCCCGTTCTGTTACCAGCTGGATCCGGAAGGGTAGGTCCCAGGCGATCAAAGGTGGGTTGCCTAGCCTCGACCTGCTTGACTCGGCTCGATTGCAGAGATTTACCTGCTGGATATTAATACCCTCAATGAGCAGTCGAAGGCAGACGTTTTCCACGAAGGTCGCCACTTGTTGGTAAAGCTCGACCTGGTTTCCCATAGGGGGATCCCTGGCTATGGAGCCCGTATTTTCTTCCTTTCTTCGGGACCTTTCGTGTCGACGCAGCGAAAGGTTGTCCCGATGCGCCTGGCTGTCCTTGGGAGGAACGAAGCCTCATGACTCCTGTGAAACAATAAACTTGTGAATATAAAGATGGTGGTATGGAAGTTTCCCATAGACTGCGCTAGAAAGTGTTAACGGGAAATTTACTCAAGATGACAAATTCCCACTAACACCCTTGAAACTACAACTATGAAGGTGGTGGCCGGGGTCGGTACCTTTTATACCTAATCTGCTTAGATAAAAACGAATGTTTGTATAACAGTAATAAGTGGGGACTTTAGTATAGATTACTCATGGTATACAGAATTCTCTCTCATATGCTCACTATCTCTCTAGAACATAGGAAGGTGATGACTTCATGCTTGTCGAATAGTAGACGTCACGACGGCCGTGTTCTGATCACAGAATTTAGGCTCGACGTACTTCTCTCTCTCTCTTTTACTCTGTCATCTATATGTCTCCCCATTTCTCTTTTTTTTAGGCATATTTATATATGACCGATTCAATTTGAACGGGTGTATCTCTTGCCTTGATTCTCTGAACCTACTCCTCCTTATCGGGCAGGATCCTCTATTTGAAAGTCGTTAACTATGAGTAAATAACGGAAGCGATGATATTGTTTATGAAGATAAGTTTGTTTCCTTTTTGGAATAAAACTCTTGACTTGCCTGTGAATGTTGGTTATTACGTAGATATGATCATATACGTACTTACGGCATGATTCTTCATGGAGGTCGCTAAGCTAGCCGTTCGTTGTCTTTGTAGAGCGAGGTAGATATATGCTTTGGTTCCATTCTCAGAAGCTTGGAATGGACATCCTAGTAGGCATTCCTAAGAGGTAACATGGATCTGATTCACTTAGAGGCATTCTTCCTCCTCGTATCGTAGAGGGGATAGCGGGCTCCTAGAGAGGTTGGTGGGCTTCTCTTGCAGGCTATGAATTAAGTTTGACCTCTAAAAGCCTTAACCCGGAGGGGACTTGCTTTGCTTGTCGGGCTTCATTCGAATGTTTCTTGAGCTTGGCGACCTTCCCTTGCTTTCACGGGATGGTTGAGGAGCCCGACCCCAGGAACAGAGGTTCCCAGGTAAGTGGTCTCGAGAAGCCAGGATTCTAGTATTCGCATGGGGGCTCGACTTGGTCGTGCCTAGCTTCTTCCCTGATTGTTCTGAAGCTTGGTAATCCTTTCGTGCTTCTACGGGGTAGTTTTATGATACACCCAAGGTTTCATGAATATCGATTTTAGGCTTCGATTCGGGCAGGGAGAGTGGAAAATTTTTCTTTGACCCCTAGCCAAATTTACTATTAACAAGTACCAAGAAGAACTTGATGACGTGAGCAATGTTTAAGGATCGGAGCCGAAAGTTTGTTAATGATATATGTTGCAGTAAGGATGCATTCACCGTAAAAAGTAAATGGTAAGTTGGATTGGAAACGTAAGGCAAGGGCGACATCGAGAATGTGTCGATGTTTGCGTTCTACGACCCCATTTTGTTGAGGCGTCGCAACGTAACTACGTTGGTGGATAATGCCATTGTCATGAAACCATGATTGGATTTGTTTGGAAAGGAATTCAGAACCATTGTCCGAATGGATTATTTGGAGTTAAGGTAAAAAAATGTCACCATCTCCAGAATTTGCACGAGTAATTTTCATGTTCAATTGGTGAGTGATAAGATTGAAAAAGTGACATAACATTTTAAAAGTTTCAAATTTATGCTTCATTAAGTAAATCCATGTACACCTTGAATGATCATCAACTATAGTAAGAAAAAAACGTGGTCCGTTTTTTGAGGGTACAGAGAAATGGCCCCAAATATCAATGTGAATAAGTTCAAAACAATGTAAAGTGCAAGTCGTGCTTCGAGGAAAAGGGAGACGAGATCGTTTGGCACGCGGACACACATCACAAATAAAATCTTTATTTGAAACAATTTCCTTAAAATTCTTAACAATAAAATCAAAACGACTACTAGATGGATGTCCAATGCGTGAATGTCATTGATCAAACTTATTACAATGCTTGAAAGAAAGAACATAATTGAAATTAAAATCTAAATCTAGATAAAAAAAAAAGGTTGTTCCTAGCACTACCCCGACCAATCGTAGTCTTTGATGCTCGGTCCTGAAAAAAACATTCGGAAGAAGAGAATGTAACATCACAATTAGATGATTTCATTAATTGTGAGACAAATAAAAAATTGAATTTGAATGATGGAATGTGGAAAACATTAGTTAAAGTGAGTAATGGTGAACAGTGAATAGTGCCTATGTGTTTCACAGACGCTTGAGAACCATCAGGCAATTGAACAAATATTTTTTTTATTAACAGCATAAAATGAACTAAATTGTGAAATTGATGTGCAAATATGACTAGAGGCACCAGAATCAATAATCCAAGAAGACGGTAAACAAGTAAAAGCAGTACATGCGAGATGAGCGGATGCTCAATCAGATTCATCCATTGCTAGCAACGCAAGGAGTTTGGTATACTGGGCAGATGTCAGCTGAGGATTTGGTGGAGGAGCGGAATCAAATTTTGATGGAGCTGATGTCTTAGCTTGCTTATCCGGGTAACCATGGATTTGGAAGCACATGGCAAGCGTATGACCATGCTTGTTGCAATGTTCGCACAAAGGGCGTTGATGCTTGCCGGAAGATTTAAACAACGGTTTGGAAGCTTGGAGAACAGCTGAGTCAACAATGGAAGTCGAGTTAAGATGAATTTCCTGTTGTTTTTCTTCTTGACGAACAAGGTTATATATTCGTTGGATTGACGGAAACGGATCCATCAAGAGGATTGTGCTTCGGATAGCGAAAAATTGATCATGGAGTCCTTGAAGAAATTCCATGGCACGATCCTGATGTTGTTGATCGATGATATTTTTGGCATTCCCACAGATACAAGGAGTTACCGAGACAATAGAATTAAGCTCGTCCCACAATGACTTAAGTTGTGTAAAATACAATGAGACAGATAATCCTTCTTGTTTGAGGAATGAGATGGATTTTTTTAATTGATATATTTTTGGTGCATTCGATTGCAAAAAACGGTCCTTGAGATCCATCCATATTTGTGCTGCAGTTTCAGCATAAAGAATACTTGGACGAATTTCAAGAGAAACGGAGTTTAGAATCCAACTCCCAACCAAGTTGTTACAGCGTTCCCAACTAGTGATGTCCTCTGTTTTCGTTGGTTTTGGGAACGAACCGTCAACAAAACCCAACTTACTCTTTGCACGAAGTGCCATTGTGACCGCACGACTCCATAATCCGTAATTGTCCCCGGAAAGCAATAGGAAAACAAGGACGGTGGAGGGGCTATCAGAATGATGGATAGTGTAAGGATTGATTTTGTTAGAGTTTGTATCTAGTGTTGGTGGGATTGAATCAGATATGAAGAAGTCAGGTTCCTTAGATACCATCTGAAAAGAGAAAGCAAGAGATGAAATATTGTAATTCTCTTTGTAATTCTCGACTTAACTTTTATTGATAAATGACAACAATATATATATTATATAAAGAGTGCTTATACAGATAAAAGTGGAAGTTTAAATATTAAAATACAAAGATAAAACTAACTAAAAGTTATACGAGTACAACATGTGAGAGAAGTTCAACTAAACTAAAAAAGCTAAAGCTTGTTGAGATATTATAGATATTATATTTTGAATTCAAATCCAACTGGTTGATGATTGAGATATTATTTTTGGAATTCGAATTCATCTAACATATTCTTTACAACAAATCCACTTTGGGCGATGAATTAGAAAGTTGTATACATAAGAGAAGCATTTCCCAACATAAGAAAACTAATGCTTATAACTTACTATTGAACTCCGAGGATTTTCTCACGAAAATTCTACTGAAAAAATGTGACAAACTATTCGACAGATAACTTATTGTGGAGATTCGATCTGTTTTCTTCACTAAACAGAAATCCGATGTGGCAGTCTCTCATTGGCTTCAACTTTTCCTGACATGCTTAGAATATTATTGTGGTTTTTAATAACTTCGATTTTGTAAGGTGCTGCTGTATTATCCTGGTCGACCTCCCTGTGAATAATGATAGTATCACCAACATGGAGATGTTTACTGCTAGCAAAACGACGCCATCTTGAGCAGAAAACTAGCCTTGGGCTGATAGCAGATCGAAGAGAGCAACGAAATGTCCACACGTGTCCCGTCTCATCTTTCACCTTCAAGTCAACTGCCTGGCTCTCTTGAACAGCTGGGAATGCTCCAACACAATATCTGAGAATCGTCAGTCTACTCTCAATATCATATCTTGTTAGCATCCTTTTGAATATCGCCATACTAACTATAAACTATAGCTAGGTTTTCAATGAGAAGTTTTTAATTTGTAACCAAAACCACACATATTTTTATAGTCACAGCTCACAAGTGAAGCTCTTGCGCACCAGATTCTGCATGATAGTGAAAGTAATTGAATATAATTGTTCTACTGCTTTTTAGAAACAAGTGCAAAGACAAGTGAAGCATGCACTATTCAAACCTACCTAATTCTTCATGAAAATGATTGACAGTTTCGGTTGATGTGCAAGACAAAACTAAGAAAATGAGATCCAATAACAGTTCGATTGTCATAAATATTTATTTCACGGAGACATTCTCTGACAAAAACTAGTGACAAATATAAATAAGAACGTAACCAATAAAAATATTTAAAAATGGTAAAAAATAATCAAACCAAATAATAGATTAGTGTTTCTAATCAAATTTTAATTTTTTATTATTTGTAACCGATCAACGTAATAAATTATTGTTTTTAGTCAATAAATTATAATACTACCATTTTTTTCTCTTTTTCTCTTTATTTTTTTTATCCATTACTCATCTCTCTCTATCACTCATCTCAATCACCCATCTTTTTATCACTCATATCTTTATCAAATCTTAATTGTCAATGAAATTTTATCAAGAAATTAAAGTTATTTTGAAGGGAAATCGTAAAGAAACCAAGATTTGGGAAGAGTTTTTTGAAAATTTTGAGTTTGTGGTTTGAATTTCTCCTCAAAACTTCAAAGTTTATAAATCTTCAATTTCAATGGTATTGTTGTGTTTCTTAGATGATGTTGTTGATGGGTCTTTTTGTTTCAATTTTGACGTTTTTTTGGTGACAATGGAAGAAATTTCAATTTCGGTTTCAAATTAGATTTCAAGTAATGTGTCACGGTAAAAGTGATATAAGTTGGTTATTTTATGTTTAACGTGACACATCACTTAATATTTTACAGTCATGTATTTTTTAGGTACATGAGATATTTCATACCCTACATGATATACATGAGATATTTCATATCCAACATGATATATATATGATATTTCATGCCTTATATGAAATACTGTAAAAATAGGAAATTTCATACCCAACATGACATACAAAGGATATTTCTTTCCCAACATGACAAACATATGATATTTCATGCACAACATGATATACATGAGATATTTCATGTCTTGCATGAAATACTGCATAAAGAGGATCTTTCATACCCAACATGACATACATAGGATATTTCATACTCAACATGGCATACATAAGATATTTCATGCACAATATTATATACATGAGATATTTCATGACTTATATGAAATACCGTATAAATAGGATATTTCATATTCAACATGACATACATAGGATGTTTCATGTCCAAAATGACATATATGAGATATTTCATGAACAATATGATATGCATGAGATATTTCATGTCTTATATGAAATACTGTATAAATAAGATATTTCATACTCAACATGACATACATAGGACATTTCATGTTCAACATGACATACATGAGATATTTCATACACAACATGATATACATGAGATATTTCATATCTTATATGAAATAATATATAAATAGGATATTTTATACCCTATATGATATACATAGAATATTTCATACCCAACATGACATACATGAAATATTTCATATACAAAATTGGTTTTTTATTTTAAGAAAATGGTATTTTAGACTTTACAACGTACATTCGGTTAAAAAAAATATTAAAAACAATAACCTATTTTTTAATTTAACCACTTTTACGAAATCCCTCTATTATCTTTATCTTTATTAAAGGTGGTCAGTTATGGTCCAACACCTTTTAAAGAGTGGACCCCACTATAGCTAGTGCACATGTCACAAAAAATCAAAATAACTATTAAAAAAAAAAAATTAGGTGGCCACTTTTCACTTCGTTGATCAAGTTCTAGGTGACCACTTTTGTTACTTTAAAACCAAATTTAATAGCCATCATTAGAGGTGCCCATGGTTAGATTTTGATTTGGTTTCGATTTTAAACCGTCGGTTATAGTTCCGTGAAAAGACCTAACCGTAACTGTAATTAGATTTAGACGGTTTGATTCGGTTTCGGTTTTCGAAACCGTCCGGTTCGATTCAGTTCCGATTAGGTTTCGATTCCATCTGTTTTTTAATGGGTAATTGACCATTTCTTTTTTTTTTCAAATGAAGTGCCATGTGACAGTCTCTTATTGGTTGGTTGAATTTTTTTTTTTTAATGGCTAACGGTCACCACAACGGTACAAGTGCCTACACCAAACAGTTATCTATTAATATTTTACAAATTGTCTGTCACATGTCACAATCCTATTGATTGAATTTTATATAAATATAAAAAAATATTAAAAACCGACAGTTTTAAGACGGTTTTTTAGGAAGGTTAACCGTAATCGAACCGCCACGAAACCGGTTTCCAAAAGGTTTCGTAACCGACGGTTTCCAAAAGGTTTCGTAACCGACGGTTTCGGTTACAGTTACAGTTACAGTTCAGTTACGGTTTTTCATGGACAATGTCTGTTTAATTTCGAATGGTTTAACCAAATTATGGACACCTCTAGCCATCACTCGTGTTGGTATGTTACAAATGACTTATTTTTTAGGTTCTTATATTGAAGGAGACTTAAAATATAAATAGCATACTAAAAAGTTTTATACTGACTTTTATGTTTTAAAAGAACATATTTGTTCAGTAAAAAAGAAAAAATCAGATTGTTTGTTAAAAAATAACGTCTTAATTTGTATTTAACCAATCAAATTCAATAACGTCAACTACTATAGTTTATATTTAATTTTTAAAAAAATATATTTATATTTATTTGATTTTAAATAAATTGAAACACATTTTTATAAGATAATTAGTTAATTTTTTTTTTGATATACATAGTTTTGTTTCTATGTTGTAATTAAGTATGCTTTTAATATTTCAGTGACATTTTGTTGCAGAAAAATCAACAATAAACTGTTGGTTGGTACAGACTGCATACAAACTTGAAATCTACTTTTTGACTAAAAATATCATTGAAGTCAGATTCTTATTTTCATTGTATTGCTTTCCTTTCGATAAGAAAGTGTCCTAATCACGAGATTGACTATAATTGTTCAACTTCTGGCAATTATTACAATTTTAATGGTATAAAGTTGACAGTTACATTCTAACAGATGACAACATTGGAATCTTCCAGCAATTTTATAAAATTTCGTGGTAAATTTTAATATTAGAAAAAGTAACCTCATCCACCCAAGAATTTTTAAAGAAATTTTGTTACAAACGTCTCAGGAAAGTTATCAGAATCTTATAAATTATAAAATTATATAGTGATTGATATGTAACATAAAACTTTAGTTAAAAAATAACTAAAGCATTGAATATAGTTTTTTTTTTACTTGTATGTATATTAGTTATATTTTTATATTATTTTAGAAATGAATCTTTTAATATTACTGTTAAATCTATTTTTATCGTGATGTAAACCATTTTTGAATAGAAAATACATAGGATCCAAAAACTTATTAAAAATGTAACTCAACTTTTATTGTTCAAATAAGTTATCATGCTCCCTTCTTAGCTAGCAATCACACTCTAGTTTGAGATAATAATATCAAATTGACAATTATGTATGTACAGTGTGGTACATTGTATTAGTTTAATCGTACACTCTTTGAAAGATATTTGCATGATTGATTTTTAAATGGTGTTTGGTAAGCATTAATATATTTGTTGATTGATATTGATGGCTAAAACCTTTTGTACGTCCTATCTATATATATATATAAAAAAGGTGTCAGAAGATTCGGACATTTTGTTCTATTTCAAAATCAATAAACAATGTTGGGCACGTGAAAGATGCATGCAAAATTGTGAATTGTAAGATATTCCGTATAACAGTTAAAATAAATGTATGGAAAGTTTCACTAAAATATCATATTTTTAAACTTTTTTATTATATTAAAAACTTTAATCACAGTTTTTTCAAAAAAAATATAATATTTTAATCGCTATTTTGACCATCCGAGTGGAAAGTCAATTAAAAATTAAATAACAAATATAATTGTTCTGCATGACAGTGAAAGTGATTGAATATAATTGTTCACCATCTTTTTTGAAACAAATACAAAGACAAAGACAAAGTGAAGCATGCACTAATCAAACCTACCTAATTCTTCATGAAAATGATTGACAGTTTCGGTTGGCAAGACAAAACTAAGGAAATGAAATCAGATAACAGTTCAAATGTCGTAAATATTTATTTGTCGGAGACATTCTCCAACAAAAACTAGTAAACAAATATAAATAAGAAAATATTTTATAGTTTATCTGATTATCATTATCTTTATTGAAGGTTGTCTATGGTCCAATTACCATTTAAAGAGTGGACCCCTCTATAGCTTGTGCACATGACACAAAAAACAAAATAATTATTAGAAAAATAATAATTTAGGTGGCCACTTTTCACTCCATTGATCAAGTTCTAGGTGATCACTTTTGTCACTTTTCAATGAGAAATTTTTAATTTGTTAACCAAAGCCACATATTTATGTAGTCACAACTCACAAGTGAAGCACTTGCCCAGCAGATTCTGCATGAAAATGATTGAATATAATTTGTTCAACTTCTATTTCGAAACAAGTCATATCATACATTATTATTGTATAAAGTTGACAGTGACAGTCTGACAGATGACAATGGAATCTTCTACATCAAGATGGTGACTGCCATGGTGTCTCTTTTATGACGACCATTTTACACGAAAACTTTGAGTTGATTTGGATGTTATCTTCGTTCTAACAAAAATGTCTATCTACTATAGGATATTTATTACGGGTCTGGAATGTCCGTAATGGAAAATCATTATTCAATACGAGTCTTTAAAAACCTATAGTTCATTTGAGTTATTACGGACAAAAATGGATTTATTATAAACAACATACACATTACGGGTATTGTCCATAGTCCATAAAGTTATTCATTATGTGTAAGGTCTGTAGTGGAAAATTATTATTTGAGTGAAGAAATTAGAAATATTAACTATAGGTTTTAAAAGTTTATTATAAAAAATGATTATTTACTACAGATATAGTCTGTTGTTAAAGATAGATAGAGGGAAATAAATATAAAATTTTTATTTCCCTCTAAAAGTAAAAAGAAATTTAATTTATTTATATTGTTTCTATAACAGGCATATAAAGGCCCGTAGTAACAGGTAGATGGAGGGATAAAAATTTCAAAATTTTTTATTTCCCACCAATAACAAAAATTCTTTTAAATATACTTTTACAAACCCTATACACTATCAATTAAACTCCTTCCCAAAACTTAAGTGGTTATACCTTTGTCTCTCTCATTCCATCACTTTCTCTACATTTTCTCCAAAATTTGTTTCAAATCCATATTTCTAGGGTTTAACTTTTTAGTTGTGTTGTAATTAGTTCTACATTATTTTTTTGTTTATGTTCATCTTCTCCTTTATGTCTTGAACTTTATTATATATATTAAAGAGAATGTTAAAGTTTTGAAGATTAAAAATATTTGGTTTTTATAGTTTGAAGTTTATGAGGTTTGCTTAATTAAAAATAGATTTATTTTTTCATGTTACTTTTACTTATAAAGTAATTTTAGTTGTTTTATAAATAATTGCTATTATGGTTCTCTTATTTAATTTTATTAATAATTCTTAATTTGTATATTTATCATTTTTGTTTGAACTTGTTTCATTTTTGGTTTTAGTTGATTTTTTATGGTTGTAATAATGATTTTTTTTTCCTTTTTTTAGATTTTTTTTTATTTACCAAACAAGATTTGTACCCAAAAAAAAAAAACAAAATTCATAATATGGAATTAAGAAAATTTGGGTGAAGAAATTATGGATTCAAGAATTATTTAAATTTCAATTAAAAAAATCATAAAAGATTCTTGAAATTTTGGACGGACAAAATTTGATAACCCTGATTTCATAATTAATATATATATATCAAAAAATACGTGAGAGCTTTTAATACGGACAATAACAGTTATTAATAACACATTGACTACTTGCAGTGGCCGTAGTAATTACTAAATTTACTACGGGTTTTGTTCGTAGTAAATAAAATCATCTAACACAGGTTATGCCTCAAAGCTTGCTATTTTCGATCACACCCTCGAATACAATGAGAGTTACAACAAACAATGGACGTAGTAAATACACATCTACTACGAGCATTGGTCGTAGTAGATGAATGATTTTCTTGTAGAGATTATGTATAACTTTCTTTAAAACTCAGTGAGAAATGTCAAAATATCATTCTTTTAAATTTCTTTTTACGTTTAACATTAAAGAAGAAAGACAAATGGAAAGTGGTACCTCTATATTGATCGGATATGAATCATATGTTAATCTGATCTAGTATATTTAAAAATAATATTATATATTTAAAAATAATAATAAAAAAAATAAATAAATAAATAAATACTAACCATTTATTATACAGATACCAGATCTAAATTAATGTTGCTGATCCAAAAAAAAAAACAGGAGAAATTATATTATGATCATTTTGTACTCATCACTGTAGTCAGACAGTGATACACATGTGTTTGTGTTACAAAGTGAATGGTGAATGTTGTACATAAATTATGAAATATGAAAGTGAACCGAATATAAGTTGTCACTGACACTCGTGATCCGGTAAATGAGATTTGTTTTTTTTGACTATTGTGTAGGTCTGCTGCTAGATTGTAGGACATAATAATCATACCTATGACCTATCATTCAACGTAAATTAACGCCAAATAGTGAGTTTAACTATCAACATTAAAAATGCCAAACCATGTATGTACTTTCAAATTTCGTCATTTTGTCAACTTAACCACTTTCTACCAACAATGCATCACATGGATTAATGTTCAGACAGTTCAGTCACTATTTTACAAAATGCAATCAATTTAATCATTGGACATGTGATACAGACTCTTCTTCATAGTTCCTACGGTTAGAAATCATCCACTGATGAACACGTACGAACCATCTATTTAATCATTGTTTGGACTTCAATTTTTGTTTTTTTTTTTTTAATGAATAATTACAAAGTTTTGCATTAATAAGACAAGTGAATAGATTGCATTCCAAAAACTTATGCATCAGTAAAAATGAAACCATGCGGATGCTCTCCATTAGGAAGAAGACAAGTGAATATATTCAAAATAAATCTTATAATTCTTCCTGAAAATGATTGACAGTTTCGGTTGAAGTAAAAGACAAAACTAAGGAAATCAGATCAGATAACAGTTCCATTGTCATAAATATTTATTTGATGGAGACATTCTCTGACAAAAACTAGTCCTAGACGTGCTTTTCTATATGTAGCACAAATTTACGTTCAGGTAATTTCCATGCATTTATCAGATTGATTGGTCTGTACACATAAATTTCCGCGTTGAAATGTTTAATTCGACGTTCAGGTAATTTCCATGCATTGATCAGATCATCAGATTGATTGGCCAGTACACATATATTATCATCAACAGACTATTTTATTAAACAAGTTGAGTGCAGTGCCGGACCTTACATGTCATAGGCCCAGACGAAAAATACCATAAGAGGCCATTTATTCATAATTCAAACAAAATTAGTATGACATCATGGAAATTGTATGTATTCCTGCAAAACAAAATAACATTGAAAATGTCTTCTCATTACAAGATTTTTTTTTTTTTACCACTTTTGACTGTGGCATTTTGTCAAAAAATGAAGCAATCGATAGCTATTACAGGGTTTAATAAGAAAAATGTCACTAAAATGGTTTTCACGTGATTTTTAAAAGGATTTTGAAAACGCTGTATTTACAAAAAATATTATACAACAGACACGTGTTATTTATGTATTTTGTTTTTAAGTGTTATTAAGATTTTAGTCTTTTTAGTTTACGTTTATCTAGGTTTGGTCAACTAGTTTTGGAATTACTAACTTTAGTCCTTCCTTTATAAATTCAATCAAAATAAACATAATGGCATTGTCAGAATGTCAGGTGTTTTAATGACCGAAATACCCTTCGAAGGTATTTGATGAAGGGTAGTTTGGTAATTTGAATTTAATTAAATAAAATAATTAATAAAAAAAAACAATATAAATAACTATTATTATCAAAATAATTAAATTTAAAAATGGATTTGGTGGATCTCCACCGTCCATCTCATATAATTATTTTGGTGAAATTTAAAAAAAATGGTGAAATTAAAAAAAAAAAAGGATTTGGTTCCAGATTTCGTAACAAATTTCAAACTCAACATCCAACACCAAACTTCATCATCAACAACCTTCAACCTAGAAAAAGAAAAAGAAAATTAAAAAACCAGAACGATCTGGGTTCATTGTCGATCATCACCATCATGATCGATCGTCATCACCAGAACTTCCATTCATCATTAACCCTCCATCATTATCATCATCATCAACAACCTTCAACCTAAAAAAAATAATTAAAATTGAACGCAGAACCCACCAAACCTAGAACATTCAATTTTTTTCACCACCGAATCATCATCCTCAACAAAAAATCAATAATTCATCATCATCAACACCACCGAACCAGTGCCGATCACTCCATAACCCAGAACATTCATTTTTTTTCATCATCACCAATAAAAATTGAAAAATAATAATAATTGGATCCATCAATTTTGAATCCAGACCGCATCACATCGCCACCACACCACCAATTCACCAGCCACCCACCACGCTCCACCACCCCCTAGTGCAGATCTGGGTTCACCAGGGCCACCACCACATCGCCAAACCACCCACCATGCTTCACCACCCCCAATGCAAATCTGGGTTCACGATGCCACCACCACACCGCCAAATCCAACCACAACCGACAACCATACAAACTCAAACCCAAGCACTGCCATCGGCCTCCCCCTTCTCTACCTCCATCAACCACCACCCAAACCATCTCATCCAAACAACCATAAGCTTAAATTAAGTTGAAGCATTAACCAAAAAAAGATAAGAGAGGGAGAGAGAGCGAGAAGAAACGGAGAGAAACTGAGAAAGAGATGACAATCGAGAAGAGAGTGAGAGAGACAGGGAAAGAGAGGCGTTGATACAGAGTGAGGGAGAGAGAAAGAATTAAGTTGTTTTTATTTATTTAATTAAATTTATTAATATAAATCATTTAACATATCTATATTATTTTATTTTAAATTTTAAAAATATTTATTTAATTTAATTTATTAATTTAAATGAAATTAATATATATTATTTTATTTAAATTTTTTAATTACTAATATCAATTATTTTTATATTTTATTTTAATTATTTGTAATATTAATTTTTTCATTTTTTTTAATATTATTAAATACCATTTTTACTCTTGTTTCAGACAAGCTTCTAGAAGCATTAATCGAATTTCCAAAAATGCCTCGTTGACCAAACGGAAGTCAACGAAAAATAAACGGAATTGGACGGAAAGGACTTGATTATGTATTGTTAGAGAACTAGTGGACTGAATTAAGTAATCCCAAAAACTAGTGGATTAAACCCACATAAACGCAAACTAGATGGATAAAATCATAATAACCCTTTTTTAAATCTTAAAATAAAAGAACTCAATTTTTTTCTTCAATTTCCTCTATTATATGATCCAATTTCCAGCTCTCTTTCGCTTCTTGTAATCTCAATACAATATTCAAAAGTAAAAGTCTGGTGGTATTGGATTAAGGCTATTTAATAAGTTAAATAAGTATGGTGATATTGGATTAGGACTTTTAAGATTTTTTTTTTAAATTCTATTATATCTTGTGGTATTAGATCCAGACTTTTAAGAGACAGTAAATTGTCTGGTTGTATTAGATTGAGATCAAAATTTTTAGGATTTCATGACAAAATGGATTTTCTAGACTTTTTAGTGATAATTATAAATACCAAGATCCCAAAATTATCTTGTCCTCTTCGATCATACTTTCCGGACTTTCCATGCTCTCAAAATCATCTTCCATCTTCCTCAACTTCCATACCCCTCAAACAAAATCAACCCATCTCTGTTAGCATCAACCTTCAGCACTATCTTTTTATCAATCACTGATCGAGACCGAATCCTAAAAAATTCACGTTTTTTACCGACTAAAAACGAAACCCCAATTGTGTTTAGCTTTGCTTTCCATCTCTGACTGAAAACCCCCCAAAAAAAAAATCGTTTTTTGTTCAAAATTTTGATTTTTTCTTCTGGGTTTCATTGTTTGTTAATAATTTTTTTTGGAGACATTGATCATGGCTTCTGCATCACACAACATCAATCATTCCAAAAAGGTACTATCTTTAGCTCTGATTTGTATCAATTTTAATTCTTGGTGTCATTTAATTATTCTACATCTTTTTTTTTTGTTATTTTGAGTTCGTAATTTTTGTGTTAGTTTTGATCTAATGAGTGTTAGATGTGTATATAGACTACATAAAAAAAATCATTTAGAGAAAATTTTGTTAATGAGTCAGTGTTGGAATCTGTGTGCAAGTTGTTTTCCGATAGAATTGTAGTTACATATATGCATGTGTAGCAAAATCATGTTGTTGGAAAATCAATTTCGAGTGTGGCCTTTACGATGCAAGTTCACTTTTTTGATGGGTGGTTTCATTTTCTGGGAATTCAGTTTTGATTGCAAATTAAGCTGTAATGGCTGGCTTTTTGTTTGGTTAGTTTTCTTAATTTGTTTTCAGAATATGGACATCATATGTGTATATAGATATCTTCTCCTTTTTCTTTTACTTTTTATTTTTTATTTTTTATGATTTAACTTTGCATGATTCTTGTGTTCTTGTTTGCATTTAAAGGAATGTCTTCAATTTACTGCAGCATGAACATGCTGTTTTGGTTCTTTGGTTCTCAAACGAGCCGTCATTAAAAGAGAAGGTATGTAGCTGACCTTGATGAGTTGAAGACTTTTTTATATTAATGCTCAAATGTTTACTAGTCTAATGATTACTCACATGGCCAGTGAGCCTCAACGAAGTTTTAAAATTTTCCTGTTTTTTGATGTTCCAAATTGCATGTTCCTCATGAAATTTTGGACTCATTTTTTTGTGTTAGTTTAGGCAATTCTATCTTTCTTGTGCTGAATCATTTGTCACTTATATAACTGGTTTTATGATATCTTTTTCAGTTGTATTTTTCCGTTATGCTGCTGTTTGTATACTGGCAATCCTTTTCACCAGTGTGGGTACCAGAAAAAAAAAACCGACCCTGGAGGAGATTCAAGCATCCAGTGACAACCGAATCAATGAACACGCGCAGAGAAAAGATCTGAATTATGATCCATATTGACATGCAGGGGTGTAGCCGGAAAAAAAAATCGGGATGGGCTAATCTAATATTTTTTTTCTTATTTAAAAATCCTAAAAAATCCTAAAAATTTTCTCGGTAATAATCAAATCAAATGATACGGGAGAAAATTCATAATAAGAAAAACATTAAGGATATACATAGTGGTAACACACAATAACAAAATTTCAATGTATATTTTTCTTTTCAAATCCCCATAAGTAAAATAAACCTTAGTTTTCGTAGATTTTTCTTCTCTTTCCTAACTTTGCTATCCCACAAGAAGACACATTAATCTACAAAACCCCTAAATCTCAATAATAAAATACAATACTTAAATAACAATCATAAAATACAAAACCTAAAGTCAAATTCATTATAAGTAAATAAATAAATAAATAAAAGATTAAAGCTTAGGGAATTCACTATCAAATTGAGAGATTTAAGATAAGAGATGACTTAGAGAAGTTAGAGTTTGAGATTTGAGAAAGTGGAAAAATATAAATGTGAGGGATTTGATAATTCGTCGAAACAAGAAGAGTTACTTTATTTTATTTTATTGTTTTTCATTTAGGCCGATCTATTTTACCAAAGTTTTTGGATTAGTTAGATATATTTTATAAAATTTTATTTATTGGTCTTTAGTAAATTTAAAATATATTTTTTATAATTTTGTTTATTGAACTTTAGTAAGTTTAACATTATAAATCAAAGTTTGGTTAATAAAATAAAACTTAAATTTTTTTTTCAAAAAACTTTGGTGGGTTACAGCCCACCCAAGCCAAAGAGCCCCTGTTGACATGGAAATGGAATTTGTAGAACCTGTAATCAGATCGTGTTATGTAAATTTTGAGTTGCTTGATTTATAGCAGGTAGTGCCTAATTAGCTTGTATGTTTTTCCATGAATTCAGATTTCCATCCCCTTAATGTATATTTGATATTTCTGTTGGCAGTCTGTACATGACTACATGCTAACAATTCACTTGCCTTCGTTTACGTTTCAAATCCTCTGATTTCAGTTGTTATTGGTTAGAAGGATATTTATTTTAGTTTTTTTAGTTCAGACCAATTAACTAGTTTGGATTTCTCAATTAATGGTACTCATATTTTTTAAAACATAAAAAGTCTTGATATAAAGTCCGGATAATTTTAATAGTACATAAATAAAGTTTAGAGGTAATTTTAGAATTTTAAAATCATACAATTCTTTAAAATCATACAATTCAATAAAATCGCAGTGGCTCTGAGGGCGTCACCGTCCAAAGCATAAAAGATAATCTAAGAGTCTCTCATTGCTCAGACACTTCACTGTATGGAGGTCGTTTTAGAGCAGAGAGCGTTGCTGATTGGGTCTACAGAGGTGACGGAGTTGCTAACCTTGTTCTCGCTTACACAGGATCCTCTCCTGCTTTTGTACATTCTCTATAAATTTTATTTTTTTTAGATATCGTTTAAACAAAAATTATTTGGTGAAATTGGACCTTGTAATCATTTTCGGAATTTTCAATTCGAACAGGAAAAGAAGAGAAAATGTTGTGATATGTCTCAAAACTATATAACTAATGAATGCACTTTAATCGATTATAACCAATCTAGATGTATAGTATTGACCACCACAAGTGATTGTTGATGAATGCACATATATCAAATTAAAGGACTAATCTCTTTATAAAGTCACCAATCTAGATATATAGTATTGATGTCTAACCTTTCATAAGAAACCAGCCCAGATGTATAGAATTGATTGTACATTTGAGATTAGATAGAAATTGAGATTATTAAGTCCGGATCTCACTTGAGAGAGCCACTCTTGTTTAACCATTCCATTCAATAGAGCTTAAGAGGACCAATTGGATGTATACCTAATCAACTACTCAATTCATTTCTCCACAAACAAGCAAATAGAGGAATGTGCAACCAAATACCCATTTGCTTTGAAATCAATTAAACCAAAGAATGAAACATAATAGATAGATTTAATATATTGAATAGAGTTCAATACAAAACCCAATATCCACAAGTGTTTCACATCATTCCCTTAGTGGGATATTTAACTACTCATGACAAACACATAAAAATAACTAGGATAAAAGAGATAGAGAAGACCCATGTATAGACTCTTTTCTTGAAGCTTTATCCAATCTCCAAGTGTCATTGAGTTGATTATGAAGATGATGGTTAGATTTGGTAGGGAATGATTCCTAGATCTAAGTTAGTAATCCGAGATAAAAATGGAAGAAATTTAGCGCTTGGAAGAGTGGAGAGTGTGTGGAAGAGTCCTTCGAAATAAGAACAAGATATATTTATAGGGATTCTAAAATTAGGTCTGACATGCTGATGTGGTGTGTTTGACACGTGAAATGCGCTAGTAGTGCATGGGTAGGTACCCGCATAGTGACTTGATTGCTTCAACTTTTCTTCTCTGGTTTTGGCATATGCGATGGTTGTGTGCTAGTAAGGACCTACATATACACCTGCTCACTGAAGCCCTTTCTTTATCGATTTTGGCATGTTTCCACACAATCTTCACTTTTTTCATCCTCTCTTCCAACATTTATCTAATTGTCTACAAACATATCAAAAGAGCCATAAGACACACAAAAACACACGAAAACGAGACAAAGGAAATGGAATTAAGGGCCATAATATGGAATGTCAGGATTGAGAGATTTAGGGATTAACTTTAGGGATTTAGCCTATATTAATTAATGCATGTCTCGGGGAATCATTTCTCGTATGGTACGGAATTATTTACCTAAGAGTCCCTGTTACATTATAGTCCTTATTACGGTTGTTTACAACTTCCTTTATATCATTTGGAAATCAATGTATATTACGATCATTTTCTCAAACTTCTCTCTCTCAAATTCTCTCGACCTGATCTAATCCTTTCAGTCTTCTTCACAAATCTTCTTTCTTGTCTGTGCTTCAAACTCTGTTCTTCGACCTTCAATTTCCAGAATCTTCAAACCTGCAAAATCAATCCATAAACACAAAAAAAAAAAAATACAATTAAAATACCTAGGGCATCACTTTCAGCTTGTTCAATGACTCCTCCCTCGATCAAATATGATGTTTTCCTCAGTTTTAGAGGTGAGGATACCCGCAACAATTTCACTAGCCATCTACACAAAGCTCTGATTGACAAACAAATTGAAACTTTCTTCGATCACAATATCAATAAAGGAGATGAGATAACGCCAGCTCTTCGCAAAGCAATTGAAGAATCGCGGATTTCGGTCGTTATTTTCTCGGAACATTACGCCTCTTCAACTTGGTGCCTCGATGAACTTGTTCACATCCTTGAGTGCATGAAACACTACACTCAGAAAGTGATCCCGGTTTTTCACAATATTGATCCGTCGGTCATAAGAAATCGGACTGGGGTTATTGCTGATGCTTTTAAGAAGCATGAATATCGTTATAAGGATAGCGTAGACCAAGTGCAGAGATGGAAGGATGCGTTGAAGGAAGCAGCAAATCTCGCTGGGTTCTTTTCAAGTTTCAGCAAGTAAGTATTACATTTCTCTTCAGGCATTTCACCGAACGCATCAACTGCATATTCTATTTCTCATATACCAGTCTTTGGGATAAAGTTCAGGGTATGTAGTAGTATTCTAAATAAAATACTAATTGTCGTTTGTCATATTTATGTCCAGATTAAACGAGAAGGACATTAATGTGATAAAATATATCTATCATTGGTTCCATTTCACTAACCAAACATCACCCAATTTGTTTTACAAGGATAATTTATGAGCTGGATGTTGATTGATATCATTGAAATTCATCTTCAAAAGGAAAGTAACGTCGTAATTGACATGGTCATCGAGTTGTTAATTGCTGTTATTAGTAGTGGTAGTTATTGTTTAGTGATGTTCAGATAAATTGGGGATCCATGAGTGCTCATGGTCACATTGTTAAAGTGGAGCAACTCCATGATTGCTAGTGGGGCATATCCCTATCATGTTGCTTAGTTGGTAGGTGCTTAGTTGGTTATTATTTGTAACTCATTCGACCCTGATAGCTATATAAGCTGATGGTAATTGATTGAGATTGTTTATGAATTTATGAAAAATAAACATTTCCTTCTAAACTTCTCTTTCCCTCTTCTAATTTCTGTTCTTGTGTATTTGATACACAACATAGTCTCTCTTTGTTATTTAATTACAACTAACTAAACGTTCTTTACATATTTGTTAGGTGTGAGTCTGAAATTATCCAACAAATTGTGGAATATATTTTGAAGATACTGAATGACAGGTCCCCAAGTGATAACAGCAACTTGGTTGGAACTGAGTCAAAGATCAAATAAATCGAATCATTGTTATGCTTGGAGTCGAAAACTGTTTGCAGGATAGGAATTTGGGGCATTGGAGGTATAGGCAAGACAACTCTTGCTGTCGCTATATTTGACAAAATCTCTAATAATTTTGAGGGTTCTTGCTTTATTGATAATATCAGGGAAGAATCTGAGAAACATGGACTAAGGTGCTTGCGACAAGAATTTCTTTGTACCATACTGGGGGATGAAAACGTAAATTTAAAGACTACCTTTTTAGGACGTACCTTCAAAAAGAAAAGGCTCATCCGTAAGAAGCTTCTTGTTGTTTTTGATGATGTGACTGATTTCAAACAAATAGAATTTTTTATTGGAGATCTTGATTGTTTTGGTTCAGGAAGTAGAATAATTATAACAAGAGATAAACAAGTACTTAGAAATTGTAGTGTGGATCAAATATATGAGGTTAAGGAATTATCTCAATGTGAAGCTTGTAATCTTTTTTGCCGACATGCCTTAAGGCGAAACCATCCTACTGATGATTGTTCGCAGCTTTTAGAAATGGCTGTAGGATATGCTAGAGGCATTCCGTTAGCTTTGAAAGTTTTGGGATCTTTTCTACTTGATAAGAAAATAGAAGTTTGGAGAAGTGCAATGGATAAACTGAAAAGAATTCCTCATATGGATGTCCAAAAGGTGTTAAGAATAACTTATGATGGACTAGATGATGAAACACAAAATATATTTCTAGATATTGCATGTTTCTTTAAAGGAAAGGATGTTGGTCTTGTGAAAGAATTCTTGGATGCTTGTGGCTTCTTTAGTGAAATCGGAATAAGTACTGTCATCGATAAATCTATGTTAACTATATCGAATGACAACAAGATAATGATGCATGATTTGTTACAAGCAATGGGTAGGGAAATCGTTCGGCAAGAATCTATTGAAAATCCTAGAAAACGCTCTCGATTGTGGCATCATGAGGATATCTATCATGTACTGACAAAGAATACGGTAAGATTTGGTGAAACATTAGCATAGTTGCTCACATGGAAAGGGAATTCAATTGGGTTTTATTTAATGAAAGAATATTATTTATGAGTTCGTTCATTACCAATCACTTATTACAGGTTTTTATATATTCAATTTAACTTGTCACTTCTCTTGAATATGTTTTAGGGAACCGAAAAAATTTAGGGCATTTCTTTGGATGTGTCGAAAACAAGAGATATATACTTGGATCGTCATGCGTTTGTGAATATGCATAGATTGAGATTCTTGAAAATCTATAGCTCAAGATATGAAGAGGATATTAATAAGGTACATATTTTTCAAGGACTCGAAACAAATTTCACTGAGTTAAGGTATCTCCACTGGTATGGATACCCGATAAAATCATTGTCAAATATTAATCTCCAGAACCTTATTACACTTGAAATGCCATATAGTAACGTTGAGCAACTTTGGAGCGGTATCCAGGTAGATTTTCATATTTAAATTGTAATATTTATGTTGTAATTATCGAATACTTAATTAGTGCTGATTTGTTCTTTTTTTTCCCTTTCTTTTTTATTTATAGTATCTTTGTAGGCTGAAAGAAATTGATCTCAGTTGCTCCAGGGACCTAACCAGCTTACCAGACTCTTCAGGCTTCCCAAATCTTAAGAGTTTGATTTTAGTAGGTTGTACAAGTTTGCATGAAATTTATTCATCTATTCAAACTCTCCATAAGCTTGATTTCCTGGATCTAACTGACTGCAAAAGCCTCGAGTATCTTCCAAATTGTGTTAATTTAGAATCTCTTAGAAAACTTTATCTCTCTGGCTGCTCCAGTCTCAAGATATTGCCTGAGATCGCATCTAATATTGAAGAGTTATATTTAGATGAAACTGCTATAGAAGAACTCCCCTCATCTATTGAGTATCTATGCAGGCTTGTTTTATTGGATGTTAAAAGTTGTTCAAGGCTTAAAAGTCTACCAAATAACATTTGTAATTGGAAATCTCTTAAACGTCTTAATCTCTCTGATTGCTCAGAGCTTGCAAGTTTGCCTGATGAAATAGGAAGTCTAGAATCTTTAATGGAGCTTGAAGCAGAGGGAACTGCTATAAGAGAAGTACCAGCATCCATTAAATGCTTGAACAACCTGAATATGCTATCTTTTAGAAGTTATTATACGGATCAGGAGACAGTGAGTCTGTTATTGCCTCCTTTACTTGACTTGCATCATTTGAGGGAACTGGATCTAACTAACTGTGGTATTATGAAGATACCTGACAGTCTTAGTAACTTATCCTCACTGAAAAGGTTATATTTATTCAAGAACAATTTTGAGAGTATACCTACAGCCATCATAAATCTTTCTAACCTATCGGAGCTAAACATATGCAATTGTGAGAGGCTTCAAAATTTACCGGTGCTTCCATTGATATCCATAGATGCACACAGTTGCACATCACTAGAAGCATTATTGTATTTATCAATTGTTGGCACACCTGTGTCAAAGGATCAACCATTCATCTTTGTCAATTTTGCCAATTCTGTCAAACTGGATTGGAATGTCCGCAAAGATATTTTGGAAGATGCTCTATTGCAAATGCAACATCTAGCAACTTTATGGAAGCAAGAATATTATGATAAGGTCTCTCTCTCTCTCTCTCTCTCTCTCTCACTTCTTTTTAATATCTATCAATTCCAAATCATATTTGATGTTGCAAATGATTATTTTTATGACACAGGAATGGGATATGATACCACGTGCTTGTATATGTTACCCTGGAAGTGAGGTCCCAGACTGGTTTCAATATCGAAATATGAGACCTTTTATAAATGTTGAGCTGCCACGAAATTTGTTTAGTCGTAACTTTGTCAGTTTTGCTCTGTGCGTTGTTTTTGCATTTAGAGAACATCAAGATTATGATTGGGATTTGGTTACTCACTTTGAATGTAAATGCCAGTGTGTTCCTGATAGCACATTAGCCAGTAATACCAGTACTTGTGGTTTACCCTGCTATATCAATTCAGATCATGTGTTCATGGGGTTTGATTTCCATTTGTATCCTTCTATCCATATTGGTGAATCATGTCAAAATAATGAGGTCTCTTTTCATTTCTATCTCAAGCGTCTTTATGATGGTAACGAAATAGAATGTTGCAAAATAACAGAGTGTGGGGTTCGTTTAATGTATGCCCAAGAGCTTGGAAAATCCAATGGAAGTGTCTCCTCATGCGAAGAGATAGATGAACTGTGCTCAAAGAGATGCAAATATCTCCGACTTCTTTCGAGGGAAAAATGATCCAATCATTCGATGCAAGTAAAATGCTTCTATACATTTCAGCAGTCTTTACTTGAATAATACCTCTCTTTAAGATATCATATGTTATGTCTATTTCACAATAACAGTGGATTGAGACCATTTCAGTTTGTTTTGTTTTGTTTAATGGGGTCATTGATTATGATGGTCATCACTGCGTTCAACAACATGGAATTTTCTGTCATTTAGTCAAAATAATTTATTTTTAATCTTCTATATTTTGGTTGTATTTCTCCAAATTCTGAAAAGTTATTAACAATGCTGTTAATATCATGGGACCTATATTCCATACATCTTTTTGTATTCTTCTTTCGGGTCACAACATTGGTTAGGTAATATGCTATGTTTCCGATTTACAAGTTTTTTTATTTTATTAAAGAAGTAAACCTGTGCTCTGATAATAAAGCCAGGCAGCTCCTGTCCCTTGAGATTTGATTGAAAATTTTCTTCTGGGGTTCATATTTAGATGATTTTAAATTGTGTTATTAAAATGTATTTACCATACCGAATCATTTGGTTCTTGAGATTATTCACTCATATTCTATTTTCTGAATATGAAATTCCGTATTTTCAAGTGTACAATGAAGATAGTACTGACTCATACTAGAACAACATGAATGGTGCAGACTGATACAAGCTAAGTCCCCTCTGTTTTTGTTTGTTTGTTTTTTTTTTCTTCCAGGGTATTCTTATGTTTACCAGCATGAACATTTATCAATTCCTCTTATCCCTGGAGCCAGTGGCAGACACGAGTGCCCACAAACAGCGTGAAATTGTCACCAATTACACGGTTCGCCCCTTGATTTCACATAAACAACTTAGTGCCTTGTGCTCCATTTGATCTTCTCTTTCTATGTCTGTTGATCTCCTGCCCACTCAAATTCTCTTTTATTGGATCTTTCTATGCAGATTGGGCTACTCCTGCTAGTTCTTGGCCTTGGCCTGGCTGCTTAGGGTAATATAGTTGGTCAATATACCATGAGGTATCCCATAACCCAATTGAGCTAACGATCTTTTTCGTTCCATTTGTTTTGAAAATGGTGAAGCTATTGACTTATCCCCCGTCAATAAGATCAGTCCTTGCTTATTAGTTCAAGTGCGGCAGCTGCCTGTTCCTCTGTCCAGACCCAAAATTTCATGAGCTTGACACCTTCGTGGCAACCTTAATTTAGTAGATGGATGTGTTTCCTTGGTTGTAGCAGCTGGAGCTCTCTTGCATGTCTTCGTTTTTTATCCTTGAAGAAGGCATGTGAAGTGCACATCTTGAAAAACAGATCGTTCTTGCTTCTCAGATAAACCTCGATTAGAGAAGAAAGTAAAGCAGAGGAAGAGAAGAAACCATAGAAGCAGGTAAGAACAATGAGACGGGCCCATTTGTTAATGACAAAGAACTTGGATGATTGATTTTGAGAGAAGCATATATTGTTGCTTGCACCAACTTACCTGTAACAATCAATGACGCCAGTCTGTAATATGAAAACCGGTTTGAGGAAAGTGGCGATGCAAATTCTCTTACCTTAATGGATTGATAAATTGTAATGGACAGATTATTAACGTGCTGAAGATCACAGAATCCATAAAAGCTTTTATGGAAGAATTAACGTGTTGAATTTTGGCCTAGATTTCCAGAATTTTTTTAGCATATTCAGATCATTCTTACTTTTACATTTTTGCAAGAATTTTTTTATGGATCAACACGATAAATCTAAAGTATTGTTCACCACTTTGATAACATAGATGATTGATGACTCATCTTATAAATACGGAGATTTTGTATGTTACTGACACACTTCGGATGGTTCCTTTAAATACGTGAGGGGTGATTAAAAAATTATCCCAATAGAAATTTACCAATAAGGTTAAATTGTTTAAATTAAAAATAAATCAAATTATATATTCATATTTTCAACTATATTTCTTTATTAAAAAAAACTTACAATTAAAAAAACTTATGATAAACCCTAATTAAACCCTAATTTTATTTTAATTATCAAACTTTTTCATCGTCATAAGATTATCATATTGTTTTTGTATTTCTTTTATGTATAGTTATTAATTCTATCAATAAACAAAATATATATTTTTAAGGATAGTTGTAAATATCAACAGGTTTTTGTTTTTATGTTTTAAGATAATCGTAGATATATATAAGTTTTTTTTAAAACAGTTGTATAAATAAGAGAATTCTAGATTGAAAATATCTTGACCAAATATACAGTTCTATATATTCCCTTTTAAAAATTTTCTACATTCGAGATAATCCCAAAAGCAAATTGGACCATCATTAAAGAGGATTTGATTCAAAAAATAATATGATTTTTTTTTATAAATTGGGTGATAATAATTTAAGAGTGTTAATAAATAATATGTATTAAAATAAATATATTTATTTCAATGAGGGTACTATTGTTATTAGGATTGGTGTTTATAGTAATATTTATTTTTTAAATTTTAAATATGGGTGTACTTATAAAAATAGGTGTACTAATAAGTTTTATGGATATTAATATCCGTACCTGTATGTAAATAAAGCATGTGGGTAGCTCACCTTGCCCAAGTGCACGAGTCGTTCGACTTGTATAGTGGTACAAGTAAGGGTCATTCCCACGAGGAGGTGTCATTCGTCTAACCTTCGGTAGCTAAAGCATATTATTGAAAGCAATACAAATAAGAAAATGAAAATGATGAAAATGGTGTATGTGAAGTATAAGCATACTGCAGTTATTGGGATATCATTGGAATGAAAGCAAAAAGGCATGAGAATATGGAGGGTGAAAATGGTGTGTAATGTGAGGTAACCGGGTGCCTGACTTTTTTAATTACACTACTCGATACTAAGCTGAATTACACTACTTCTAAAGCTAACACACCCGAATTACGACACACCAAGGTTGGTTTAGGCGGATTAGAGAGATACAAGAGGGTGGTCACACTTGGAAATTAAGTTGACCAAACAATTAAATTAATCATGTTGATTATTAAACATTATGCACCATTCAACTCAAGTTCTAGGGTTCATTCTCTTGATTAAGGAAATTACCAAAATCAACTCATCACTCTCCAGGTGTAATGGAGTGAGCAATTGTGTATTCAGTTATCACTCACCTATGGTAATATAATGAGCATTAGCCAAAGACCTATTAAGCACAAGAACCATGAACCAAAGCCTAAGCTAGCATGGTCATGCGTAAACCAAGCTTAATCAAGCTTCATCCAATCAATAGAGCTAATAGTCAACACGTATGCACAATTGTTCAATCATTGTACATGAATCCTAACTCTTTTGTACTCAAATCATTCAACGCATATCAATTTTGAATCATTCATCATCACACGAACAAGAATAAGACACTACTCTACACTAAGTTACACTACATTAGACAACTCTAAAGTCTCATTCAAGGATGCAAAACAATTTTTACTCATCCACTAACATTCATGTCAAGATAAGAGATTAAATCATAGTACTAATAAAGAATAGAAAAATACCCAAATCAAATCAAAAGTAAATACATTACATAAAGAGTATTAATTAATGTTGGTTTACAAATATTCAAGAGAAGAGTGCATAGAGACAAGAAGAAAAATACACAAAGAGCATTAGTGTTGGTTTATTTTCTTCTTGGTTTATACATACAAGAAGAAAATAAACAAAGAGAAGAGTGTATAGAGACAACCCATGAAGACAAATCTCCTCCAAGAGCTTTCCATCTTCATTGGTGTTGCATGGCTCATTTTTGCTCACAAGAGCTCTCTTTTCTCCTCGAAATTTCCTCCAAAAATGGATAGAAGAAGTTTAAGGATGGTGGATGGTGAGGCATCTATGGAGGAAAACGTCTATGAATGCCTTTGGAGCTTCTCTCTCTCTTAGTGTTGTTTGGCATGTTTTGTCTTTCCTGGCTTTTGTTTCTTGCTTGACCATGTTTTTGAGCTTTGCTTAAAGCTTCTACCTGGCTATTGTTTTATTGTTTGAGCTTTGTCTTGTGATGTTGTGCTCTTATTTCTTTGCATCCTAGGGCTATACCCCTTGTTTACAGATAAGGCAACAAGCTTGCTGATGGGTTAGTTCGCAAGGGTCATGTTGTGTATATTTTATATCATATTTATAATTCTTAATTTGGATTTGTTAGCTATTTGAATTATCTTTTTTTTTTAATTAGAGGTATTTTTTAGTTTTAAGTATATAGTATGGACCTTGGAAAATAGTGAATATGTGAGCTTATTTCAAGCTTAAATTTGGACCCAGAATTAAGGATAAAGTCAAAGGGGTCGATAAATAAATGATACTATTTGAGAGGGGTGTTGTGTAAATGTCACCAGTTTAGTAATGTAAGTTTAAAATGCACCATTTAAACTAAACAGACGAGAATACCCCTACAAAATTGAAAAAGAAAAAATTTATCGTTTTGTGTTTCTGAGAAAAACAACAGTGAAAAAGAAACCGATGACAACGAAATCGACGGCGAAGAAATCGACAGCTTATTGACCGAAACGGGAATACAATACATTTCGCAGCGAGTGACAAAGGTAAGTTGAGTTTGTTTTATGTATCGATTTGTTGTTCATAACTTATAATTGCATTTCAGACTTGTTCTGTTGAAAGAAATTGTAGATTATGGTTGACAGTGGTTGTGGTTTTGGTTTGAGTTTGAAATGAGGTTCAATATTCTGGTATCGAAGAATTTTTGTTATGAAAAAAAAAATCGAGAATAGTTCAAGCGAGATCGATGAAATTTTTTAGAAAGAATCGAGAGGTTTTTCAAAGTGATCGAGATTTTGTTAAATGATCGAGAATATTTTTCATAGAATCGAGAGAATTTTCAAAGAATCGAGACTATTATGAAAGGATCGAGAATTTTTGAAAACGATCGAGAATATTATGATAACGATCGAGATTATTTTTCAAAGGATCGAGATTTTTTAAAATGATTGAATCGAGAAGATTTTTCTAATAATCGAGAAGATTATTTAAAGAATCGAGAGTTTTGTGAAAGCGTCGAGAATATTTTCAAAGGATTGAGAATATTTTCAAACGATCGAGAATGTTTTTCAAATGGTCCAGTTTTTAGAAAATGATCGATAATATTTTTCAAAGAATCGAGAGGTTTTTCAAAGGCTCGAGACAATTTTCAAAGCTTCGAGAATATTTTGATAGGGTCGAGATTTTTTAAATTGATAGAGAACGTTTTTCAAATAATCGAGAGGTTTTTCAAAGGATTGAGAGTTTTTTAAAAGGATCGAGAATATTTTCTAACGATCGAGAATGTTTTTCAAAGGGTCGAGAATATTTTCAAATGATCGTGAAGTTTTTTCAATGAATCGAGAGGTTTTACAAAGGATCGAGACTAATTTGAAAGGATCGAGCATGTTTGCAAAGGATCGAGAACTTTTGAAACAAATCGAGAACGTTTTTAAATGATCGTGAAGTTTTTTCAATGAATCGAGAGATTTTAGAAAGGATCAAGCCTATTTACAAAAGATCGAGAACTTTTTTAAAAATTCGAGATCTTTTTCAAAGGATCGAGAATATTTTAAAAGGATCGAGAATTTGTTTCAAATGATAGAGAATATTTTCTAATTTTTATGCAGTTTACTGATGTACTGTTTCTGTGACATTGCAGATGACGAGCAGTATGAAGGAAATGCTTAAAACTGTAGAGGAAGATTGGTTCAAGGGAAAATTGACCCGACACGACCATTTTGAAGCCCTCACCCGTATAGATGATGCACTGAATCGGGTCCCTGAAGAGTTTGCTATTGAGGATCTGCGTCGGTTCATGGCCTCCTGTTTCGGGCATTTCATGTCGATGCACCGGGAGCTGAAGTTTTATGGTGGTGTTATTCATCAGCTGCTGTTACGGGAGTTGGACCATGACGAGCCGACAGATGAGATGCGGCTCTTGTTAGGGAACCATGTGGTGAGGTTTTCGAAGGTGGAATTTAGCCTCATCATCGGATTACGTTTTGGAGTCATACCGGACACGAGTATGTATGTTGCAGTTGAGAATGACATACATGAACGGTACTTTCCTGCATATGATGAGGTATCGTTGGATGACTTGAGGGTTGTTCTTACCCAGGGAGAGTTTGAAAAGGCGTACGATGCTGTAAAGTTGTGCCTCATTTACATGTTGAACTGGATACTGATGGGGGTGGACGAAAGATTGAAGATTCCAGTTTGACAGTTTTGGTTGGTAAAGGACCTCAATGCCTTCGATGCGTTCCCGTGGGGTGCCCACGTCTATAGGCATTCTATAGTCGTGAGGAGAGACGGCAACAGTCACAGGGCGATGTTGGACATTCCGTGGAGGGGTACAACATCTGCGGTCTATCACACGCCCTTTTGGTAAGAAATTTTAATTCCAACAACAACATTTAATTTTTAATTCAAAATTATTTTGGATTATAACTGTATATATATTTGATGCAGATATTTACTTTTGAGGTGATCCCTAAACTGACCGAGGTTTTCAGGATTCGGAGGGTTACAGACATTTCCCTTCGGTTGTTGAAGTGAGAGTTGACCAAACAACCTAGAGGGAAGAAGCTGGAGAGGATTTTTAGTGCTAGGGTAATTTATTTTTTTGTTAAGTCAGTAATTTATATTACTTACGATAATATAAATTAAATTCATCTAACTACGGTTTCAGATGTCGGCGAGGACTGAAATCGTGCCCACAGCAGCTGAGGCGGTGGCCCCGTACTTTACAGACCTAATTAAGGGGGGGAGACCGTATGTGCAGGATGACAGGGTTCACCTTCCTACTGTCCCTGAGGCGACTACAAGTGCAGTTCGTCCCAAGGAGGAGGGTAAGGGTGTGAGGGTACTGAGACGGAGGATTCAGACCCTGCAGGTCCAGATTTCATAGGCATGGACACTGGTGAATCTCAACCGTCTCCTCGGCGAGTGAGGCAGGTTCAGTTTACCACCCGAGGAACTGGTTTCGCTTTCGTGGATTCCCGTGCTGGCGTTCAACTTGATGCGGAGGTAAGTTGAGATGGTAGATTTATTTTCATTAACAAAAGTTGTTTATTTTTTTCGTATTAACAAAGTTGCATGATTTCAGGCTCATTTAGAACATAACTTGAAGGAGTTACGTGAAGCCCTCTGAAAGAGTGAGGAGGATCTACAACAACAGCATCGGGATTTGCTTGAAGCCCTCCAAAAGAGTGAGGAGGATCGACAACAACAAAACCGGGATTTGCTCGATTTGTACCGGAAGAGCGAGGAGGATCGACAGCAACAACATAGGGAGTTGCTTGCATTTATCTGGGGCCTTCAGGGCTTCAGGACCCATACAGATGATCCACATACCAGAAGGGGCATTTCTGAATAGTGGGGCTCAGTCTCCCCCTCCCCCTCCCCCTCCCCCTCTGAGAGAGCAACCGCCCCCTTCCGCTTAGAGCGATTCGCAGGCTCTCCCGCTACCTCCTAGCGAGAAGCAGGCTCTTCCTCCACCGACGTCCGAGCAGCAGGCTCCCCTGCCACCTCCTAGCGAGCAACAGGCTCCCCCGCCACCTTCTAGCGAGTAGTAGGCTCCCCCTCCACCTCCCCTAAAGCAGCAGGCTCCCCCTCCACCGTCCTCATCTCAGTAAACCCCGGCGGAGGGAGTTCGACAGCACATGCGTGTACTGAAGCGCGATTGGCAGTTGGTTAGCCCGTACACAGATTCGTGCCGACCTAAGAGGGCGAGGGTAATACTATAAGGACTTGAGCACGTATTTAATCCCCAGGAACTGGTGGACGATACTCAGTTGAAGGCGTACCGAGCCTACAAAAGGAACGTAAACGGGGATTTGTAAGTAAGTTTCATTGTTATTTAGGTGGCCGAATTTCTTGTAATGCATTATATGAAAGTGTAGATGTTGGAACATTAATGCAGACGTGATGTTGATTTGCTGGAGCCGGTTGATGCTGCATGGTTCCATCGGTTGCAGACCAACTTCATGGATGTTGATGATCAAGTTTATGGGAGCGTAAATCCTGATTTCAGTATTTGTTTTAGAAGTGTAAACATCCTAACATTTTTTAACGTGTTTATATTCCCAGCATATGGACGCGTACCTCCATATTCTTCGGAAGTGCAAACGGGCATTTCCGAATGTGTATAGTCAAACGGTTAATATATTGGACTCGTAATTCTTTGTAAGTACTGAAATTAATAATGATAACGTGTTATTTTATGTGTGTATGGAAAATAAAATTAATTTAAATACAATTATTTCTGCAGTCCTTTCTGGAGCACCAGTACAGGAAAATGATGCATCGTAATTCTCACGGGTAGATCACCCCTGAGCCGTTGGAATGTGTTGTGGTCTTGGTGAAAGGATGACGACCTCACAATGGTCCTTGGGGGTGCCCCGATTGGATACCGTCTGTGGCACGAGGTTGACATGGTAAGTTTACTTGACATGGTTTGCAATTGTATATATAAATGGCTTTGTACATCCTAACACCTGTTGTTGACGTTTCCAGGTCCTGATACCGTGCAACATTAGGCGAAACATTGGTTGCTGGTGACTGTGGACCTCAATGATGGAAGTTGTTCGTAGTCGACCCCTAGAGACAGGAGGTCAAACCTCGTATCCGAAAGAAGCAGGTAGCCCCGTTGCGCTACTTTGTGCCCTCGATGTTGCATCAGGCCGGGTTTCATACTAAACGAGCCGCAGGAATGTTGAAATTTGAGAAGACAAGTAAGCCCTTTGATGTCACCGTCGTGTCGAAAAAACATATCCCCCAACAGAAGCAATCGTAAGACATTATATATGGTCACTTTAAGATTGTATTAGTATAAACCTAATGCTTTATTAACGCTTGTTAATGTATCCAACTTCAGGGGTAACTGTAATCCTCACACGTTGAGATTGATCGAGTACATATTGGCCAACAAAAAATATTTCGATTGGTCTGAAGATGATATGGGGATCATTCGGGAGAAGATGGCGGTTGAAATATTTGCAAACTCCAGGCCCGTATAGATTTATGTAGTAATTCATGTAGTAATTCATGTGTATACGTACCAATTCTGTTTTATATGTTCCAATTACTTTGTATATTTATAAATTCTTTTGTATATGTACCAACAGTTTTGCGGCAGTTTACCAATTCTTTTGTATATTTAGAAATTCTTTTGTACAAACTTCTTTACATTTTTATATATACCGAGAGTATTTAAATACAATTGCATTTCAATTACTTAACAAGTCATACGAGTTCAAATTATAACAATGTCATCATGATAATGCCTAAATTCATTCCATGGTCCCACTGTCTCTAGTAGGGCACGTCTGTCTGTTGTGACCAACAGTATAATAGAAACTACACTTGCGTCTGTATTCCTCAGGAATGACTCTGCTTGGATCTTCATCAGTAAAAGTTGGGTTAGAAAATCTCCTCGAATTATGCCCTGGTTGTCGACATCGCCTACAATTCTGTGTGGATGTTCTCACCGAAGACGAGATACGGTATGAAGCCCTTGGGCTGCCTGCTTGTCTCCTGGAGCTTGGATTCAAAACGACTCTCTTAGCGATGTCAGATGGCACAATCCAAGTGGAAGGATGTCCAACCGGCATAATAGGTATCGAGTACGCATCAATAAGTGTTTGTCGCTTGTAGTATTCTGCACAGAGGGATGTGAAATCCATGTTTCGGTCCCCGTAAAAACATTGAAAACGATGATAAAATTGTATTATGTTTAAGTACTATTAACCGTACACAAAATTGTATGATGTGCCGTGCGACAACGAGAGCGTAAGAACATGGAAGAAAGTCTATTTGGAATTTGTTACATGTGCAGGTCTTCCTGGCTAAGTCAACGGTCCACTATTTTTCAGCCCGTTTCAACGAAAATATGTTCCAGTCAACTGGATTAACGGTCATAAAATTGTACTTTTCTACACGTTTGAGGATCACAAGATGTGATGCGTCGGTCAACTGATGACGCATGGATTGTGCAGCCCTATGACGATCGTGAAACCAACGTT
This sequence comes from Dipteronia dyeriana, assembly GCA_032871835.1. Taxonomy (NCBI): domain Eukaryota; kingdom Viridiplantae; phylum Streptophyta; class Magnoliopsida; order Sapindales; family Sapindaceae; genus Dipteronia; species Dipteronia dyeriana. The sequence goes on along the minus strand of CM065302.1, from coordinate 55,083 downwards.
GTAGCATATTCCTAATAAACTCTGCCAAAGTCAACATAGGCAGTTGCCGTGAAAATTTAAGGCATGAGTTTATGCATTCTGCAGCATTTGTTGTCACGACCCTATACCTTCTGTCGAGACAGTGAACACGGGACCACTTTTGTGGACTGGCATCAATTACATATTCATATGCATTCAGGTGTAAGTTGCGTAACTCTTCCATGTGCCGGTTATATTGCAACTCGGTGTACGTTCGGGTTGCTTTATCCATTATTGTGGCAACATCCTTTCTATGATATCTCTTCTTAATATTTTCATAAAAGTGCCAGCAACATATGGTATGGGTGGCATAAGGGAACACTTTAGAAATCCCTACTTCAATGCTTGCATGTCGATCAGAAATGAAAACCAAATCATCTATATCCAAAAACCACTCCCATGATAGGTTGTTTTCCGAGTCACCGTACCTAAAAGCAATTGGATAAACCTTTTCATTCTCATCTTGTGCAGTTGCAACAAATATTGTGCCCCCGAATCTACCATTTAAATAGGTACCATCAACGGCAATAACTGGACGCATACACCTCTGGAATCCTCTGACTGAGGCACCCAACGACATGAAAAAGTATAGGAATTTACCATTTTCATCGCACTGTAAGTCAGTTATCATTCCGGGATTTTATTGTTCCAACACGTAACCGAATGATGGCAGCAGTTGGAAGCTTTCCTCATGCGTTCCATAGGTGAGTGACAAAGCATAATCAAGGGCTTGATGTGCCTTACTGTACATTATTTGGATGCCATACATTGTTTTCATGTCGGCGATTATGTCCTTCGGACGCATTAATCGACCATCATGCTGCTGCAATCTAGGTGCAACCACTTCTCCAATTATGACTGCACTAGCTTGTCGATGGCGACGGTGGATCTCCTCCAACGGAAAAGTGTGTTCATTGATAAAACTACGTACTTGAAAGTATGTCACTTCATCTCTCATAACCGCTCTTAACTTCCATGTACAGTTGTCTATCAAACAAACCAGATGTAATGTTGTCTATTTAGACCTTTTCACCTTCCACTCGAAGTTATGCCGCATTGCAAAATGGCCAGCCAATCTCTTCAAATCCCTTTTAGTAGGAAAAAATTGATCTTTATATATCATGCTGGTAGGTTCATCTTCTACCTAGTTCCTGCTTCCACCCATACCAAACAAGTATGATTCTGCTTTTGAAATAACCCACGTTCTGGCATTCACAGAATCAGCTGGAGTTACATCAGGCCTGACCTCAGATGTCCTAGCTATATCTACTGCAGTGGAACTACATCCGTGGACACGTCTAGTACGTCTTTCCGTTTCGAACCGTTCTTCATCTTCCTCATTGTTCGGTACATTATGTATCGGATGCAAATTTACCTCATTAGCCACCTCATGGATTGGTAGGTTATGAGGTAAATTGTTCCGCTCATTGTTCATGTCATCGTACATCTCATTGTATTGGTGGTTGTACTGTCTAGCGTTCAATTCAATTTCACAACTGAAATCATCGTCCAATTGAGCTCCAATTATATCACCATGGTCGGCTACTTCCGGTGGGACACCACATAGGTTTTCCCTACCGTTAATCTCATTTCTTTCTGTGAATAACTGGTTGCTTCCGCCTGAAGATCGAAATTGTTGGGTGTTATCATGATGAGGGATGACACCCCCTGCAGCCCTCTCAATTAAACTGACACATACTTGAGGGATTACCCTATCTTCCCCTACCATAAACAAAACATCGTCGTCATTTCTTATAAATGTGCGACATGTGGTCTCGGGAACGATTGATATAGATTGTAGATCAGCAATGTATTTGTTCACATCGTACTTCACAATGATTTGCATGATCGACACCAGCTCTTCGTAAGTCATATTTCTGGACACATACATTCCTTGGTTATCGGAATCAAGAAACCTCTGACTTCCATAAGGTAATTGCTCTCATCGACCATTGTAAGATATTACTAATCTAACCCGATCCATTGTCCTGTGAAAATCATCATCACAATCAATTATTAACAGATAAAAAAAAACTTTTACAATTACTAAAAATTACAAAGAAATCAAATGTATCGAATACTTTATATAAGGGATCGAGAACTTTTTCAAGGGTTCGAGAATAATTTATAAATAATCAAGAACTTATAAAAAGGGTTTGATTCGAGAACTTTTATCGAGAATATTTGTCAAACTATCGAGAACTTTTTAAAGGGATCGAGAAAATTTGTTAAAAGGATCGAGAACTTTTATCAACGGATCGACAACTTTCAACAAGTCAACGGGAAACCTTTTCTAAGGGATTGAGAACATTTCTAACGGTTCGAGAACTTTTTAAAGGGATCGAGACTATTTCTCAAATTAACGAGAACTTTTATCAAGGGATCGAGAACTTTTAACAAGGGAACGAGGACTTTTTCTAAGGGATCGAGAACTTTTTAAAGGGATCGAGAACATTTGTAACGGTTCGAGATCTTTTTAAAGGGTTCGAGAACTTTTATAATTGTTCAAGAACTTTTCCTAAGGGATCGAGCATTTTTTGTCGAGCATTTTTTCAAATAATCGAGCTTTTTTCAAACTAAACAAGAGCTCGTTCCAATATAAAATAAGCTCGATTCATCTTTAAATTTTCTCGGTTACACAAGAAAAAAACATTCTAGTGCAGAATATGAAATAGATACATTGATATCGAGGAATTGATACATTGTAAACCCAAACAGAAATGAATGCAAAATATCTGAAATGCATAAAAGAAATAAAATAAATTTAAGTGAAGATCATAAATATTTGTTACCTTCTACTACAGAATCTGGAGAGGGCCGAGACTCAAGTTTTTCAGACAACAACTTTTCTGGGGAGATACCAACGAGTTCAGCTTTTAAAAAATTAAAGTTTAGGGGTAATTTGGACAGTTCACCATAATAAGTGTCTTTTAAATTCAAGTTATTAAAATGATGACACCATCACAACACAGCTTAAAAAAAGTGATATATTTCATCATTTCCACTAAAATAAAAAGTCCAATCCAATTCCAAATCTTATTGGAACAGAGAAGAGAATCATGTGCTCGTGGACCACATTTCCCATAATAATTGATCCAGCAAAATGAATAATTGAGCCAATTTGTGAGCCGTGTGCGTGAATTAGAGACGAGATATAGAGAAAGTCAGAAAGAGAGATGAATTTGCGAGTTGTGTGCACGTGATGAAAAGCAAAAGCAAAACAAGATAAAATTAGAAAAATAAAATAAAATTAATGGCCATGTGGACATTCATGATTATGCCTTTTTTTTTCCTTTTAGAGACCAGCTTTTTAGAGTTGTATAAATACTCTTAGATCAATACTTGAATATTGACCGGTCAAAATCTAAACATATCGATGATTGATCCATCATAAGAAAAAGATCATGTATCAACACTTAATTGACGGGTCAATATACTTGGGTGTTGACCAATCAACACCAAAGTATTTTTAAACATTTTGTTGGACCGAATGATGTTGTAAAATCGTGTATATAAAAATAAGTTAATTGTCACAAATCCCCCCAGACTATACCGGAATTTACATGTTACCCCTTAAAAAAAATAGACACTAAACCCCATGAACTATCAGAAATTGACAAAAGTTGATGAAAACCTAATGCCATAATGTATGTATGTCATGGCAAATTGCACTAAACACCCTTATTATATACACAATTGCTTCAAATCGGTAAAAATATATAATAATATGATATAAATATCCCTTTTACCAAAATTTTAAAAATCACATTTTAAAAATAAAAATTTAAAATTTAAAATTGAAAGATTGGTTAAATAATATCAAAATTCTGAAGTTTTTGATAAAGAAAATAAAATAAATAGAGAAATAAAAAATTTAATTGATTTAACAATTATTTAAATTATCTTTTTTTATTTAAATATCTCTAAATATAAAACTCAGATGAATATATAAATTATTTAATACAAATTATCATTTAAACTGTGTTTTTATTTAAATATCCTTAAATTCCACTTATTCATTTACAATAACATGAGTATTTAAATAAAAAAGATCATTTAAATGATAATTCTCCATAAATAATTTAAATATCAATTGTTTCAAAAGTTTAGGGGTTTAATGGTGAAATATATATATATATATATATATATATATATATATATATATAAGGTGTGAGGTGCAAGGATATTTAGAGATATTTAAATAAAAAAGATAATTTAAATGATAATGGCTACAAAAAGTATAGGGAATTTAAAGTATTATTATTATTATTATTATTATTATTTCATTATTTTATTAGTAATATTATATTATTTTAATTTTTTTTATTATCGTCATTATTATTATCATTTCATTTTTTATTTTTGTTGTTGACATTATCAATACCCATGTGATTATAATTGAACAAGTGATATTTAGAGATATTTAAATAAAAATAGTAATTTAAATGATAATGAAGAAAAAAAGTATATGACATTTAAATTACTATTATTATTATCATTATTACTATTATTTTATTATTATTATTATTATTATTATTTTACATTATTAATAACCTTGTTATTGTAAGCTAATAAGTAATATTTTGAAATATTTAAATAAAAAAATAGTTTAAATGATAATTCACATTAAATAATTTATATATTCATTTGATTTTTATCTTTAAGGATAATTAAATAAATAAAAAGATAATTTAAATGATAATGAATAAAAAAAATATAGAGGTAATATTATTATTATTATTATTATTATTATTATTATTATTATTATTATTATTATTATTATTATTATTATCATCATCATCATCGTTATTATTATTTTATTATTTTACTAGTATTATTATATTATTTTAATTTTATTATTATTATCATCATTATTATTATCATTTCACTTTTTATTTTTGTTTTTGACATTATCAATACATTCTTATTGTAATTGAACAAGTGATATTTAGGGATATTTGGGTATTTAAATTATTATCATTATTATCATTATTTATTATTGTTCTTATTATTATTATTATTATTATTATTATTATTATTTAATTTTTTATTTTTATTTTTTACATTATTAACAATCTTTTTATTGTAAACGAACAAGTAATATTTAGCGATATCTAAATAAAAAAGATAGTTTACATGATATTTCACATTAAATCATTTATATATTCATCTTAATTTTATATTTAGGGATATTTAAATATAAAAAAAATATTTAAAAAAAAATAATTTAATTTTTTCATTTCTCTATTTATTTAATTTTTTTATCAAAAAGTTCAGAATTTTATTATTATTTATGATTTTTAAAAATTTGGTAAGAGGGGTATTTATGTCATTTTTTTATTTGATATAATTATGTATATAATAATGGTGTTTAGTGTAATTTATCATGACAGAACAGTGGATGTCGTTAGGTTTGCATCCACTATTATCAATTTCTAATAGTTTAGGGGGTTTAGTGGCTAAAAAAAATCAATGGGCAACATATGAATTCAGGTATAGTTTAGGGGGAGATCTGTGACAATTAGCCTAAAAATAATACTCGCAAGTGCACAAATCGTGGAGATAAGTACATTCGCAAGTAGAAATTATTCCCATGGGGAAAAGTGATTTATCAATTAAAACTAATTATAATTAAAGCTAAATAAAAGTAACTAGAGATTGTTGATGAAAACCGGATCAAAATTAAATTAAATTAAATTAAACTAAAGAAAGCAATTAAGAAGATTGAGTTGTGGTCAATGGTGAGAAAGCACTAAATCATCAATGATCCCCAATTATAAACACTCAATATATGGAATTAATTTGTTAATAAATTCAATCAATTCAAGGGTTCATTCTTTATTTGTAATATGACTATTACCGTACGATCGCGGGATAAGTCACGTATTCCCAACTTGATGCAACGGAAAACACAAAAGGAATAAGATCAACGTCTGTATTCTGTAATATTCTGAAATCCAACAGAAACAAAGAGAAAACTATTTAAAAAAAACTCTGAATTTTATTAAATCAATAGATAAATAAGTCTTTCGGCTTACAACTCTATTTAAAGCGAATGAAACCCTAACACTAATCCTTGTTGGACAAGAAACATGACTAAATAGCAAAAAATACTAAAAATAACAAGATTTAGGTCATTGCAGAAATAAATACTACTAACGACCCTAATCAACCCATAATTGATGGCAGACGATTCTGACTTGTTAAAGTCATTTTACGACTTAAACGGAAACTTTCCTAAAACGCAAAAAACATCAATTACGGGGCCTAAACTATGGAATTTGACTGAAAAAGGGACATGTCACACAGCCAAAGGCTGTGATTTGAAAAAATCTCGTCGATTCGTTTTAGATAAAGTTACTTAGCCTTGAATTTAGGATGATCCCTCAAAACCATGTAAAAGTCAGCTACTTATTCTACATCACAACTACTATTCACCCATTAAGTTCAAGAATGAAGAGCCAAAATCTAAACTTTGCTTTGATCTATGCTAAAGATAAATTTTATTTATTCAAGTGAGCCAGGTAGTCTAGACCCTAAATTCATGTCATATAATCATCCGCTCTTTGATCTATGGTGTGAATGAAAATTAAAACTAGTGAAAGTCAAGCAATTATGCTCAATGAATAAACCAAGAATTGAATTGATAAATTAAAATTAATTCATACACGAGCATTCATAGTAGGTTCACATTGATTCCATAGTTATGGAATTAGCTACACACCATGAAAATAAAAAGATAAGAGAAAGAAAAGATAAAACTCATATTGGCTTTCAACGAGATCTTCAAATCTTTAAGGATGATTCTTCATCTTCAAATTTTCAATGTGTAAAGACGGATGAGTGTGTGTCGAAGAATAGTTTGCATTGTTCCATTGTCAACCAAACATATATAACCCAACTTCCCTTTTGAAACTAGATTGTTCTTCATATTCCCGGAAAGAGAAATCTAATTTAGAACTTCGGGTTCTAAATAATTTCAAGGATTTAGAACTTTAGGTTCTAAATAATTTTCAAGATTTAGAACTTCGGGTTCTAAATACTTTATAGGATTCATAACATCAGGTTCTAAATAATTTCAAAGATTTAAAACTTCAGGTTTTAAATATTTTTAAGGATTTAGAACTACATGTTCTAAATAATCTCTATGATTTAGAACTTCAGGTCTAAATAATTTTCAAGATTTAGAACTTTAGGTTTTAAATAATTTCAAGAATTTAGAACTTCAAGTTCTAAATAATTTCAAAGGTTTAGAACTTCAGGTTCTAAATAATTTCTAGGATATAGAACTCCAAGTCTAAATAATTTTTAAGATTTAGAACTTTGGGTTCTAAATAATTTCAAGGATTTAGAACTTCAAGTTAAAAATAATTTTCAAGAATGAACTTCGGGTTCTAAATAAGGCTTAGAATTTAGAACTTTAGATTCAATATTTTAATTGAAATCCAAAATTTTTGGTTTTGATTAACTAAATTGGAATAAAAAAATTCGGGTTCTGATCGATTAATTTGGAATCTATAACTTCATATTCTAATTGATTAAATTGAAATACGGAACTTCAAGTTCTCATTCAATTAATTTTACAAACATTGGATCAATAACTATGTTTACAGAACTTTGAGTTCTTACTAAAATTGGTTTCCATATGTAACTAGAACTTTAGATTCTAATTGAATTAGAAAATAGAACTTTTGTTTTTGTTTTCCAATCAAAAACTTATGGTTCTGTTGTTATTTTTTAATCAAGAACTTCGGCTTCTGTTTTTTTTTTTTTTTTTTCGAACCAAGAACTCATGGTTCTGATTTTTCTATTCAAGAATTTCTAATTTTTTTATGTTCAAAAACTCATGGTTCTTATTTTTTCGAATCAAGAACTTCTGGTTCCTTATTTTTCGAATCAAGAACTTCTGATTCTTATTTTTTGAATCAAGAACTTCATGTTCTTAGTTTTGAATCAAAGACTTCTTGTTCTGATTTTTGAATCAAGAACTTCTGGGTTTTTTTTTATTCAAGAATTTATGGTTCTTCTTTTCGAATCAATAACTTCTAGTATTGATTTTCGAATCAAGAACTTTTGATTATTGTTACCTTCTTTTTTTCAAATCAAGAACTTATGGTTCTTATTTTCGAAAGCAATATTCTTGTTGCAAACCTTTATTAATAAGAAAGGAAGAAGAAGAGATCAAATAAATAATAAAAACATTCGTGTTGATAACGTGTTATAATCAAAGTATAAAAACGTAGAAAGTAATAATACAAACCAGGAGAGGAAAATGAGAGGGAATTAATTCTATGAATTTATTTATATGTCATGAATGCTTATACAATGAACCTATATATAGGCATAAGGAGAATTATTTCTACAATTACAAGAGAAGATAATAACATAGAATAAATCTATTTTATCACAACATTTCTAACATTTTCAATCAAATCTTTTTAATCTAATTTCTTCACCAAAATACAATAGCACCATGGGCAACTAGCATATTTTGTATAATCATTTGATAAATAGATGTTAATAATATGTGTGGAGTAAACAGTTACTGTTATGAATTATCACATTAATATATTATAAACAAAGATTTCAATCAGTTATTGTCTTAAAGTTTTGATAAAGAGATTTTAATAATATTGATGCAAAAAAAATTTCTATCCTTATTTTGATATTTTTATGTTATTGTAATTTTTAATATTAATAATTTTTATTTTAATACTATGTTTTGGATTTTATTTTATTACTAACTTATAATTATTAATATGTAATAAGAGATTTTTTTTATAACATAATAATCTTTTTTTTCTTTTTTGAGAAAATTATAACAAATTAAAAAAAAAATGAAAATGAGGAAAGAATAATAAAAATTCTAAATTAATATTCAATATTGGATTTATTTTAAAGATCTAGGCGTGACATTTTTAATGATTTAATTTTTATGCTAATAAAATTTATAAATTAAAATTGATTATACATTACTAATTGAAAGCCAAATAGGGTAATTTCGCCTTAATTGAATTTAATGAAAAGGTAAAAGGATATAAATAGAATAAAAAAATATTGAAAAGTGGATTTAGGATATGAGATTTGGTACTCTATATTTAGAGTATCAATCTTAGAAACTCTAAAAAAAATTATTGAAGACTTAATTTTGGAGTATGGTGGGAGCAACCCATACTCTAAAATTTCGTTGAGACATAATTTTAAAGTATGTGGGAAATGCTCTAAAAACTCTTCTGCTGGACTGAATGAGGGTTGGTGGTTTGAAGTTCGAGGGAGATTGGCAGTCTTGGTGGGAGCTCTACGTAGGAGACGTGTGACTAGCAAGGTTTTAGGAAGCACTAGACGCTAATCGGGAGGAAAACCAACGCCTAGCATCTAGGCCAATTAGGCAACGAATAATCGTCGATTAGTCTCTAGGATTTTTTTTTTTCTATTATGCTTTGTTTTGTTTCTTCATTGTGCTTTTTTTTAATGTTTTTAAATTCCTTTTATGGTGAGGCATATCACAGACACTCCCACATTTCAACATTCATCTTGATTCTTCACTGGTAGGGCACATCACAGACAAAATTTTTTTTTAATTCTTTCACTCATGTTCTTCTTGAACACTCTCTCTCTTTTTCAAACTCCATCTCCATCACATACAACACTCTCTCCTTTCAAACTCCATATTTTTTAATTTCTTTTGTTTTCTTTCTAGCTCATCTCTATCTTCTTCGCAATCATCTTCTTTTTCTTAATCACGGTTCTCTGACTTGTCTTTTACTGGACTAAGGAGACCGGAGGAAGACTGGACGAGTGACAATGATGGCGATCTGGCGACTACGGACTATAGCTTTCAGCGATCTCAATGACTGAAAGTGGATGGCGATCTCGACAGCTTTGATTGAAGAAGAAGTGAAGTGCATAATTGTTTTGCTAGCGATGAGATAGCAATGAGGATCTCGACGAACTGGCGATGGAGCGGCAGAAGACATAAACTGACTTGCCGATTAGTCGGGGATCGACTAATCAGATCGATTTTGGCCATTTCACTATAATGACTCGTCGACTAGCTGTATTGAGCCGATTACTCGGCCTAAGGGGCCGATTTCTCGAACACTGGTAACTGGTTTGTGGTTTATGTACGTGTAAGGTGGAGCTCCAATGCATCATCCGGGTTCTATTGCTTATTTTAATTTCAATATTTTTCTAATTTTATTTGTATTGAGGTAGACGATGAAACCCTGTGTAATGAAATAATTTTCAGATATATTTATTGATTACCAAAATATTGCTCTTTAATGTTACAGTTTTTACTTAAATTGATTAGGAAATATTAAACCCTTTCATCTTTGATATCATGTAGCATTAATAGTTAGGTATATATATTTAATTAATCAATGCTTGGTTTCTTAAAGTTAATTATAATTTCTTTGATTCTTTGCTTTTTGTCAAATTGTATACATAGAATGCCTAGGGATTATATTTTGAATAAAAAAAAAACCAACTTATGATTTTGATTAATTTACTCATTGTTAAATTCATGGGTAAACAATAAATTCATTTATAATTGTTATTATAATTTAGGGCATTAATAAATTATCAGGAAACTATGAAATTTCACAGTGGTGGATTCTTATACCTTAGTATTCTTTTATCGATTGTTTTCGAACTTATTTGGTTTAAGTTTAATTATAATTCGTCACATTAGGTTAGCTATGTTAGCATTAGATTAAATTAAGATTCAATTAGTTTTTCATTAATTCTCATGGGAACGACCTCGTATTCATATTAGCTATTCTACAACAGATTTGTGTGCTTATGAGTAAATATTTTCAAAATTTAGCATACTAGGTCATTGGATGGATATTGGTTTTGAAGTTTTTGAAGATCCTCTCCCAGAGGTTAGTCCTATTTTCGATGTTGGCTATAGAGGTTTGACCTGTTTTAGACGAGTTCCTATTCTTCATTCTCCTTGGTTTCTTTTCGGTAGAATTTCCCATATGTCCTACTATTTTGGTGATTTGTCACCTTTAATATCTTTTCATATTCACCACTTTAGTCATTACTTTTTTCAAAACTCATCACTTTAATCCATTCGACCAAAAATTTGAAAGTCAACTATTTTGAAACCTATAAAAGTACACATTTACCCTTATTACTATTTAATTTAGCTAAAATGATTATCTTAGCATTAAATTAAAATGAAAAATAATAAAAATTTTAATAATAAAATCTTAAATAAATATATTACAAAAAATCTTAAATAATTAAAAAAATCCATTAATTTTTTCTTATTTTGTATTTTTTTTTTCATAATGGATTTTTATTTAGCTAAAATGATTATCTTAGCTTTAAATTAAAATGAAAAACGATAATATTCTTAACAATAAAATCTTGAATAAATAGATTATAAAAAAAATTATGAAAAAAGATCATTTAAAGCTAAGATAATCATTTTTGCTAAATAAATATCCATTATGATAAAAATACAAAAAAAAATGGATTTATTATTATTATTTATTTAAGATTTTTTGTAATATTTATTTAAGATTTTATTATTGAGAATTTTATTATTTTAATTTTAATTTAAAACTAGTATAATCATTTTAACTAAATTAAATAGTAATAATGACAAACATGTATTTTTATGGATTTTAAAATAGTTGACTTTTAAATATTTAGTCAAATAAACTAAAGTGTTGAGTTTTAGAAAAATAAAAGACTAAAGCGATTAATATGGAAGGAATATATAAAGTTAAAAAATCACCAAAAATGTTGGACTTATGTGAAATTATGTCGTTTCTTTTCTATTTGCCTTGCACCGTAAAAATGAAAATAAAAATAAATAAAATAAAATATTAAAAAAACAAAAACCTTTAGTGGGAATTCTAGAAAAGTGCAGTAAAAAAGAAAAAAACCCTTTGGACTGTTTGAACTACACGAATACAGTACAAAACAAAACAACAATAATAATAAATTTAATAAAAATATATATTTTCAAAAGCAAACAAAAGAAACGAAAGTTCTTTTGGGTTTGGAAGAAGGTCGTAGAATTGACGTAGAAAGATTTATGTATATAACTATATATTCTCTTTAATTTCTGGGAATCTCAAGTGAAATGAAATCAGTTAAACCAGAAACGACGTTAACGCGTATAAAGTATAAACAATCATGTATATATAAAATCTGCTGTGGCAAAAGAATGTTATCAAGTTCAATATATCTTTACTGAGATCATCTCTGCAGGCTACATCTATATAAACTATATATTTATCAGCAATGGCAACGCTCTTCTCAAAGATAGTCACTGAGATGGATGTTACGAGAAGCTTATCAATTCCGACAAGTGCATTGGGTTCTATACCATTCGAAGAAGGCCATTTTATGGATATGGATGTTTATGATGGTTGTGGCCGATTCTGGGTCTTTCGCTGCTCAATTCAACAGATGGGCAGTGAAGGTCGTGTTCTTTCTGTGAATTGGATTGAATTTGTTGGGCACAAAAACGTTAGAGTGGATGATAAAGTTATTTTCCTTGAAGAAACCTGTATCAATGATCCAACCACTGTATCAAAGATCAAAATTGAAGTGAAAAGAAAAATCAGATTATTTGGCCAAGATATTTGGGCTGGTGTATAGTCATCTTATAAGTGTGATCGTGTTGTTGGAAGAATCACTAAACGTTATGGCGGTCCCAAGATATATATATGCATTCAATGGTATCAAAGCCAGCAATTAGTTAATGTAGGTTTAATAATTGCACCTTGCTAGGTACAGATTATAATTATATTTCACTGCATCCATGCCAATATTTTAGCTAGAAGTTAGTTTTTTTGTAATTGTCAAAATAATTACCATTGTTTACCCGATAAGAATCTATAATCGGGGTTAATAATACATTTGTTGCTGTTCTTGATCAACGTTGTTCCATATTTATAAAACGTTGTATGATTGACTCATTACTATTAACGTTTTTTTTAGGTGAATCTAAACAGCACAGAGAAATTCACCTCTGACCCCATGCATAAAAATTGTGCTTCCCCGAAACACAATTTACTTTAAAATCACATTCATTTTGTAACAACTACAAAAGTTTTTTTGAATTGATTATAAATTTTGAACATTCACTACTAAATTTGTGTTTTAATCTTGAAATTTTTTCAATAAATATTATCAACCTATAAGAATTTCGGTGTATTGATTTGTTGTGGATTAAGTGAGAGTATTTTGGAAAGATTTGGTATTTTTGTAATTTTTTCCATGAAAAGGGTCATTTTACCACTTGAACTTAAAATAGAGGCATTTTTACTGAAATAAAAAAAAAGGACTACACGTATCTTGTATAGTAACTAAATTATTCCTTTTAACTAGGTCTGTAACGATTATTAACCCTATAGAGGTGAAAAAGGATCGAAAAATTAATGATACTATTTTGGAGGGTTGTGCAAATATCACCGCATTAATAATTCATGTTTAAAATGCACCAATTAAAGTGATCAGATGAAAATACCCTGACTTATTGAAAGAAAAAAAAAATATTGTTTTCAAAGTGAGAGAGAAAAAGTAGAGTGAGAAAGAAATCGACGGAAAGTTAATCGATGACGAAGTGACTGGAAGTTGGAAAGCTATGGAATTTCAACACTTCTTTAGAAATTCTTGAATCGAAAGAGGTAAGTTGAGTTTGATTTTATTATCGTTTTTGTTGTTGAGAAGTTGCCTTGCATGTTAGATCTGTTTTGTGTTGATTGAAATTGTAGATTATGGTTGAGTTGGAAACTTAGGAATGGTTGTGGGTTAGGTTAGGGTTTGAAATGAGGTTGAATATTTTTTAAGAAAGATGAATTTTTAGGTTTCCGAGACTTTTTTTATCAAGGTCCAAGCTTTTTTTGATTGAACCCGAGCTTTTTTTAAAAAAAATTAGGTTTAGTTTGTTCGAGGTTATTTTTTTTGGATTCCAAGCTTTTTTTGAACACGGACGAACTTTATTTTCAAATCTCTGAGCTTTTTTGTTGAACATCCGAGCTTTTTTGAAAACTGCCGGAGATTTTTCTTTTGTAAAATTAGGTTCGCTGAACTCCATGTTTTTTTTTTCAAAGCTCCGAGCCTTTTTGTTGAACACCTAAGTTTTTTGTTTTTTGGAAAATTGGGTTGGTTAAACTCCGAGCTTTTCTGTTGAATATCCGAGCTTTTCTAAAACATGACCGAGCTTTTTGTTTTGGAATATTATGTTGGGTAGGCTCCCAACTTTTTTTTCAAAGCTCCGGGCTTTTTTATCAAAGTCTTGAGCTTATTTTACAAAAGCTTGAGCTTATTTTACAAAAGCTTGAGCTTTTTGTTGCCCTCCTCGAGACTTTTTATGTTGTTTTCGAGTCTTTTTCAGTAGACTTATGTATTGTTTATGTGACATTACAGATGAAGAATAAGTTGAAGGATTTGATTAAAACTCCAGAGGGAAACTGGTACGAAGGCAAACTCGCTCGCCATGGCCATTTTGACACCCTTAGCAGTATAGATGACACACTTAACCGGGTCCCTGAAGATTTTGCTATTGAAGACCGACGTCGGTTCATGGAGTCATGATTCAGGCATTTCATGACGATGCATCGGCAAATGTAGTTTTCAGGTGGCGTTATCCATCATGATGCATCGACTGCTTTTGCGGGAGATGCATCATAATGGCCGGACAGATGAGATGCGGTTCATGTTAGGGAATCATTCGGTGAGGTTCTCGAAGGTAGAATTCTGTCTGATCACCGGTTTACGGTTTGGAGTCATACCGGACATAACCCTGTATGCTAGCATGAAGAATGACATACAACAATGGTACTTTACTCGTATAGATGAGGTATCGATCGAGGAGCGGAGGGTTGTTCTGACACTCGGAGAGTTTCAGCAGCCGTATGATGTTGTGAAGCTCTGCCTCCTCTATATGTTGAACTGTATAGCGATGAGGTTCAACGAGAGAGTAAAGATTCCAGTTTAGCAGTTTCGGTCGGTGGAGGACCTCGATGCTTTTGATGTGTTCTCGTAGGGTGCCCCTGTGTACAAGCATTCCATTTATTCATTCAAGCATGAGCTTGACGAGCGACGTGAGGGGTTAGAGGGACTCCGGCAAGCTAAGGGCGCTGACGTACACATGGTGGAGACCTACAATATTTACGGTTTATCTCATATTTTGTTGTTAAGAATTTTGAATTACAACATTTACTTGATTTATCTTGTCCTAAATTTTATGGATTATTATCGTACTTATCTTTTGTATAGATATTTGCTTTCGAGGTGATCTCCGATCTGGGCGTCCAATTCGGGACTAAAAGGGCAACAGACCTATCTATATTCATGATTTAATTTTTAATTCAATTTCCATTTAAATGGTCAAAATAGCTATATTTTCGATCATTTTGACTAATAAAAGGATTAAAGTGTTGTATTTTTTTTTAAAAAAAAATGAGACTGATAAATAAAGAAATTTAAAATTATGATATTTTGGCAAAAGACCAGGAGTTTTTGGGAAACTTTTCATACATTTATTCCAACTGATGTACGGACTATCTTACAACTCAACTTTCACAATGCATGCATCTTTTGACTTTTATATATTTCACATGCCCAACTTTATTTATTGATTTTGAAGTAGGACAAAAGGTCTAGGCTTCTAGCCATCAATATCAATCACCAATCAACAAATATATTATGGTCGTTCTCACCAAACAATTTAAAAAATCAATCATGCAAATATCTTCCAGAAAGTTGTTGATTAAACGCCACAAAGTACCACATGGCACATAGTCACATACATAACTGTCAATTGGATAGGTATTATCTAAAATTAAAGTGTGAATGCTAACTAAGAAGTTAACGTGGAAACTTTTTTGAACAATAAAAAATGAGTTACATTTTTATTAAGTTTTTGGATCTCAACGCATTTCCGATTCAAAAATGGTTTAAAAAAAATAAAAAATAAAAACATATAAATAATGTCAAAAGACACTTTTTAAATGATATAAATATTTAGATAATAAATATTCGAGTGTGACACCTTACATGCCATATTATATGGAACACAATTTGTTAAAAAAGATCGGAACGTCTAACATTACTCTTTTTAATATTTATCTTTAATGTTAAGTCATTGTACAAAATAGCTGTTAAACAAAACCTCTGAAAGTTTCTTTTTTAGTCATAAGTTGACTTTGACAAGCCAGGATCGTCTACCGTTAATTCCGGTTTGATTATAGTCGTTAGTATATTTTATTTCCGTAACTTTTGTGATTTCGTTATTTTTGTCAGTTTTCGTTATTTTAGGCAGCTTTTAATATGTAATCCCGTTTCTTGTCCAATAAAGATTCGGGTTAGGGTTCTTTCGCTTTAAATAGCCATGTAAGCCGAAAGGCTCAGTAGCTTATTATTCGATAAAATTTCAAAAGTTTTAACTTTATTCTAGTGAATTCCAGTTTTCAATAGAATTTAAACGTCGGTCTAATTCTTGTTACGTTTTCACTGCGTCATAAAATCTCCTACTAGTTGGTATTGTGCAAACTGTAGAGTGAATAAAAGAGCTCATTATTTAATTTTCGTAGATACGCATATAGAGAATGTTTGATACAGGCTCTGAAAATCTTAGTACAACATTCCAGTTGTAGGTGTTGTATATTCATTTTGTGTGAAGGAGTGGGAATTGCAGTTAATAATGTTGTTGAGTATAGAGCTTTGATTTTAGGATTGAATTATGCTCTTAAGAAAGGGTTTAAATACATTCGTGTTCATGGAGACTCAATGCTCGTGTCTGCTAGGTTTAAGTATATTAGATTTGCTATTGTATTTCGGAGGTTTCGATAATTGGTAGGTGGTAGCAATGCCAGATTACAGAGCATTGCAAGCATCCAATTTCGGGTATTGACAATTACCAGCTTTGAAACAATTTTGGGGGAGAAAAAGTTATTTTTTTCTCTAGACTTGTGATATACGACTTCAATGCTATGAATGAAATGTAAATGATCCGAAGAAAGTATGATGAAAACCTTTGTATGTATCTATGAATCTCTAAAAAATCTTTTTCTTTTTCTATTAGAAATCATTAGATCGCACTTACTTACATTGAATATAATTGATTACATACCGATTGATTGCTAAATATTGCAAAACTAAAGGAAGTAAGGGATTTTAATTATAGTTTGATAAATATTTAGACTATATTTGAAGTAAAAACACTTTTGAATTTAATAATCCAAACAATGTATAAGAATGGATGTAATCACGAATGCTTTCATGGCGATAGAGTAACTAGAATATCCAATCGTTTCAAAATTACCTTCACATTTGATTAATAGTTGAACACAATCGATATGGCTTATTTATAACATTGTAAAATTTAATTGGATTAGATAATAATTATTTAATATGAATATAAGCAAATATAATTTCTCCTATGCATACAGTTTACGATAGTTTTTATTATTATTATTATTATTATTATTATGGCATTTTCAAATATAAAAAGAATTTCAATACTAGGGAGGAAATTGATTAATGTTAGAAAAAAAAACAACATACTTACCACGATAGTATAAGTAGTTACAAATTTTTAAAAACCCATGAAACAATAATCAATACGAAAACAAAAAATTAACAGGTTGCTTCAATACAAATTAAGCCAGTTTGATATAATTCTAAAATAAATATAAACTTCAAACTTACTTATAGATAAGGAATTGTTTCATATGCCTAATATCATTCTCAAATAACTCTTGCCGTGAAAATAGTTAAAAGTAAACATATTAAAAAATAGAAAATGGTTACCAAAACCGTATAAATGGTTATTGGAGCCGTGAAAGTGGTTACCCCCATAAAAATAGTTACAAGTTAAAATTTTGAAAATTAAAAATTGGTTACCAGAGCTGTAAAATGGTTACTGGAGCCGTGAAAGTGGTAACATGTCTAAATTTTAAAAATAAAAAAAATGGTTACCAGAACCGTAAAATGGCTACTAGAGCCGTGAAAATGGTTACCATCGCCGTGAAAATGGATCGCCGTGAAAATGGTTACAAGTCAAAATTTTAAAACATAACAAGTGGTTACCAGTGTCGTAAAATGGTTACTGAGGCCGTGACGATGGTTACAATTTCCATAAAAACGGTTACAAGTTAAATTATTATATAAAAATATATGGTTACCAAACCCTAATAAATGGTTACTATAGGCGTCAAATAGTTACCAGTGCCGTGAAAATGGTTACAAGTCAAAATTTTAAAAATTAAAAAGTGGTTAGTAAAATGGTTACTGGGGCCGTGAAGATAGTTATCTGCACTGTGAAAATGGTTACAAGTCAATATATTATAAAATAAAAAATGGTTACCAAACCTGAATAAATGGTTACTAGTGCCGTAACGGTGGTTACCAAAGCCGTGAAAATGGTTACAAGTTAAAACTTCAAATATTAAAAAGTTGTTACCAGAGCCGTGAAAATGGTTATTATAGCCGTGAAAATGGTTACAAATCTAAATTTTAAAAATTTAAAAGTGGTTACTAAATCTGTAAAATAGTTACTGGAGCAGTTAAAATGATTACCATCGCCGTGAAAATGGTTACAAATCAAAATATCAAAAATTAAAAAGTGGTTACCGAAGCCGTAAAATGGTTACTAGAGCCGTGAACGAAAATGGTTACAAATCAAAATATCAAAAATTAAAAAGTGGTTACTGAAGCCGTAAAATGGTTACTGGAGCCGTGAAAATGATTACAAGTAAAAAAAAATGTAGTTATTAAAGCCGTAAAATGGTTACTGGAGCCGTAAAAGTAGTTATCAATACTGTGAAAATGTTTACAAGTTAAATTTTTTAAAATTAAAAACTGGTTACTAGACCCGTAAAATGGTTACCGAAGGCGTGAAAATGGTTAACATCGCCGTGAAAATGATTGCACATCAACGTATCAAAAATTAAAAAGTGGTTACGGAAACCGTAAAATGATTACCGGAGCCGTGAAAATGATTACCGGAGCCGTGAAAATAGTTACAAGTCTAAATTTTAAAAATTAAAAAGTGGTTACTAAAGCCGTAAAATGGTTACCAAAGCCGTGAAAGTGGTTACCAATGCCATGAAAATGATTACAAATCAAAATTTCATAAATTAAAAAGTGGTTACCAGAGCCGTAAAATGGTTACTAGAGCCGTAAAATGGTTACTAGAGCAGTGAAAATGGTTACTAGAGCCGTAAAAATGGTTACCATCACCGTGGAAATGGTCACAAGTCAAAATATTAAAAAATAAAAAAATAAAAAAATGGTTATCATTACCGTATAAATGGTTACCAAAGCCGTGAAAATGGTTATCAATACCGTGAAAGTGGTTACCAATACCGTGGAAATGGTTATCAGCACCGTGGAAATGTAGTGACTATCCATGTCAATGACTATCTTTAAAAATAAAAAAGTAGTTACCAGAGTCGTAAGAGCCGTTAAAATGGTTACCATCGCCGTGAAAATGGTCACAAATCAAAATATTAAAAATTAAAAAGTGGTTACCCAAGCCATAAAATGGTTACTGAAACCGTGAAAATAGTTACCAATACCGTGAAAATAGTTATAAGTCTAAATTTTAAAAACTAAAAAGTAGTTACCAAAACCGTAAAATGGTTACTAGAGCCGTGGAAATGGTTACAAATCAAAATATCAAAAATTATATAAAAATATATAATTTATTTATTTATCTTAATTAAATATAATTTTTTATTATATAACTTTTTTTATTTAGGTTTCAATTTAATTTTTAAAATTTTATAATTATAAATTTTTAGGAGTTGATTTTTTTTATAAAAAAAAATAGTTTATTTGGTGGCAACAGGTTGTCCCATTCCTTTTTTTATAATTATTATACCGTATGATACAGCCCGCTGCACAGCAGCCAGTCCCATTCCGTTTAGGAAAAAATTCTGGGAACTTTTGTTAAAAAAAAAAAAACAATAATAATAATAAATTTAATAAAAAAAATATTTTCAAAAGTAAACAAAGGAAACGAAAGTGCTTTTGAAATCAGTTAACCAGACACGTTAACGCGCATAAACATCCCATTCTCTTTAATTTCTGGGAATCTCAAGTGAAATGAAATCAGTTAACCAGAAACGACGTTAACGCGTAAAAACAATCATGTATATATAAAATCTGCTGTGGCAAAAGAATGTTATCAAATTCATTTATATTTCTTTACTGAGATTATTTATCAGCAATGGCAACGCTCTTCTCAAAGATAGTCACTGACATGGATGTTATGAGAAGCTTATCAATTCCGACAAGTTCATTGGGTTCGATACCATTCGAAGAAGGCCATTTTATGGATATGCAAGTTTATGATGATTGTGACCATTTCTGGGTCTTTCGCTGCTCAATTCAACAGATGGGCAGTGAAGGTCGTGTTCTTTCTGTGAATTGGATTGAACTTGTTGGGCACAAAAACGTTAGAGTGGATGATAAAGTTATTTTTCTTGAAGAAACCTGCATCAATGATCCAACCACTGGAGCAAAGATCAAAATTGAAGTGAAAAGAAAAGTCAGATTATTTGGCCAAGATATTTGGGCTGGTGTAAAGTAATCTTATACGTGTGATAGTGTTGTTGGAAGAATCACTAAAGGTTATGGCGGTCCAAAGATTTATATATGCATTCAATAAATGGTATCAAAGCAGCAATTAGTTAAGAAGTGCTGTCAGTATCTAAGGTGTTGGGGTGATGCCCCATAACCTATTTTATTAGATAAATATAAAAAGTTAAAGAAAGAAGATCGTGAGGTAACATCCCATTGGAAGCGTCAGTACCTAAACATTTTTCATTAGTTAATGTAGGTGTAATAACTGCACCTTGTTAGGTCCAGATTATAATTATATTTCACTGCATCCATGCCAATATTTTAGCTCGAAGTTAGTTTTTGTAATTTTCAAAATTATTACCATTTTTTACCTAATAAGAATCTATAATCGGGGTTAATAATAAATTTGTTGCTGTTCTTGATCAACGTTATTCCATATTTATAAAACATTGTACGACGGACTCGTTACTGATAATTTTTTTTAGGTGAATCTAAACAGCACAGAAACTCACCTATGAACCCATGCATAAAAATTGTGCTTCCCCGAAACACAATTTATTTTAAAATCACATTCATTTTTTATCAACTAATATAGTTTTTTTGAATTGATTATATGTTTTGAACATGCACTACTAAATTTGTGTTTTAATCTTGAATTTTTTTCAATATATATTATCAACCTATAAGTATTTCGGTGTATTGATTGGTTGTGAATTAAGTGAGAGTATTTTGGAAAGATTTGGCATTTTTGTAATTTTTTCAATGAAAAGGGTAATTTTACCACTTGAACTTAAAATAGGGGCATTTTTTACTGAAATACAAAAAAGAAAAGAAAAAAAAAGACTATACATATCTTGTATAATAACTAAAATATTCATAATTTTCAAACAACCTAGGTCTGCAGCTATTATTAACCTTGTAGATGTGAAAATATTATACAGTTAATTTTATAGAATAACCACTTTGATTTTATACTTTTTATATATAGTCAAATGTTTTTAAAAAACCATTTATAACCGATATACTGATTCAGTAGTGAAAGTTAGTGGGTTCAATAACAAGTATACCCTACGACAGTCAAAACCTTTTTAATGGAGTTATCGGTGGTTGTTAATATACAAGGTTGAAAATGACCCTAAAAGACTGTCAAAACGATGACGTCCTCACTATTCATCACATAATCTATCAGCTTTAATCGATCCCTCTCCTCTTTCTTATCTTAGATGAAGGTAAGTTCCATAAATCTAAATTCGTAATCGATACAATCCATTACGGCAAATGTCTTCCAATTGATTCGTACATCATCTTATTCAATTCAAGTCGGTTAACCTAAATTGAACTACAATTTGGTATCTCTGCCATTATCGTTTGGTCTAGAAGGATTTGTTGACGTGATTGAAACGGTCCTAATTCGTTTTAGCCATAAAACGGTATGCATCCTTAGGACCTTGAACTGTAACTGTAAATACATATGATTGATTTCTTTCATATTTATATAACATATGTTGAAAATGATTGAGAAGGGTCTTCTTGTTGTTCTTCGCGGCATGTGTGTATATATGTCCCGATTGAGAGTCCAGCTTTAGGGCAGGGCATTCATTGTATCATTATACCCCTAATAGGGGGTGTTTTAAGAGCTTAGAGCCTTTGTATCATTGCACCCTTAGTAGAGGATATTTTATGAGCTTTGAGTCTTTGAGTGTAATTTCAGTCCATGATACTGTCATGACATGAAATTTCATTCCATGATCTTGCCATGAAATGAAATTTTAAGATCATGGAATGAAATTTCATTCTACGATCCTTCAATTACATTCGTTGACACGATCTTTCGATTCATGGACACAAAATTTAATTTCATGATCATTCCATGCATGGACATTTCCATGCTCTTCTGATGAGTGATGACATTCATGACATGTATTTTCATTCCATGATGATGGAACTGATTACAATCGTTGCATACAGTAGAAATATGGTTCTCTTGATATTGTACTACGATGGACAGTGGGAAGATAGACAATTCAATCCTAAATCTATTTTCTTTTTGTCAGTGGCACCGAAGGATGCTTTGAAAACATTGGCAGAGAAGATATGCAGTCAGTTTGGCTTAAATTGCGATGAAGTTGACTTTATGATCAGTACTAGAATTGATGGCTCCGTTGTTGAAATTATTTTTGACTTAAGACTTACAGATCTTCGTTTCACATAACAAAAAGAATCATAAATGTTATGTGTTGGTGTTTCACAAACAGTTACAAAGTGAGGTTGAACAATTAACAAGACCGCATCTAGTACATCAAACTCCATCAACCGGTACACCTATTTTTTGGTTGGCAAATAGGTAAACAAAAATAATAAAAACCTTATAAGTACACAAATCCTAAACGATATCACAACGGAAAAGTAATGATCGTTCCCATAAAGAATTAATTACCTACTTAAATAATAAGTTTATATCTATGACACTTTATGACTCTAATCTAAATAAAAATATAAAAACAAAGAAACTTGACACACACACATGGGGTTAGAATTGATTATTAAAATTAAAGAAAGTTAAATAAACAACTAACTAAAACGTAGCATAAAATTAATTAGAAAAATATATGGAAAAACACTAGGTAGGACCTCCTATCCACCACTTAACAATCATCCAATCCATAGAAAAATAATAAACTTAAAGATGTCAAACATTATGAAGATATTCATGACAAGGTGGTGGTATCTCACTCAAGCCATATGATTCTCTCTTAGTTGGTATGTAAATTGCATGGTGTCTACATAAATACTTATATTCTAAACTATAACCTAGCATGGTGTCTATTTATATTTAATAATTGGAATTCATTGAGAATATAGAGAATATGAGTATCACATGAACCATAAAACATGGTATCTATCATAGGTAATTCATGAATCAATTTCCCTTAATTGTGTCTTATTCCAATTAATTGTTGCAACCAAGGATAGATTCATACGGTGTCCGACTTGTATCCTTACAACATAGATTATATAATTAAATAATTATGCTCTAAGGTGATCAATCAAAGAAACATAATAATAGAATAATAATTATTATGTTTAGTTGTTAAGGTCTTCGTAAATGGATCAGCATGATTGTACTGCGACGCTATCTTGGTTACGGTCACATCCCCTCTCTGCATTATCTCTATGATGAGATGATATTTTCTCTCTACATGTTTCCCTCTCTTGTGGCTTCTTGGTTCTTTAATTGATGATATTATTACTAATCTCCATTGTGAACATGCAGTGCATGTATTATTAAAGAATTAAAGAATCTTCTGGCTCTTTAATTGATGTCTATAATAATTTTTGATGATCCTACGCATCATCATAGATCCTTGATGACCAAAACTATCATGTCAAAATATAAACATTTTTGGATTTGAGAACCTCTAGTCCATAACCGTATAAACTTTTACATCTTTTTATAACTGTGTAATATAATCAAGATGAGAAAGTGTACATCTTCTCAATAATGAGCTTTTGACCCAATTATACACAGATATTCAACATTCTTATTATTCATAGTCTCAATATAACATTAATAATGTTATATGCCTTTAAACTAAGCATATTTCTTACTGTTCTGCTTAAATAATATAAAGCATTATTGATACATAGTTTAGTATTGTTTGATAACAAAAACATGGCTCTTCCGGAGCTTTCTATCATATCTGTTGGACCTGATATAGTATTGACATTTACTTTGAGCAAAGTCAAATTCACAAAATATTTCTGATTCTGCAGAATTGTATATGTCATCGCACTATCGACAATACATATATATTCATATTGCGTTTCAATGATAAACAATTCGTTTTTCAAATTCACATCATTCAGTAAAGATATTTATTTTTCCTTCTATGAATTTTATGATCATTACTGTAATGTCATTTTGTATCTCATCAGAAATGATAACTTTTTTTAATATGTTTATTCTATAAACTTTTTCTCTTTATCATTTATAAACATCCACTCCTAGTATGCTTTGATATCTCATGAATATAAATATATTCAAATTTACTCTCTTGATATTGCTCTTTTAGGGACAAATACAAAATGGATAAAATATTATTTCCAATCTCATCATAGGTGATATTAGGACCTTAAATCCTTTTATGATGATCACAACATCCCAACTAACTCTTGATATTGCTCCCGTGGAGAAGAGTAGTTGTCTTCCTCAAAAGAATGACATGTAAACATATCACTTCATAAACATGAGATAAAACCAACTCAATAATCATATTAATTTTTCGAACTTCCGGTTCCACCATGAACTGCAAGCTCAGATATAAAATTTAAAAAAACTTCAGATTCCAAATGGAAATCACAATTTGACTTTCTAGATGAAAAAATCATAACTTGATCAGATGCATAACTACTAGTTCTAATAAACTTTGATATTTAAATTTTAATATCACCATTTAAATTGAATTTAGAGCTTTAAGTCTGATTAGAACTTCATGTTCAAAATTTTAATACTTTATATTCAAATTCATTACTTCAAGCTATTTCTTGAATTGGGATTTGAAACTTCAGATTCCAAATAATAAAGTATGGCATTCATGTATATTACAATGAATCTGAACTCTGTGTTCTTAATGAAACTTAACATTTAGAACTTCAGGTTTTGATTGGTTTGCAAAACCGCACCAGTTTAAATATCACAATAATAAATCCAGAAACTTTAAGTTCTTGTTAGTTGGTCTTGCCAATCTCATATATTATGTATAAATAAATAAATACGAATGTTTAAAGAGCATAATAAATAAATCTAGAAATATATATAGGTTCTGACGACACAACCATAGCCAGTCCTTGTCGATTCAGCCGTAGTCAGTCTTATATAATGTGTATATATATATATATATATATATATAAAGATATACGAATATTTAAAGAGCATAATAATTAAATCCAGAACTATATATAGGTTCTGTAGACACGGGTGTAGTCAGTCTAATAAATTGTACATAAATAAATAAGTATGAATATTTAAAGAGTATAATAAATAATTTCAGAACTATATATAGATTTTGTCGACACGGCTGTAGCCAGTCTTTATTGAAATAACCATAGTCAGTATTATATAACGCGTACAAATAAATACGAATACCAGAACTATATATAAGTTTTGTTGGCACAACTGTAGCCAGTCTCTGCCGACACAACCGTAGACAATCTTATATATTAAGTATAAATAAATAAATATGAATATTTAAAGAGCATAATAATTAAATCCAGAACTATATATAGGTTCTGTTGGCACAACTGCAGCCAGTCCTTGTCGACACAACCGTAGCTAGTTTTATATATTACTTATAAATAAATAAATATGAATATTTACATTGCATAATAACTAAATCCAAACCTATAGGTTCCGTTGACACAGTATAAGTCAGTCTCATATATTGTATATAAATATATAAATACAAATTATAAAATATAAGTAAATCACTCTCTTAGAGAACTAATTTACTTATATACACGAATATCGAGCTGTAGATAAATCACTTTTTTGGAGATGCTTTTTACTCGCATACGATCGTACAGATAACATATTATGTATAAATAAAGTAAATAATGAATAAAGAGAGATCAACGAGAGATAACATTTATGGCCTGTTTGGCTAAGCTTTTGGAAAGCTTAAAAGAAAGCCCAAAAGTGGTTTTTGGAGTGTTAGTACTTGTTTGATTTTCTCACTTCACATTTAATGGTACTTAATATGTTTCAATAAATTGTTTTGTTTGATTGATTTAAGTGATAAAATCATTAAAACAACTCTTAAAATTATTTATTTATAAAAGTGAAAATTTTTCAGTTATCACTTTATTAAAAAACAACTTATTGATATAAATTTTATAATTCCAAATCTTTTATAATTTCAAATCTTTCATATCACAAATCTATTAGGGACTCCGATATTTTTTTTTTCTTAAAAAAATTATTTAAATAACCTATAACAAAAGTATTTATATCCTAGAATTTAAACTTCGACATGTTATCTTTTTTACCTTTATAAAAGTGAGTAATTATTCAAGATTCAAATCATCACAGACAACATTATTAGTTTAATAGCATAGTCTTTACAAATTCAATAATAAAAAAAGAAATAAGATATTAAAAAATAAAAAAAATAAAACAAGAATATTATAGATTAATAAACAAACAAAATAAATAAATAAATAAATTTAGTTGATGTTATAATAAATTATAAATATATAATAAATAATAATTGAAAGGATATAGATGTAAAAGTATTTGTTTTAAGATATTTATAACTTAAAAAAATAAAAAACTTAGTTTTCGGTGAAAAAAATCAAACTTATTTTTCAAGTTTCAATTTCAATCACTTTTTAATTTTAAGTAAAATTCAACATTATTCGGTCTATAAATAAAATCAAACACAGTCTTAAGATTATTTAGGAGCTCTATTCCTGCAAGCCAAGCCCAACCTACTTTCTCTAAGAGGGCCTTTGAGAAAAACCCGGGAAGCCAAACTTGGTATGGTGAAATTTTTCTATTGACCCTTTTACCCTTATTTTAATGAACAACAAAACTATAATCCCAATTGTATCCTTCCCTCTCTCATTCACTCTTTTGTGTTTTCCCCCCTTTTACAACCCTAGCTACAGTCTACCCAACAACCAGACCAAAGATTGATAATGGAGTTGGATCTGGAGCAGACAAAATTATGGAGCTGGTTAAATCATGCCAACGATCGGAAGCAAACCCGCAGCCATCGCCGATGATGGAGCTGGTTCACCATCATCGAAGATGAAGACACATCTGGGTCTTCATTTTCGACCATCGACCATGGAGATTGGAGACCCAACTGGGCCATTCATCGCCGTCGCTGATGAACTCCATGAGATTGACAATGATAATGAGATTTTAAGCTGCTAGGTGTTGCCTTGATGAACTCGATGATATGGGTAGTGATGTTTGTTCTTGGTGGTGTATACTGGTGTTTTTTTTATTTATTATTATTATTATTTTTTGTTGAAAAGAAGCAACTTCATTAAAACCCAGAAACAAAAACAACAGCTTCCTCAATCAGAATACACAGGCAATTGCCAGAAGGGAAAGGAAGAGTCCCAACTCCCAAAACACTCCTTTCATTTTTTATTTATTTTTTAATCTTGGTGATGTTTGATCTTAGTGGTGTACTTGTGTTGGTGATATTTGAGCTGGCTGTTTGGATTGATGGAGATCCACTCCTTTCATTTTTTTTTTATTTATCATTTTTTTTTCCATTTTTGTTTGTTGTTTTTATTTCCTTTTTCGTAAATTTTTAATTATTTATAAATATAAATTAGACAGTGCAGACATATTATGTTTTGTCTGATAATTGATAAAAGTCGAGTTAGATGAATTTTTCTTAAGCACCTGTATAGAGCTGTACAAATTCGGATGTCAGGATTTAATATAATATTCAAACGGTATATTATTAAAAATCAAAAATAAAAATTATCCCAAATGAATTTTTAATTTTGTATATGAATTTTGTAGGCACCAATTGGACGGTAGTCCAACATCTAGGGTTTAGGTGGAGCTTAATCTGTACCTAAGGGATCAATGATTTATTTATTTTATAATTATTATTTTTACATATAAAATTAATATTCAACTTCTTTAAAAGAAAAATCCATATTTAAATTTTAAATAATATAATAAAGATATATAAATAACTTTAACTCCGTCTAAACCGATTATTAAATAAAATTGATAAATAGTTTATTTTTTCACGCCCCAAATAATACGACCCATTTTAACTTAATCGAACCAATCGATAACCATCTAACGATTATACGAACTTTTAAACGTGTATTTCCAAACACCACTATTTATAGACCTCAAGGGTGTGTTTGTTGCACCGGACTAGATTGGACAATTTCCAATCCCGTTCCCACGTTTGGTAAGCACACCGGATAGTTTGTCCAATCCGAACAGGGCCACTTATATCCGGTTGCTGTCCCGTCCAAAATGATGGGATTCAAATGAATCCCATCTCTTCTTCTCTCATCTAATATCATCATCTTCTTCAGCAACCAAATCAAAAAACGAAAAAAATTATTCAGTATATTAAATTTTTTTTGACTTAATATTTATTCAGCAACCAAACCGAGATCCAATATTCTTTAAGAGAAAAACAATCAATTCTATCCGGTCCAATTTTAACTGTTCTTCTTCAATCAATTAAAAAAACTAGAAAAAAGGTCGCCAATCAATTAAAAAAACCAGAAAAATGGTCGAAATCAAATAAAAAAAAACCTAGAAAAAACAATTCAAAAACACACAATCTTCAACCATCAGATGAACAATTAGATAGATCGAAATGGAAAAACCATGATCAATCTTCAACCACCCAGATGAACAAAGACCAGATCCGCTGATAGGAGATAAGAGATGAAAAGAAAAATTAGATAGATTGAAGAGGAACGAAAAAGGCCAGATCCGGTGAGAGGATATGAGAAGAAGGTAAAACGTTTGGTTTTGATTTTGTTTGAATTTAGGTCCGGATTTGACTATGGATTTTTGTTCGGTTTAGTGATTGAATCTGAATGAAAGATGGATGAGTTTTGATTCAACAACTGGTTTTTTTTTTTAATGAATCTGAGATCCTTTTTTGTGAGAGAAAGAGATGAGAGGATGAGCAAAGATCTTGCTAACATGGTGACTAGTGAGAGAGATATAAGAGAGAGAATGGGAAAGATTTTCCAGATTAGTTTTTTTAATAACTTTTTATTTTTATAATTTATTATTATATTATATTTCTTCAATTCTATTACATACCACATATAATATATCACTATTTTTAATCGAATCCTATGTTTCCCTAATCATGAAAAACACTATAACTAATCTAATCTAATCCTATTTTTAAAAAATAATATAATTCTATCTGGTGCATCATACGCAACCTAAGTTCACTTGATTTACATAGAATAATAAGAGGCGGTCACATGCAACTTGCAAGGCTGATAAAAAGCAAAAGCTAAACAGCCTCCACGTGGGGTAATGATCATGACAAGAGAAAGTAAGAAACTAAGGTGGATTTCCACTGTAATTACAAGCGGTGGAGTTGTGAAATATCCATCCAATTTACAACAAAATTTATTTATTAAAAGAATAGATATAATTTTTTATAAAATAAATACATGTATATTTTTGATTAATCGATCACCGATGCGGATTTTTTTTTTTTTTAGTTTCTGTACAGTATTATATCGATATTTTTATTTAATATGACTGTATCTTTGGAATTTTTATAGAACCTAATTTTTAAATTTTTTTAAAAGAATATGTATTTATATTTTTAATATAATTATCTATAATTAAATATATAGTCATTTTATGATAATTATAATAAAATAATTATTATATTTTCTTAATCTTTTATTTTATAATTAAATAAATTTTAATATCGATAATAAAAAAAGTTAAAAATCTTAATTAATATTTAAAAAAAAATTATAAAATCATCACTATGTACAATTTAAATAATTATATTAATATTTTTTTTTTAATATTTATTATTTATGATAATTAATTTTCTCCAAATATATATGCTCTCAACGACTCAACGTGATATATATTGTGGGGTTGGTAGGGTAGACAGAAAAAGAAAAAGTAAAGGAAAAAATAAAATAAAAATCAAGACAAGTCAAAAGAAGTTCCTTCGCTTAAAATTGGATGGAAGTCATAGGAGAGGCATTTGTACCTGCTCTGTTGGGATTACTGGTTGACGAATTACGTTCCTCCGATCTGCTCAAGTTCGCACGGCAGGAGAAAGTCTCGAATGAATTGAAGAGGTGGGAGAAGAACTTGAAGAAGATCCAGGCTGTGCTTGAGGATGCAGACGAGAAGCAAATTACCAGTCGCGTTTTGAAACTCTGGCTGGAAGATCTCAGAGACTTGGCCTTCGATTTGGAGGACCTACTTGATGAGTTTTCCACCCAGTATTTGCAGCAAAAATTGATGAACAAGTCCAAGGTACGAATTCTGATTCCTTATTGTTTTTCTGGGGTTATGTTTAATGTCAGCATGACTCCCAAGATCAAAGAGATGTCTGTTAGATTGCGAGATATATTGACACAAAAAGATGACTTTCACTTGCGAGAAATTGTTTCTCAAGTGAGGAAAAATTGTACCTATCAGAGGCTGCCATCCACATCTTTGGTTGAATCTAAAAATGTTTTCGGTAGAGAAAATGATAAAGAGGCAATTATTGAATTGTTGTTCAAGAATCAAAATCCGGATGGTGGTGGTGAAATTGGTGTGATTCCTATTTGTGGTATGGCTGGTATAGGGAAAACAACTCTTGCTCAGCTAGTTTACAATGATGAAAGAGTTACTTATGGACCTTATGGTTTCGATTTCAAATTTTGGGTTCATGTTTCTGAAGATTTTGATCTTGTAAAGATAACTAAAATAATTTTGCAGGCCACCTCTTATGAAACTTATGATGTTAGTGATTTGAACAAACTTCAAGTAATGCTGAGAGAGAAGTTGGCCGGTAAGAAATTTCTACTTGTCTTGGATGATGTTTGGAATGAGAACTACACTAGTTGGTGTGTCCTAGGAAGACCCTTTACTGCAGCGGACCATCGAAGCAAAATAATTGTTACAACTCGTAACCATGGTGTTGGATCAATTATGGGTACCGTTGCTACTTACCATCTGAAGTTGTTGTCTGATGAAGATTGTATATTTTTATTTGCAAGGCATGCATTGGGAACTAGAAATTTTGATGAGTATCCGTACCTTAAATTGATTGCTGAAGAGATAGTGAAAAAATGTAAAGGTTTGCCATTAGCTGCAAAAGCCATGGGAGGCTTATTGCGAACCAAATTGGATCGCAGAGAATGGGAAACTATATTGAATAGCAAGATGTGGAATTTTCCAGAAGAAAGAGTTAATATTATTCCAGCTTTGAGACTAAGCTACTACTACCTTCCTTCCCATTTAAAGCGATTATTTGCATATTGCTCAATTTTTCCGAAGGATTATGAATTCAATAAGGATGAGTTGATTTTGTTATGGATGGCTGAGGGTTTTCTCCCAAATCAACAAGTAAAGAAACAGGTGGAAGATGCAGGCCGCAGTTATTTTAACGAATTATTGTCGAGGTCATTTTTTGAAAGATCAACCAGCAAGCACTTTGTGATGCATGATCTCATTCATGATTTGGCTCAATATGTTTCCAGAGAAATATGCTTTAATGCAAGCAGTAAATTTGAAACTGATGGGCCAGATGGAACTCTTAGAAAGACGCGTCATTTGGCATTCACTCGTTGTGTATATGATGTCTCTCAAAGGTTCGAAGTCT
Organism: Dipteronia dyeriana; assembly: GCA_032871835.1. Taxonomy (NCBI): domain Eukaryota; kingdom Viridiplantae; phylum Streptophyta; class Magnoliopsida; order Sapindales; family Sapindaceae; genus Dipteronia; species Dipteronia dyeriana. Next base: position 23,140 of record CM065302.1, on the reverse strand, counting down.
GCTACAAAATGAAGTATTTAAGGACACTTATAGCACTACCAATTCATCATCAATCACCTTGGACTGCATGTTGTTACCTAAGTGAAATTGTTTTGAGTAAGATGCTGCAAACATTTAGATGCTTAAGATCCCTTTGCTTGAGTGGCTATTACATTAGAGAGCTTCCAAACTCGATTGGTGACCTCAAGCATTTACGATACCTCAATTTGTCTTATACTAAAATTAAGTCCTTACCTGGATCAGTAAGTAATCTTGTCAATTTAGAGACATTGCAATTGCGAGGTTGCTCAGAATTAACAAAGTTACCTTCAGGCATCCGCAATTTAATCCACCTGTATTACCTTGATATTAGAGATACAAACTGTTTGCTAGACATGCCGTCAGGAATAGGTAATTTAACCAGTCTCCGAGTATTGACGAAATATATTGTGGGAAAAGGTGATCAGCTCAGTCTCAGAGGGTTGAAAGACTTATCGCATCTTCAAGGGGAGCTTTCCATTCATGGGTTGGGTAATGTGTGTGATACTGTAGATGCAAAGATTGCCAATCTGAAGAAGAAACAGGGCCTTGATGACTTGACCTTGGAATGGAGTGAAAACATGAATAATTCTCAGAATGAACAGATTGATATGTCTGTACTTGAATTCTTACAACCTCATAGGAGTCTTAAGAAGCTTAGAATTTCACATTATGGTGGTACAAATTTTGCATCATGGATAGGGGACCCCTCATTCACTGATATGGTATGCTTAGACCTATGTCATTGTAGAAACATTGTGTCACTTCCATCACTTGGGCTACTACCCAAACTTAGAGAGTTGTGCGTGGAAGGCTTGGATGGAATAGAAAGAGTGGATGTCGAGTTTTATGGAGAAAGATCTGCCAAGTCTTTTCCTTCCTTGGAAATTCTACAGTTCAAAAATATGAAAGAGTGGGTGCTATGGTCTGATGACAGAGTTAATGAATCTTTTCCTTGTCTCCATCAGCTTACCTTACATAATTGCCCAGAGTTGAAGGGAGAATTACCCAGCCAAATTTCTTCTATTGTGAAGTTTACTGTTAGTCATTGCCCAAAGTTGATGTCACCTTTTAGCCTCTCATCGCTTCTTGAATTGAACATTGCAATATGCAACGAGGTTATGCTTTCTGGCCTCTCCACCCTAACCACTCTAAAAATCAGGAAATGTTGTTCCCAGTGGATGTCATCGATGTCATTGGCGATTCCAAATCTCGTTTCTCTCAAATATTTACAGATAGAATCATGCCCAAATCTTGTGTCATTTCCAGAAACAGGTTTTGGATCCATGCTCAGACATCTTATTCTAAAAGATTGTCCAGCTATGAAGGCCTTGCCAAAGGATATAATGATTGATTGTTGCGAAAGCAACAGTTGTCTTCTTGAAGAATTGGAGATTGAAGGGTGTTGTTCTCTCGAATTCTTTCCCAAAGGTAAGTTATCTACCACGCTAAAAAGGTTGACAATCCAATATTGTGAAAATCTACGGTCCCTACCCGAGGGAGTGATGCAAGATGATAACAACAATTATAAATCACAGCTTGAGATCCTGAAGATCGTTGGTTGTCCATCCCTTCAATGTTCTACCTCTGGCAAATTGCCCTATGGCCTTAAAATATTGAAGATTTCAGAATGCTCAAGTTTGGAACCACTTACAGAGACCATGATCGAGGATGGTGAATTACTTGAATATATTGAAATCTCACATTGTGAAACCTTGAAAACATTACCTGAGTTCCGGAACAGTCTGCCTCTTCTCACTGAAATAACTATAATTGGTTGCCCCTTACTAAAATGTTTACCAGAAACTGGACTGCCAATGTCTCTTCAAGTTCTAACGATATGTGATTGTCCAAGTCTTCTATCTTTAGGCTGTTTGCCCCCGGATTTAACTTCACTTGAGATATGGAATTGCATGAATCTGAATCCCATATCCGAGTGGAAACTGCACGGATTGACTTCTCTTAAAGATTTCAGCATTTCTGGTGAATGTTTTCGAGATATAATTTCCTTTCCAGATGATGAATATTTGCTTCCTGGAAATCTTGTATCTCTTTGCATTAGTAAACTTGAAAATCTGGAAACTCTGACAAGGGGACTCAATAATCTCACATTGCTTCAGGAGCTAGAGATCATTCGTTGCCATAAGCTTCGGTCCTTTCCTTCAGAAGGACTGCCTTCTTCTCTTGGGAGACTCAGGATCTCAGACTGTCCTCTTTTGAGAAAAGAACGCGTCAAGTGGAAAGGACACATTCCCTGCGTAGAGTTGGATGACGAATGCATTTAGTGAACCGGTTTCATCGGAGAATACTATAATTCCTCTTGGGGAGGTGCCAGCACTGAAGCTAATCCCTCTTTAGTTTCAATCAGGTAATCCTGTCTCCATTGATGAATTTTACTATACTTCTGTTTTTCTTTTCTGTTTTAGGTTGTGACTTTTCTGCTGTGCTTGTAGGATGAGAATGAACAGCAACAGAGCAATTCCAAGGTCATCCCAGCCACTGTTGCAGAATACTAATGCAAGTACGTTAGCGAAAATGATATATTCAGCTTTTCAGCAGATGTAGGAAAAGAGCACAAATCTTGCAATATTAAGTCTGTGTTTACTTTGGTAGACTATAGTTTATTATTATTATTATTATTTTGTATTTGGTATGGGGAGAAGTGAGGAGAGAGATGAGGTGGTCGTAGCTAACAGTGTCTTCGACATTTTGGCAGGACCTCATCAGCTACAGAATGGCAGTGAGCCAGTGACCTCTTTCAGGGGTTTCTCAGCAAGAAGTTGGGCGAGCACACCCTTTTTGGCTTTATTTTTGATAATGGGTCCAGTCTGCTAGTGAAATGCCTTCAGCTACATTTCAAAACTTGTGTGTAATTTAGGTTCCGTTCCGTAGACGTTTTTCATTTGTTGTTTTTAATTGAAAAACGACAAATGAAAACAGTATTTTTCGTTTCAGCTTTGTAATCCAAAAACACGTTTGGCAGAGTATATTGAAAGTTGTATTCTAAAAATAAAAACGTAAAAAAACGTGTCTGATATGTTTACGAAATAAAATAAAAAATTATAATTTTCCTAATATTTTTTTTAATGAGTTGAGAATATTTTAAATAAAATAAATTAATATATAACATATAAACAAAGAAGAAGCTTAAAAAGCTTTTCAAATATGGAAAAATTCCTTCATATGAAGAAATCTGGAAAATTGATCGGATTTGAAGAAATATGTGATTTCTAACAATCCCGAAAAACAAATTATTTACTACGATCATTAACAACCCAGAAAATCTAACCAATACAATCCACGTAAATACAGAAAATTAAATAATAATCTAAATATATACATTTAAATATAGGTTGGCGCCATCGGGTTAGCTCGCTGTCTAAATACCTCGATTCCATTCTCTTTTCCCCTAAAATGACCGATATGAATCTCTTTGTAATGAGAAGAGTCGATCCAAATTTTTTCAAAGACAAACAAAAATGAATCTCTTTGTATCTATGCTTATAAAAAATGATCCTTCATCTTGCTGCAGTCACTTCAATTTCTTGGTCTGCTATCTGGGAGCTGTTGCAGATATATGCCTCTTCTTATTCTAGATCAGATTACTGTGCTGTATGATCAGATTGGGGAACTGTTTCAGAGCCTTTTGTCTAAGTATCCTGTTTCCAATAAGAATCTCTTTTCCCCTAGAAAAAAAGTAAAAAAAAAAAAGGTTGACCAATTGTAAATGTTGATCTCTTTTGAAACCCAGGAACCAAAAAGCTTGAAGCATCCAAATTTCTTTTCTTCAATTCTATTTCACCCCATTTTCTCGGCATCCAAACACACCATTCTCACAAAAACAAACAAGAAATTGAAGTGGAAGACAGCCAAGGATGGAGGAGGAAAAGATGAAGATAGCTAGATCGGCTAAGGAGGAAGAAGCAGAAGACGAGCATATCAGCTAGAGCTCTGATCGCATCGTCGATCTGGTCAGATCTAGTCAGAGGAGCGCTGATCTAGTTACATCGGCTTGCCGGAGGAGGATCTCACATCCTCCGGTGTCGGCTGCTCCACAAAGAAAAAGAAGTACCTAGGGCTCTGCTGCTCCGCGACGAAGAAGAAGAGTCTCCGAGTGAGGATGAAGAAAAAAAAAGATGATATTTAAAAAAAAAAATGGAAACCGAAAAACAAAAACAAAAATGAAAACAAATATGTTGTGTTTTTTAAATATTTCACTGTTAACACTAATTTTATTTTTTATTTTTTAAAAATAAAATGAAAAACAGTTAACGAATGCGAATTCGAAATTATTTTTAACAAATAAAAACGAAAACAGACCGAAAAAAACAACCGTAGGACGGAGCATTATGTGTTTGTGTTTAAATCATCATCTTTGGTTAATTAACTTCAAATATATTTTGGTTTGGCTTGCCTAATTATTTAGAACCGTTTTGAGAATTATAATATTTAACAATCAACTTTCTTCATGTTAAAAATGTTTTTACCAAACACATGCACATCATGTTAATTGTAAAGTATGAAAGCCATTTACTTTAGGTAAAGAGTTTGTTCTCTTGATTAATGAATTACTGAAATCAATTCATCCCTCAACTAAGGTCATGGAATGAGCAATTGCGTCTTAAGATATGATAATCTTTTAGACCAATGTAACATATATACGATGATTAGCAAGATCAAAGTAATATTTACAATGATGTGCTTGATCAAGACAACATATATACGATGACTTACTGGATCAATGTAATATTTATGATGGTCTTTATGGATAAAATGATTTTGAGTGTACTTAGGGAATTTGCCTCTTTAAAACATTGTCAGGAAAATCCAATGGAACAAAAGACCTGATCGAAAGGAAAAAAAGTACAATGCACATATGCCCAAAAATAACTAATATACTTAATTTGATATGCTATCTCAGATGGGACGTTCCCTCCGATAATTTTTTTTTTGAAGTAATTTCTAGATTGCTAAAACTGACACGTCCACATTATTTCATGAAATGGAATAACATCATAAATGATTGGAGGGAGTATAAACAATGACTTGCTTTATGAAGTATTAAATTGTCGTGCCATTATAGGTAAAAACATGTCTCGTTTGTGAACGAGCTTTTATGTATTATAAAGATATCACACATCAGCATAAGACACATGAGTATATAATATGATTATTATATCCTTATTTTATCGGATATTCAATTAGACATTTATACCATATCCGTCTATAATGTTTTTAATCTATATAAGTTTTTTTGTAGGCTCATAAAACATAGATTACGAGATCTCGATTTATATTCTTCTAGCATTTTAAATCCTTCGGATATTATAAATATCTGCATTGAGTGAACCATATAGATAAATGATTACTATATCTAAAAAAATTCGAAACGTAATTATATTCATCACTATTGAATACCTAGTTTCTGTGAGAAACTTTGTACTACGAGTCCTGCCTCATATCTCTCAATCTCATTTTTCTCATTACGTTTCTGTATAAAGACCCATTAGTATCCAACTAGTTTGACATCTCCAGATATCTGGAGTATTATTGGTCTTAATACTTTATGTTTGGCTTATGAAGTCAATTCTTCTTGAATTGCTTCTATTTGTTTAGGTCAATCATGCTTATGTCTACAATCATCGATATTATGAGTTTCATAATAATTATTTAAAATTTCCATTTATAATTTCATAGCGCTAGTGTGCATGAAAATATATCACTGGAAATTGTTTTTTCATTATTCTACATTTCTCTTACATGATTTATAGAAAATTTCTCAATTTCTATATCATGGTATCTCTGTTGAGATTTCTTCATTTCAATGGATTTAGTCATTTTATGGACTTGTATGATGTATAGAAATATCTCAATTTCTATATTCTTGTATCTCTCTTGAGATTTCTTCTATTTCAATGGTTTTAGTTATTTCATAGACTTGTATCTCTTTAGAAATATCAGACTCTTGTAGAGTTGATGTAGAAAAAATAGATTTATTCATAACTCAACTTTTGGTTATATTAGGATCCTGATAATAATACCGTTCAAAAAGGTTCACAAGCTTATGATATACATCAAACGATTTATTTGTTGCCCTTTACTCTAATCGTTCTTCAGGAACAGTCACTCGGCTGAGGTTTATGAGATTGAAACTTATAAAATTTTGTTACCTTTAATATATCATATAACTGATTAATAATCATCTGATAATCAATTATCTTTCGTATTTGAGAGATACGAAGATTGAGATGAGACACATTTGTTAAATATATAGAAAACTAAAATGATATCTTTATTTTGTACAAGAGTAACTTTTCATTTACTCTTCTCTTATGGAGAAACCTCACGTTTAGAAATTAATCAATATAATAATATACAGATTGTGCGTAAAAATATAAACTATCAGAAGTTAAAATGATCTAATAAAAGATTAATTAAAATCAACATTAATCTCATAATGATATAGAAGTCTTATCTCAGATCTAGATCATGCTAGAGTTTTTAGATTTTTGAATCATGTTGGTATAATTTCATGTCAAAATAATATTTCCGCTGTATTGATTAGTTGTCTAGACTTATGATATTCAAGCTTCAAGGAAGATTGACAACTTATCAAGTAAATGAGAAGTCTTCAAGAGGAGTAAGCTTTGTTGCACATCAAATGTATATTTAGACCTCATTCTTCTTTCAAGGTGTTTAGACTCACACACAACACATGCATATGTATTCCTACATCGTTGTGTTCAGTTGATTTGTTTATTATTTTTGTTCAAAATATATAAATTATATATATAAAAGATAGATTGTTTTAGACCATAAACAATGATTACAACAAAAAATAACATTCATTCTTAAAAGCTCACAATACAATTCTTTTTCCTTGTACAATAACTTTATTTAATCAAATTACAACGTACAACAAAGAAAAAAAAGTTTACAAATCAAGATTCACAATATTCATCTAAGTTCAACACTACAACTTAAACTCAAATTTTAACATTTGAGCGGTCACATGCAGTCCAACGTCTTTCCACCAAAGTTCAATATTTCCACGTTCATATTCATTCCCCCACAAGGTCAATCTTATGCATATAATCCTGCATAATATCACTATCTTCTTTTTATTAGAAGATTTCTTTCTGAAACTGCACTACAGAAAATACAATAATGATTAACAAGAGTGAGAACTTTATCAATAAAAATTGAAACTGTATATATGGTATAATGAAATTACTTGCATGTGTTCCTTTTTACAATTTTTGTTGTGCTTTGCATTTGCTACAATATACATTCTTTTATAAATTATAATCAATACCCATATCTCATGATCTTTATATATATATTCTTATGATCTTATGTAAATGGAAATCACATATAGATTTTAAATTTTACATGGTACTAAAACAACTTATATAAATATAATAAAACAAACTGTTTTTACTTTTAAATGGAAGTCACACACACTGACACACACATACATACATACATAAATAAATACATATATATATATATATATATATATATATATATATATATATATGTGATTTTACATTTTTTGAAAAAACAAGAAAAGTACTAGAAGTAGAAACAAGATTATATTAATAATAAAACTTCTAACATATTTTTTAAGAATAATAAACGTTGAATAAGGAAAAAAAAATGTATGTCAGGATTAGTGGTGTAATAATGGAAGGCCGGTCGGTCCACCACTAGAACGGGCCGTGCTTGGCTGAGGACCGGTCCGTGGCAAGCCACGTGCCGGGCCGAGGGTATACGGTCCGACGGGCCCGCCTAGCAGGCGTGCCAGGCTCTATGGACCGGTCTGCCGGTCCGGCACATCAACCGGTTACTATTTTTTTTAAAAAAAAAATGCCCTCCAACGGCTGGAATTCAAAATCCAGCCGTTGGAGGCTAAACAAATTACAAAAACACCCCTCATATCTTGCAACTTATATTTTGACCCCAAATCAAATTTTTCTATAAATACTTCCATCCATTTCATTTTCTATTCACTCTCTTTATCATTCTTTCAATCTCTCATTCTTTCAAATCTCAATCTCTATATTCTCCAATTCTCTACATTTTTTTTCATTCAATTTCATTATTACTCTCTCTACAAAATTCTCTACATTTTCCACCAACACACCAAATTTTAAAGGTACAATTTTGTTATTACTTTTGCTCAAACATTTTTTCATAGTAAATTTATATGTTTATGTTTAGACTGTAGTTACTAAATGAAAACATATTTATTTAGTTAGTCAGTTTATCAATTTTTGGCCTTTAATGTTAATACTATTTGTTTAGTATATTAAGAATTTTAAGTTCAGTAGTAATTATAATATTTGTTATTAGTAAATTTAGAAAGTTAATTTGTATTACTGAATTTAATTTTTGTAATAAGTAAATTATGAATGTTAAGTGTAGTAGTTAAACTTAATATATTTTTTCATAAATTATGATTTTTTAGTGTAGTTGTTTATTTTAATATTTTTGGTGAGTATATTATGAATTTTAAATGTAGTAGTTAATTTGAATAAGTTTTATTAGTAAATTAAGATTTTTATGTGTAGTATTTAATTTAATATTTATTGTTGGTAAATTTATCAATTTAATTTGTAGTAGTGAATTTAATATTTTTTATTAGTAGATTATGAATTTTTTGTGTAGTTGTTTATGATAATTTTTTTATGGACCATTATGAATTTTAAGTGTAGTGGTTAATTTGAATAAGTTTTATTAGTATATTAAGATTTTTATGTGTAGTATTTCATTTCATATGTGTTGTTGGTAAATTTATCAATTTAATTTGTAGTAATGAATTTAATATTTTTTGTTAGTAGATTATGAATTTTTTGTGTAGTTGTTTATGATAATTTTTTTATGGACCATTATGAATTTTAAGTTTAGTGGTTAATTTTAATAAGTTTTATTAGTATATTAAGATTTTTATGTGTAGTATTTCATATGTGTTGTTAGTAAATTTATCAATTTTATTTGTAGTAGTGAATTTATTTTTTTATTAATTATTGTTAGTAAATTAAGATTACTGTTAGTAAATATTGATTTTTAATTTGACTATTAACGACTATAGTGCTCATATTTTTACTTCAGATAATGGATCCTAACCAGCACCCTTATTTTCCGGACTGTTTGAATATGCTCAACGATGATTTTGATATTTCAGAGCCAACCCAAAGGGATGACTTAATTGCTGAAATACAACATTTAAGTGTCTCTGTTGCATTAACTTCTGATATTTGGAATGCATGTTCCAAACATGACTATTTATGTGTTACGGGACACTATTTAGATTCTGACTGGAGGATAACAAAAAGAATTATTGGTTTTCATCCTATGGATTTTGCACATACCAAAAAAAAAACATTTTTAATGTCATTATTTCTGTTTTAGAAACATATGAAATCACGCATCGCATCCTTTCGATCACATTAGATAATGAATCTGCAAATACTAGCTCTATTGTATTGTTTGTTGCAAGAAATATCCCGCAAGATGGAGGTTATTTCTTCCATCAACGGTGTGCATGTCATATTATAAATTTAGTTGTACAGACTGATTTAAAGCAGGTCAGCGACCAAATAGATCGCATCAGAGATCTCATTTCTTGAATTTACAGTTCTAATCTTAGATTCAGTGAATTCAAGAGACATTGTAAATCTCGGACCAATGTAAAAATAGTTTGGACAAATTAAAAAAATGCTCAGAGTTTTTTTAGTTAAATCGAGTTTTTTTTTAACATGATCAAACTTTTTAAAAAAACTTCGAGTTTATTTTCAAAGGTTCGAGCTTTTTGTAACGGTTCTAGCTTTTTTTTAAAGGATCGAGCTTTTTTTTTGTAAAGGTTCCAGCTTTTATTTCAAAGCTGCGAGCTCATTTTCAAGGCTCCGATCTTTTTTGTTGAACACCTGAGCTTTTTTAAAACATGATCAAGTTTTTTTTTTGTTGGAATTTTTTGTTGAAGCTTCGAGCTTTTTTTATCAAAAGCCCAAGCTCGACCTCCGAATGCGTCTACGTAGCGCCACTCTGTCGCCGTTCGAGTGATTGCATGAATTTTAATGAGACTTTCTCTCTATTTCACAACTTTATCACTGTAAAATGAATGAAAAAAAATCTGATATGAAACAACTATTTGGGGTATTTTTGTCCGTTCACAATTAAAGTTTTTCTTATTCATCACAATAAAAAAACGTTGACTTAGGGAAATGGTAAAAAGTCAACTGGACTCTCATAGTCCAATCGGAGCTGCATTCGTGTCCGCAGGTCGCTCCCACACACGAGTCGTGCATTCGAAGGTTTGAGGGTCCATGATTTGCACCCCTCATGCCACACTCAATTGTCAGCGACAGGGGACCCGGTCTTCATTAGCAATTTATGTCAGGAGGCTGCTCTTCAGGTAATTCCATTGTGTTTATCACAACAAATGAAGCTAATAAGATCACATTTAGTGTCGCAATAGAATTAAAGGTGTAAATCGTAATTTGCAATCAAACCTGACTGGTATCAAGGAAAACAAAAAGTAACATCACAATAAAATCACGTTAAAAAACAGAGTTTGATCCGAGGCCCATGTTTCACACGGTGTCCTTAAGACAATTTCACTGGACAACACCGTATATGTATTAGGCGATTGTCTCCCAGGATACAACGGTTCAACAGTGGTAGGCCTAAGCACTATCCAATACCAGCGAACTCAAACTGAGTTTTGAACTTACTAAGAAAACCAGAGAAGAAAAGAATTCGGCTGCTCAAATGAAAACTGTAATTATTTTTCTGTAGAATGAACAGAATATTAGAGGTATTAAATACCCAAACCGAAACACTAGGGTTTGGATTATTTTGGAAATTCATTTTTGATTTAATAAGAAAATAATTTAATTATATAATATTCTCCAAAGAGATTTATTTCTAATTAAAACCCGATTCTGTATTCTTAGTGATCAAGTAAGAAATCAGAATCTAAACAATTAAAGTTTTCCTTATTCATTACAATAAAAAAATGTTGACTTAGGGAAGTGGCAAAATGTCAACTGGACTCTCATGGTCCAATCGGAGCGGCATTCGTGTCCGCAGGTCGCACCCTCACACGAGTCGTGCATTCAAAGGTTCGGGATCCATGATTTGCACCCCCCCCCTCTGCACGCGCAAGAGAGAGCCTCTATGCCACACATGTTGATAGCTTATATCACACATTCGCTTATAAACTACATATAAGTGATTTCCCTAAGCAATGTGGGATTCATTTTAATCCCTACACAATGGGTTCACTTTGAGACTCAATTTCTCATTCACCCATTAACCATTTTGTGAATTTGAGTATACCATTTCGAAGTTTCACAGAGGAGAATTCGAATCCACTTTAATCTTTCATTTCTATGGAATTTATCATACTCAATTTGTGCTCTCAAAATGAGAGTTTATAAAAAAAAATTCCAACAATCCCCCACATGAATGAAATTGGATTAGGAGACACAAAGAAGATATTTGGTAAGTTCAAACGGTCGAAACCTGCATAGGATAGGTAGGTGTTACCCTTTGAACCTTCCCTTGTAAAGGTATGCTTACTTTACTGGCTGATCAGTAGATGTGATATCCTTGAACTGTTTTACCTTTTTGTGTAAACGATCACACACCTTACACAGGTATCTTCCAGACCAGATTTGGTTCTCATTTTTATGTTCGTTTTGGCCATGAACATGCGTCTGGTTCTGTGAGAGTCTTTGGAGAATATAGCCCTTCACTATTCTTTTTTAGAAGCGGCCCCACTTCTCTCTCACATAAGTGATTTCTTAATTAAGAGTAACCCGCTTTACTCTGCTCGGATTTCCATAACTAGGAATTTCGACGCATAAGAATCATTAAAAACCACAGTTTAACCTTTTCCCTACGGGCATCACTGTTTCATCATAGGAATGGACTTGAGGGTAACCCCCACAGTGATCCAACTGAGTCTTACAACTTGGTTGTCCCATTGAACCTTGATCTCGGATACATCTCTTGAGATCCCAACAACCACGTTTGCCTCGTGGTTCTTCTTCTTTTTTGGTAACCTGCACTCAGAAGATTTGTGACCCAGCTTGTCACAGTTGAAGCACTTCCCTTGGAATTTTGGCTTCTTAGAGACTCCTCCCTTAGGACCCAATTTGGATCCTTTCCCAGACTTGTTATTCTTTGGTTTAGAACATTGCCCATGCTCAACCACATTGATCTTCTCTTCAGACGCATTGACATCTTTCTTGTCATACTTCATATGATCTTCCTAAATACGAAGCTTGAGAATCAGATCCTCGATCTTCATCTCCTTTTGCTTGTGTTTGAGATAGTTTTTGAACTCTTTCCATGAAGGAGGAAGCTTCTCAATGATTGCAGCCACCTGGAAAGTTTCAATCAGGGTCATCCCTTCGATATGTATCTCATGCAGAATCACATGTAGCTCTTGGACTTGACTCATAACTGGTTTGAAATCCCCCATCTTGTAATCAAGAAACTGGCCGACAAGAAACTTCTTGGAACCAGCGTCCTCAGTTTTGTATTTACTGTCTAATGATTCCCACAGTTCTTGGGCTGTTTTCTTTAAAGAATAGACGCTATATAACGAATCTGACAGCCCGTTCATTATGTAATTATGGCACAGGAAATCCGAGTGATTCCATGCATCAATAAGATTCCATACCTGAACATCTCACTCTTTACCATTATTAGGTTTAGAAGCATCTTCAGTCAAGAACCTGGCAAGGTTCAGTGTAGTCAGATACCCCAAATAGTTAGAAAGGATGAACACATTAACCTTTTTCCCAAGCTTAGGAATGCCTCGCACAACATTGAACTTATCTAAGAGTCTTAAATCCCTAAAGTTCATGTGACCAAGTCTTTCATGCCACAACTCTATTTGTTCATCCTTGGACACATTACAAGACACACTCCTAGCCTCAAGACCATAGCAATTGTCACTAGACCTCATACCTTTTAACAAGGTTTGTCCATTAGGCAATAGGATAGAATAATCATTTTTCCTAAACAAGACAGAGAGTCCATCATCACTAAGATGTGAAATACTTATCAAATTGGCTTTGAGGCCATCAACATACAAAGCATTGGACAAGGAGGGTAATCCGGGAATGGAAATGGTTCCCTTTCCTTTGACCTTCTTTTTGGATCCATCACCAAAGGTAACATTTTCTCCCTCTTCCATCACAAGAGTCTCAAAGAAACTCTTATTTCCAGTCATGTGCCTAGAGCACCCACTATCCAAATACCAAAAATCATAAGAATGAGCTTTCAAAGCAATTTGTGCAACATGGCAAATGTGTTCATCCTTTCTAATCCATCTAGGTGCAGTTTTTTTCTTCCTAGTGGTCATTGGTACATGGGCTCTAAATGTCCTAGGATCATGCAAAGGTGTTCCACTTTTCCCAGTGACATGCATCATGGCTCTAGGTTTCTTAGGATCATGTATCATGGCTCTAGATGTCCTAGGATCATGCTTCATGGCTCTAGCCTTTTTCTTTTCTATCATGCTTTCAATTCTACACAATTTGATATACCTAAAGCAATTTGGTATAGTGTGACCATCTATACCACAAAAATGACATGTAGGTAAAAAGTTAGAAGTTATACCATATCCTTGAGGATGCATTGGAGCCTTCCCATGCCTTTGTGGTTGTCTTGCTTGTTGTTGAGGAGCTTTCCTTCTTTGTTGTTGAGCAAGACTTGATTGCTTCCTTGGTTGAGCTTGCATGATAGGTGCCTTCCCTTTGTGAGCTTTTGGTTTAGGGAGGTTAACTTGAGGAGCCCTTGTAGGATGAGCTTGAGGTGGGCTTCTTGGTGTCACCTTCACTTGAGCACTATTTGAACACTCTCCTAGATCAAGCTTCTTCCTAGGAGTTTGATGAGAAGAAGACCCATTGAAGTTCGTGCTTTTTACAAAAATGGTCTTGCTTGGAGTGGAGGACATCTTGTCATCTTCAAACCCAAGCCCCTTCTTGTCACTTGGCCTTTTTCCAACATCTAGCATGTGGTTAAGTTTTTTGGTGCTGGAGTTCATCTTGGCCAACAACTCTCTAGCATCTTTAAGCTCTTTCTTCAACCCTTTTTCACTCCTCTTAGATCTTTCCAACTCTTTATTTAGTTGGTCAACTTGAGTTGAAAGGTCTAGATTTTCTTCTTTTAATCTTTTGATCTCATTTTTGTTCTTTAATCTTGAGCTCTCAAACTTGGCCATGTAGTCCTTGAGATCCATCTTATCCATACTTCCATTTGTGGTTTGTGATGAAGATCCATCATCACTTGAGTAGTCCCCCTCTTGACTATCATTTTCTTCTTCACTAGCATCTTTACTCCTACGAGAGGATGTAAATGCTATGCAGTTAGCCATGAGTTCTTCATCATCCGAAAACTCATCTCCTTCATCACTTTCACTCCATGTGGCAGCCATCACTTTTCCCTTTTTTTTTTGTTCTTGTGATTTGCACATTCTAGGGTAAAGTGACCTATTCCACCACATTCATAGCATTAAACTCCTTTCTTATCGGTCTTCTCTTGCCTAGGCTCAAACTTCTTGAAGGGAGCCTTTTTCTTCAAGTCTCGACCCTTGGATCCAAAGCCTTTCTTCTCGGACATGTAGAATTTCTTGAACTTCCTTATTAGCAAGGCCATCTCTTCATCCGAGTCATCACCTTCCTCCTTCTCAACTTTGGAGGCTTTCAAAGCAATATCTTTTTAGTTCTTTGATGGTGTGGGGTTAGGACATTTCCTAGATTCATATGCTAGAAGCCTCCCAATCACTTCACTTGGCTTCATGTCCTTGTAACCACTATTTTCTTCCAAAGCCGTCACCTTGGACTCAAACCTATCTGGTAGAGATCTCATAATCTTCTGCTTGATCTTCCTATCCGAATAAGGATCACCAAGTTGATGACTTTGGTTCACAATGTCCATCAACCTTATTTCAAAATCATTGAAGCACTCATTCTTATCCATCTTGAGCAATTCGAATTGTGTTTGGAGACCTTGAAGCTTCGATTCCTTAACCACGTCGGTTCCCTCATGTGTAACTTCTAGGATGTCCCATGCTTCCTTAGCTATCCTAGTATTTTGAACAAACTTGTATTGATTATCATCCATTGCACAAAGGATGGCATGCATTGCCTTCCTATTCCACTTTGAAGCCTCAAACTCTTGTGCATTCCACTGAGCCTTTGGTTTGAGTACATCATCTCCTCCATCTGCGGGAGTTATCATGGGTGGAGTGTAGCCATCTCCAACTGCCATCCATTCCCAGTCATGAATTTGACATATGTACGACTCCATCTTGCCTTTCCAAGAGGCATAATTCAACCCGGTGATGAGTGGTGGTTTAGTGCTGGAAGCTCCCTCATTGCCACCGTTTCCACTCATTGTTTTTATGAATGAATGATATGAATGCAAGTATATGAATGGTCAACACAAACAAACAAAATGCAACACACACCAAAATGAGCAATGATCACCTATGTATGTCAATGAACCTGCTCTGATACCAATTGAAACAAATAATATGGTGTGTAAAATTAATCTAGGGGGGGTGAATAGATTTTAATTAACTTTTACCCAATTTTCGTTAAGAGTCAAGTTGACGAAAATACCCCTATCTAGTTACAAAGATACGACAAGTGTAATAAATGCGGAAATAGTAAAAACACTTGAGATATACGTGGAAACCCTCCAAATGGGAAAAATCACGAGCTGATGAGTGCGCCATACTAGAACCTCGAATCCACTAATGATAAAGGAATTACAACCTAATCCCGGTTTAATCCCTCATCACAACCTAATCCCGGTATAAGTGAACCTAGTTCATCATGCTTGTGCTTTAAGCTACCTACTCTCGGAAGCAACACAAGTCTTACTTCTCAATGAAGAGATAAAATGTCCTAAGAGAATATATAATGATATTCAATGAACAAACAAGGCTAGAAAACCCTATATGCTTATCTAGGATAATGAGATGACACTTAACACAATCCTAGATATCAAAAGCTAATAGATCAAACAATCCTATGAGGCTATCACAATACAACACTCAATCATGGCATCACAACAATCTCTAATTTGTATCTAAGAATGTTCTAAAATAATACAATTAATTAAAGAGATGGTTTAGTAAGCAAAACACTTGGCTTGTAAGAAGATAGTGAAAAGCTTACCAAACAAGATGTGATGAAGCAGCTCTATCCATTGATGCACTCTAAATGAACTTAGATGATGCAAGATGAAGATTTGATGCACATGGGAATGCTTTGAGTGAGTAAAAATGAGTTCTTGGAAGTGTTTTTCCTTTGAAATGTGTTCTAAGGAAGAAATGTGATATTCTGAACTCATGCATGACCTTAAGGCATTGAGTAATATATATATATAAGATCCAAATAAAGTGAGGTCATTTTGGAAAAAAAGTTCCAGCCTCCTCTGCGTGAGCTGGTGACGTGCGTTGGTCGAGTAGCGCACCACCAGCGCACAACCTAAAAACCACCAGCGCAAAACCTATTTTTAAAACAGACGCTGGACGAGTGGCGCATCCCAGTAGCGCAACACAAGCGCAGATCCTCTGGGAAGTTTGTGCTGGTGAGGTATGCTGGATGAGTAGCGTACCACTAGCGCACGCCTACATTTTTCAACTACGCGCGGGTACAGCAGCGCAGCTTAGTGGCGCAACACTAGCGATAGGCCATTGTGAAAGTTACGCTGGTGAGGTGCGCACCACCAACGCAATACCTATTTTTCCAACACTCAAATGCACAAAACAATAAATTCAAGAGTGATGAAATTGCATCCTATTTTAATGCCTAGCATGACATACAACTTTCATAGCAAGATGCAAATAGGTCAACAAGAGTCAATTAAACTAAAATGCACACAAGAGAACACTCAACATATAAGATCAAGAGTTATGCATGAATATGTGAGTGTGTGCAATTATCTCTTCAAAGTAAATAAGCACGAGAATTTTACCTTTGATGCTTCTCCTCTTGAGGTCTTGACAGCCTAAGCTACCTTTACATGAACCCCAACAATGTGGTTGTTGACGAAATAAGTCAATCAACAAATGAGAACTTTTCAAATAGGATAGTGAATAAATTGATTTTTAAATATTAATGTTTTTTTTAAGTATTCCATTATTTGGTAGTATTAAAGGACAATCCATAATATTTTTTAATAACAAGCTATAAATTCTTATTAATTAATTTTTTAAGATATTGTTAATTATTTAACTAGGTTCAGACTAAACCAACTTAAATTAGTAATTTAAAAATTTGAATTCAACATCTCAATTAGGGATGCACATTAATCCTCGGAGCCCCAAATCCCCGCACCCCTATCCTCATTTGGGGATTTTTTTTTTGGGGAAGGGGGGGGGGGGGATGAGGATGATTTTCATCCCTAAATTAAAATGGGGATGGGGATGGGGATGGGGGAACCCCCCATCCCCATCTCCCCATTTCCCCCACAATAAAATTGAAATGGGGATGGGGATGGAGATCCTCATTTCCCCATTTCCCCCAAAATTATATAAATATAATTATAATATATATTTGAATTATTTGAAACATTTTATGTTGAATTTGTAATATATTGTTATTTTTTATTTGTAATGAAAGGTTTGTTTTTTTTTAATTTTATTTATAATTTTCAGTTAAATAGGGAAATGTGAAAATGAGGGACCGAGGATACGAGAAAACAGGGAAAAACGGGGAAAATAAACTGGGGATCGGGATCGGGATGGGGGGGGGGACCTCCCCCTAAACATCCCCATCCTTATTTTCCCCAAATGGGGAAATGAGAGGAGGGGGGGGGGGGGGGGGGGGGGGGGGGGGGGGGGGAAGGGAATGAGGGAAGGGCCTAGGAAGTGGGATGAGGATGGGGATGAGGGTACCTATATCCATCCCCATTCCCCAATCGTGCATCCCTAAAAACTTAATCACTCATGTTGTTAACCGAAAATTTGCTCGTGGTGAGAAATTACAACTAACACTCTCGAGACCACTACCACGGAGGTGGTGGCCGGGGTTGGTACCTTTGGTACCTTGGTGATCTTGTAGAATATGAAGGATGGAGTGGTAAGTAGGAGACAAGCCATCCCGTCCGTCGGGCTTCATGCTCAAGGATGAGGTATGGGGAGATTGAGGTTCCCTTGCTGGTGTGAAGTGGCTGATCCTGGTCCTTGTTCCCTGTTCTTAGCCCTCGGTTGGGGTCGGAGCCCGTCCCGGTACCCGGATCCCGATTCTGGACCCTGACTTTTTTCTGTAGTTCCCCCAACCTATACGAAGATTAAGGAGTGGGGCTTGCCTGGCTTCTGTGCCGGATCCATTCCAGCTTTCATAGAGAAATCGTATGAGAGCTCATTGACTTCCTTCAAACTGGTCATGGTGGTTTCTCCCTATCTCAGCATGAGACTTGGCCTGTAGATGAAAAGAACAAAGATGCTAGATCCAGCGGGGTAGGTGCTAGATCTGGTTCTCTAAGTCTTGGTTGTAGTTTCCCGATCTCACATAAGAAGGATTAGAGAGCTAGGACCAATGGGGTCCAAACCTAGCCCGCATACACACATGCATAATACAGTAGATAACAGGAAAAACACAAGTCTTTTGTAGATGGAGGTTGACTGACAAAGGGGGAAAAAGCATCACGAATGATCACATGCTGAAAAACCCCAAGGCAGTATCCGGAGGAAGGAGGGATACCTTTCCTTATGTATATATCAAAGAATGCTCTGGGGAGCTTACAAGAATGGTGAAATAATACAACTTAGTCGCTCCGGAGAGCTTACAATGGTGGTCGAATGTAGACCGATACCGATATATTCCAGGTAAAGGTAACACATACATTGATCATGTACGGTGAATCTAGGCGAATTATGTAGGTTTTTCTCTGGTTTGTCTATTTCTGGACCAAAGATGAGATGCGTAGTGGATCGTATATCAAGTGTCGAATATTTCGTATTTTGGGAGTCGATTTGTGCGTATCATTTTGCCTTGCTTCTTCAAGAGAGTTCTGTCATATTTATAGGTTAGAATTGCTTGTTACCCACTCCGCAGATTATGGATTGATCCTCCTTCCTTATTAGGCGGGATTTTCTGTTGTAGTTGACCCCCAATAATCGGTTGTGGAGGATATCTTGGAGGTAAATGTATTTTTTTCCTCTTTGGACTATTTTACTAATTATGGCCATTAAAGAGTTGAATATTCTCTCATTAATGGCGTTGATCGTCTCCATTAATAGGGATTACCTCCATTAATACAGCTGACCTCATTAATACAGTTGACCTCATTAATAGCGTTGACTACCTCCATCAATATAGTTGACCTCATTAATAGGGTTGACTACCTCCATTAATACGGTTAACCTCCTTAAATCGTGGAAGTCAACTCTCACTGTTTGAGGAGAAACTCTGGTTCTATATGTCACTTTGGTGAGGTACTTCATAGAGGTTACTTGATGTAAGGTTCGATAGCCTCGCTGGCGAGGTACTCCTAGGTACCAATATGAGGGCGAGGTACCTTAAGGTACCATATTTGTTGTATTGAGCTTGATTTGACCACACTAGAGCATCACAAACACATAGGAGCTTTTACAAGCTTCTTCCTTCATGCTGGAGAGATCAGAAACATACCTCAACGAGATAGTGCGGCAATGTCGATGAGTCGGGTATGAGAAGAATATTCTATAGAGGTGGATACTCCATGCCTGCTTCCGAGATGGTCACAAGATACCTTGATCATGTGAATTCTGGTACCTCGAGGTAGATGGTAGCCCGTCACATCGACCTGGTGCTAGGTAGTGTTTTCTGCCAGGTGAAAGTAAGGCGCTCAAGGTAGGTAGATGACCTCGGCTCACTTCTGAAGGGATCACTAGGTATATCAACCTCGGGAATCTCAGTACCTTGAGGTGGATGACCCTTTTACCTCGTCGACCTAGCTTCGGGCTCCTATCCCGATACTAAGAGCTTGATTTGGTCACGTCGGGCTTTAATTGGTGAACCTGAATGTGTGTGAGATGCTCAGAGGGTATGGGTGGCCTCGCCTTGCTCCTGTAGGATCATGTGGTAGCTCGATCTTGGGGACCTTAATACCCCGTTAGATGAGCCATAATTTGGACCCTTGCATAAGGGCTGGAAGTGGAAAATTCATCTTTGGTCCTTAGCCAAATTTTACTATTAACACATGTGCTCTTAATCTATGAGGTGTTGAAGTCAAAATTTTAAGTCACAAATTTAAGTTGATTTAATTCGACCCTACTAACTATGTAATATATTATAATATATATATAGCGCGTTTACTAATCATGAATGGATGGACTTGGAATCAAGTTCGACTGGAAATGGTATAGAGGAGAATCTGAATCAAGTTATTAAATTACATTCCAGTGTTTTACTAACAATTTAGAAATCGGAAACATAATCAAATGTATTCAATTTCTAATGTTTGCTTAAACTAAGGAAACAGAATGATAAATAATTGATTATAAAAATACCCTTATATATAAAACATGATGAAATATATATATTATAATTTTTTTTATAATTATTCATAACACTATAAATTATAATATATATATATATGTGTGTGTGTGTGTGTGTGTGTGTGTGTGTGTGTGTGTGTGTGTGTGTGTGTGTGTGTGTGTGTGTAAGAGGTATGAATATGCTGTAACTATTTTTTTTTTTAAAGTGCAATAAAAAATTTTAGTTCATAAATGGTATTATAATATGTATACATAAAGATGCATTTTTTTATAAATCATACGGCTATAATAATATAATTTATTAATTATGTAAACCAACATTTAGATTAAAAAAATAAAAGGAGACCAATATGATTTACCTAAATTAAAAACAAAAGTCAATAATCATTAGGAAGATGATTGTTTTATTTTTTAAGTGAGGATATTTTAGTAAATATATCATGAATTTGTTTTTCAATCGGGAAAGATAACTTAATTCCTAGGGTGGGTGTGAGAAATCATAAATCAAGTTTCATTTCCATCAAGAACTTAATTCCTAATTTATGAGTGGGGTTCACGGAATTTAATTCTCTAGAAATTTAATGAACAGTGAAATTCAGAAATCAAGAACTTAATTCCATTTCCTAAGTAGGATTTTTGATCAGTAAACACACAAATAATATAGTATATAATATTTGGTAAGTTATTTTATTTTAATTTTGGTTCATTAAGAAAATTTATTAATTATCTCATTAGTTATGAAATTGACTCTTGATTTTTCTATACTATTAATTATTTTATCTTATTTTGGAGTCTTAACATGTTACGTATCGTTATGAGAAGGCTTGACCATTAATTAATTATTTTTTTAAAATATATATTATATCCAACTCCTCAGTTTTATATTCTTCAACTCTTCATTTTTTACCATTAATAGTTGATTTTCCATATTTAATGAGAATTATTACTATTATTAGTGTTAATGGGAAATTTTCTCAATATGACAAATTCCCACTAACACCCTCGAGGCCTCTACCACGGAGATGGTGGCCGGGGTGGTACCTTTGATACCTAACCTGCTTAGATAAAAATAAATGTTTGCATAACAATTGCAAATGGGGACTTTAGTATTGATTACTCGTGGTATACAGAATTCCCTTTCATACGCTCACTATCTCTCTACAACGTAGGAAGGTGGTGACTTCGTGCTAGTCGAATAGTGGATATGACGATGGCCGTGTTCTGATCACAGAATTTAGGCCCGATGTCCCTCTCTTTTTCTACTTTGTCCTCTATATCTCTTTTTACGGTATATTTATATATGACCGAATCAATTTGAATGGGTGTATCTCCCGCTTTGATTTTCTGAACTTACCCCCTTATCGTGCGGAATCCTCTATTTGAAAGTTGTTGATTCCGAGTAAATAGCGGAAGCGATGATATTGTTGACGAAGATAAGTTTGCTTCTTTCTTGGAATCAAACTCTTGACTTGCATGTAAATGCTGGTTATCACGTAGATATATTCATGTGCGTACTTACGGCATGATTCTTCATGGAGGTTGTTGAGCTAGCCATTCATAGTTTTCGTAGAGCAAGGTAGATTTATGCTTTGGTTCCATTTTCGGAAGCTTGGAAAGGACACCCTAGAAGGCATTCCTATGAGGTAACATGGATCTGATTCACTTAGAGGCCTTCTTCTCCTAGTATCGTGGAGGGGACAGCGGACTCCTGGAGAGGTTAGTGGGCTTCTCATTCAGGCTATGAACTGAGTTTGACCTCTAAAAGCCTTAACCCGGAGGGGGATTGCTTTGCTTATCGGGCTTCTTTAGAATATTTCTTAAGCTTGGCGACCCCCTTGGCTCTCACGGGGTGGTTAAGGAGCTCGACCCAGGAACCGAGGTTCCTAGGTAGGTGGCCTCGAGAAGCCCGGATTCCAGTGTTCGAGTTGGGGCTCGACTTGGTCGTGCCTAGCTTCTTTTCTGATAGTTCTGAAGCTCGGCGATCCCTCCGTGCTTATGCGGGGTAGTTTTATGGTACATCCGGGGTTTCATGAATGTCTACTTTGGGTTTCGATTTGGGCTGAGAGAGTGGAAAATTTCTCTTTGACCCCAAGCCAAATTTTACTATTAACAGAAGTCTTCTCTGACTTGAACACTGGAGGTAGAGTTGGGGTTGGAGTCGGATTCCCTGTTTAATTGGGAAAATGTTCCGTTATGAGATAATTACCGAGAATCTCGAATGAAATCTTATTAATTTCCCAATGATGTGTCGAACTTGAATTAGTGTGCTCTTCGAGGAAAACAGTTGTGTTACGGCTCTCTCGTGGCTCGAGGTGATCTTCCTGAGGATATCACTGACGTCATTACACCCTTAACCTCTATTTAAATTCAAACTCACTGCCCGTTTCTTCACACTCTATCTCAATTTCAAATTTACAGATTTATTCTCTCTTGCTATCCTATGTCGATTTCCCTTTCTTCTCAATCCCCAAAACCTGTTCTACCATGTCGAAGGATAGTCGTGACTACATTGACTCCCTTGTTGAAGGCACAGAGGTCTCAAGTCTCGCCCATGAAAAATGGGCTCAACGAGACCTAGGCGGGGATGAATCTCTTCTGTCCCCGCAA